>CM030362.1:210291368-210720270 GCA_017893485.1 Hemerocallis citrina
TTGGGATTGCTAAATCACAGACGAGATAAATATAGAAAGCAACAGAACCATCATAGTATTTTTTTACTCTTACGATATGAAAAGAAGGGTGGTAAATGGATCATTCAACGATCTGAATCGGATGGATTCTATTTTTTTGTTTCTTCTATATTTATTCTATCGAATAGAAGAGAAGGGAGAAAAAAAGAAATTCCATTGCAGAGCCGTATGCAATGCACAAAAAACGCCCGTACGGCTGTTCAATTCTATTTTTGTGTGTTTTTTTATACCTTACTTTAGATTTAGCCCAATCGTGCGAAATAGAAGAACTGTGCATGCACGATTTTATATAAATATTATCAGGGTTATGATTCACCAACCTGCTAGTTCTTTTTATGAGGCGCAAGCAGGGGAATTTATCTTGGAAGCGGAAGAACTACTGAAACTTCGTGAAACCCTCACAAAGGTTTATGTACAAAGAACGGGCAACCCTTTATGGGTTATATCCGAAGACATGGAAAGGGATGTTTTTATGTCAGCAACAGAAGCCCAAGCTCATGGAATTGTTGATCTTGTAGCGATCGAAAACGAAAATGCTGGGGATCCCGTATAAATACACGATTCCATTTCAAACCATAAGTCGAATTTTCCGTGATTGGATATTGCATGCAAATAATTCATAATCATCAACCATCGGGTTAAGATCGATCTAAACCAACCTGTTCTATTATATAGATACGACATGCCAATAATTAAACAACTTATTAGAAACACAAGACAGCCAATAAGAAATATGACGAAATCCCCCGCTCTTCGAGGATGTCCGCAGCGTCGGGGAACATGTACTAGGGTGTATGTGCGACTCGTTTAGATCATGAGTTCAAAGAAATGAAACAATTTTTCCAATACAGTACCAATCACCAATACCAATGAATAGGATACATAGAGTGAAGTGGAAAAAAATAATTTACTATCTAAAACTAAAAAGATCTCTCATATACCTATATTTTGTGTGTATCAAATTTATGGTTTTCGTTGGTGCAAATCCAAGCATCTCAATTTGTTTGAGATGAGAAGCAACCCCCCCATTGTTAGCAAATAAAGTTATCCATGAAGCGGGGGAAATAGTACTATTATGCGTGCATTGCATGTAAAATTTTATGTATTTTAATCCCTAAAATTTTTCAAAGTGATGTACAATTTTATTCTCATTTTATTTGTTACAAATGTATTATTTTTTTTCTAATTAAAACCCATGGCCTAAAGTCCATCTTAAAGCCCACTAAAAATTAATTAAAAGAGAGGCTCATGACTTTATTTTATACTTTAAATCTACACTTTTTAATCATACACACTTGTCATGTAACAAACACACACAAATGGACTCATAACAAATAATTAAAAGAATAATAATTGTGTGCACGTGTGTGCACCCCTATGGTTGGCCGGCCAAATCAAAAGGAATGAGAAGAGTTTGTGAGTGGGGGAGAGGAAGAGGTGAGTGAGTGGGTAGATTAGTGGATAATTAATTGTTTTAGTGGATCAATTAAATTAATCTATATTAATTAATTAATCCCTCCCCTTTATAAAACTACCCCCACCCCCATCTCCCAATAAGAAAAGTTAAACAAAAAAAATGAAACAAAAATGAGGGTGTTGTTCCTTTGGCTGCTGTTAGCTTGCTGGCCTTACACACTTGTCATGTAAAAAATACACACAAATGAACTAATAACAAATAATTAAAAGAATGAGAATTGTGTGCACGTGTGTGCACCCCAATGGTTGGCTGACCAATTCAAAAGTAAGGAGAAGAGTTTGTGAGTGGGGGAGAGGAAGAGGTGAGTGAGTGGGTAGATTAGTGGATAATTAATTGTTTTAGTGGATTAATTAAATTAATCTATATTAATTAATTAATCCCTCCCCTTTATAAAACTACCCCCGCCGCCATCTCCTAATAAGAAAAATTAAACAAAAAAAAATGAAACAAAAATGAGGGTGTTGTTCCTTTGGCTGCCGTTAGCTTGCTAGCCTCACACACTTGTCATGTAAAAAACACACACAAATGGACTAATAACAAATAATTAAAAGAATGAGAATTGTGTGTACATGTGTGCACCCCAATGGTTGGCTGACCAATTCAAAAGGAAGGAGAAGAGTTTGTGTCACGCCCTGCTTTCCAAAAATACGAAATACGAGCGCGTGACAAAGCCTAGTGAATGATTTTCATCATTCATGAGCTGTAGGATCGACTCAGCATCATAACAAGAATATAACAAAATGTACACAACCACGCATGCATGAATAATTTATTAATCAACAGAAAACAATTGAAACAAAATAATAATATCCCAATAGTTTTCAAATCTGGATCAAAGATAAAACTAGGGAACATAAGCCCGTTACAAGGTTCAAGTAGCAACAAAATGAAATAAACTCAAAGACACAAGCTTTTCCCCAAGTAAAGCCTAGAACGTTTGCTCACCAATTCCAACATGCAATTCATCTCCAAATTCTGTTTGTAAAAATATAAAAGGAGAAAATAGAGAAAACAAGATAAACGCCCTTAGTACAAGTTAGGGCCGCAAATAGTAAAACAAGTACAAGAATATGGAACAAGATTTGGAATCAAGAATGTAATAGGG
The DNA here is from genome assembly GCA_017893485.1 of Hemerocallis citrina. Taxonomy (NCBI): domain Eukaryota; kingdom Viridiplantae; phylum Streptophyta; class Magnoliopsida; order Asparagales; family Asphodelaceae; genus Hemerocallis; species Hemerocallis citrina. The sequence continues at coordinate 210,293,990 of CM030362.1, forward strand.
ATGCAATAAGTGGTGGGGATTCAAGAAACTAGCTAGCAAGAAAGACAACTCAAGTGACAAGGTTGGGTAACAAATACTAGTAGTAGAATAAGTGGCAAGTGAACATGTAATGGTATCAAGCATCAAGTAATAAGTATCACGTACAAGTGTCAAGTAACAAGTAACAAGTCTCAAGTGTCACGTACAAGTATCAAATAGCGAGTGTCAAGTATTATGCTCAAGTATCAAGTCTCATGTATCATGTCATCAAGTATCAAGTAAGGATGTATCATGTTCAATTATCATGTGTCAAATCTTGTAGTTATTACTATCTAGGTAGCACTTCATGTTTCATCCTTCTATCACATGGTTGCTACAGTCAATGCAATTTCGTTTAGGCCGAGTGGTAGATTTTATAGGGCGGTGTACTCAGGTATCAAGTATCAAGCAAGCATGGTTCATGAATACGAAAATAAAATAACAGGTTCACGAAGCAAGTTCGTGAATACTAACAGGTTCAAGAACCACACAGTGGATTCATGAATACAACAGGTTCATGAGCCAAGTAATGGCTTCATAAATACATCAAGGTGCAACAGATTCATGAACCCAGTACTGGAAAACACGGGCCCCTTTCTGAGTACACTTACCTATATTGTCCACTACTATGGTCTTTCCCTTAAATCCCAGCTTATTGTTTATTATTATCATTAAGCAAGCATGAAAGTGTGCGGAACATGTCAAGCAAACATAATGAAGAACATGGGACAAGTCTAGGTTAGGTATGATACATGTTCGAGGGTCAAAATAAATCAAAGTATCAAGAACAACGAAAATCTCAAATCTGGACAGCATGAGGTTGCTGCACCAAAACTGCAATTCCCGTTGCTACAAGATAGCAAATATGGATCCGTCAGAAGGTCTAGAAACTAGACTTTGGCCCGGTTCCAACGCATATAATTAAGGTACATAAAAGTTGTGGTAACATGTGTAAAATAGCAAACTATACAGATTTTGTGTTCAGCCAGAATTTGTGAATCTGAGTTTTTACTTATGAAACAAGGTTGAAACATTATTAATTAATTCTGAGAAAATTAGAGAATGTTCTCTAGGGTGTCCAGTAACAGCATGCAAAATTTTAAGTCATCTACATACTGGTGGCATAGTTAAAATAATTGTAAACTAAAGAGGTACAGCAGTTTTTGTGAATCTGCGACTACCGACACAGCAGCAGTAAAACTGCGATATCTCCTATACTGTAACTCGAAATTCGAAAATTTTGGATGTTATTGACAACTAGACATTTAGGGCTACATTACATATTCAGGAATCAAGTTCAGCTTTTGGTTTTATCGGGGTCAAAACAGCAAGTAAAGACAAGAACAGTAGTAAGTGTGAATTTTTTTTATATACAAGTTGCATGATAAATGACTATTGTGAGTCTAAATTTGTGTGTGATACAAATACGGATGCATTGGGGATCAAATCAGCAAGTCATATGTATTTCTCAACTCTAAAGAATATAAGATCAACACAATACATCACTCAACACACGTCCACAAGTCAAGGGTTCAAGTTCAAGTAATTAGGAGGTAAAAGGGGTCCAACTAGTTTTGTAAATATATCAACGAAGGGTTGTGACTCTTAAGATTAGGGGATCGATGATGAATAATTTAAGATCAACAATGATGAGACAAGAAGGAGTCACAACTACTATCTATTTGCAGTATTTTCAATTAAAGGCTTGTACTAGATCAATAATTTGTACAAGAAGAATACTTGCTTTGGGGTGTAGACGATGAATCCAACGGAAGAATAACAGGAACGGATCCCGACACGGACACAACGAACGGATCGAATGAACACACGAACCAATCACGAACACAACCAACGAACGGATCACGATGACGATCAAGATCAAGATGATCAAACAACGATCGGGTGGATCTGCACGGATGAGATCAAGATCAAGATCAACAAGATTGGATGGTCCAGATCAAGGTGATGATGAAGTTGATGATGATCACGATCGAACGGCCAAGATCACCCCGATGGTGATGATCAAGATGATGATGATCAAAGTAGATCTGACGGTCGAGATCAAGGGATCAAGATCATGGGTGAACGACTGACGGCCAGGAATCAATCAATCGAGATGTTCATGATCGCGATGATGATCAAGATCAAACGGATGGCCCACGTTCACTGGAGATCAAGATTCCACAACAACAGCAAGCTCGGCCCTGGTGGCAGGGCATAACAGCGGGCGGCAGCGAAAGGCTGTCCGGCTGCTGCAGGTCACGATGGCAGAGGACCAGGGAGAGGGTGCACAGAGGTGCGGTGTAGTGCTAGGTGGCACTGGCATTGCAGAGCGGCGCCGAGGGCTTCACTGCGGTCGTCTGGCTGCTGGTTTCGTGGAGTAGAGGAGACAGCAGCACAGTGGTGGGGAAAGGTGCTGCGACTGGTGACTCTACAAGCGGAGGGCGCTGGACAGTGGCCATGGTGGCGAGCGGCCAAGGCGCACAGGGATGAGCGGTTGTTGCTGGTGACGTGCGCTGATGCGCTGCCTTCGTGCAGCGCGACAGGGAGGTGGCGCACAGTGGGAGGCTGTTGTCGTTGTTGTGGGGGGTCGCGAGGCCAGGAGGGTGACGAGATGATGGGGGAGACGGGAGGGAAGGAGGAGGGTTGTCGACGCTGCAGAGCATCGCTGCAGGGAGAAGACGGGCAGGGGGCTGCCACAGAGGTGACGCGATAGGAGGCGGAGATGAGAGGCGGGGATCGGGGGAGAGAGATAGGGCGACAGGGGAGAAGTAGGCGGCTGGGTATATGAAGGGGCTAGGGTTAACAGGGAAAGGGATATTATACAATGGGTTATTTGGGTTAAAATATAATGGGTTATTGGGTTTAGGTGATGGTAAACAGGGTTTGGGTAATAATTAATGGGTATTTGGGTTTAATAAACAATGGGTTTTAAAATAGGATATAGGGTTTAAAATCCAATAGAAGAAAAATAAAATACCCAATAAAATAGAGATTTTCAACAAAATAAAATTGTATTGTAACATAGAATTTATGTGAAAAATCTATAAATATAATTTATAAATAGAACTAGGGTTTTTTTTTAAAAAAATAAGCAATCAAAATGATAATACTAATAACAATAATAACAATAATCATAAACATAAACATAATAATAATAATACTAATAATAACCGAAACAATTAAAATTATTGATAGATTTTAATAGAAGATCAAATAGTACAATTTGAAAAAAATAAATTTGAAAACCGGAAAAATAATTTGTGAAAATTTTTAAATACAGAAAATACACGAAAAATACAGTTTTTGGAAAACCGGGGTTACAGTTTGTGAGTGGGGGAGAGGAAGAGGTGAGTGAGTGGGTAGATTAGTGGATAATTGTTTTAGTGGATTAATTAAATTAATCTATATTAATTAATTAATCCCTCCCCTTTATAAAACTACCCCCCACCCCCATCTCCTAATCAGAAGAATTAAACAAAAAAAATGAAACAAAAATGAGGGTGTTGTTCCTTTGGCTGCCGTTAGCTTGCTGGCCTTCTTTTCCTTCTTTGTGCATGGTTTTTGAGGTAGACGGGGAGTTTCTCTTGGAGTTCAATTGCTAGGGAATACTTCAATACTTCATACAGGTGGGTGATTACTTTTACTTTCTAAATTAATGTAGTATGCATGTGTAGGTAGTGTATGATTGAAATTGTTAACTTGCATGAGTTCTTCAATTATTTGTGATACATATTGTGTTGATAAAATTGTTAGTAGTAAGAAATTATGAGAAAATTTGTATGCTAATCAAACGTTACACCATAGAATTGATAGGTTGCTAATTAAAAATCTATTTAAAGGCATGTTGTATGTTGTTAAGCACAATTAACAAACCATGATTAGAATTGAGTATTTGTATGCATTAAGTTGTTAATTTTGTGCTTAGAAAATTGTGTGGATATTAGAAATGAATTATAAAATTGATGGGAAGGATGATAATTTCTAAATAAAAATGCATTCATGATGTGGTAAATTTTTCTAACCAAAACCTATGAATATTAGATTTATAAAAGTGGTTATTTGAATACTAGATTTATAAAAATGATTATTTGAGTTAAATTAGGTATAATTTGGTGCTAATATGAATAAAATTTATGAAAAACTATTTCTGGAAACTTGGGGATATGTTTTATGAACAATCAAATTGAAAGAAAAGAATAGAAATCGAAAATAGTTGAAAGTGTTCAAAATGAGTTTTATCAGAGAGTGGGTTATATGAATTTTATCCCATATATTATCAGTTGTGATGCTTTGGCTTGGTGGCTAGCACAGGCACCTTTGCTCCTGCCGACGCCATGTGTTGCCTGGGGTTTCTCTGGTCGCGGGTTCGAGCCTGGGGTTGGGCACTGCTTTGTTTCATTTTTTGAAATACAATCAGAGAGATGTTTTGGGTTATAAAAACAACTCAGGGGGTTTCTTATCAGATTTCGTGAGTGGCCTGTTGGTTGGGCTTGTGGGTTGGAGGCAAGTCTCGGGTTCGAGCTCGCCCACCCTTAGATTTTTTTTTTTTTTTTTTTTTTTTTTTTGTTTTTGAGGTTTTACAAGTTTTAAAAAGTGGGAAAAAACATAGAAATCTTCTATAATATTATTAGAACATTTGGGAGTTATTTCATGTTATTCTAAGAAATATTTTGAGAATTTAAAGATCACGTTCATGGGTTAAATGAGATTTTAATGGGGTGGTTTTTAAATAAAAGCAAAGTATAAGAATGATAAATTATTAATGAATGTTGTTAAAGAAAATGAATACTTCGTGAATTATAAACAGAAGGTGGATAAAAGAGAATTGTTGAATAAAGATGAAATGTTTATGTTGAGGTTGGATATAACCTATTTGATCTCTAGAGTGAGATGGTTGTTGGAATCTAGAGGCTGAGCGAGACCCTTGGTAATCGGGCATTTGTGATTAATGAGAATTTGAGGAGTAACCAGTGTGGGTTGACTCTCTTTTTGAGAAGTAGCCAGTGTGGGCTGACTTTCTCTTGTGTTGATTTAAGTCCAGTAGGGTAAGCTAACTTTAGGTTGTGATGATTATAACTAGACCATAAGGTTAGACACTAAGGGGAGATGTGATGAAGTATGGGCACACATGAGTATGAGGGTCTAGATAGCACGGTGGGAGGTATCTCCAGAATTATCTGGGTTGCGGCTCGCGGTGGAGGATATTCCTTCAGAATATCGAGATTAAGGTGACGCTTGTGGGGTATTTGAGTGATGAGGTACCTATGACAGCGCGGTGTGGGTTGCGTCTCCAGAATTATCGGGGTGTGAGGCGTGATGACCAAAAATCACTTCCGGTGGGAGAACGACTCTGAAAAATTATCGGGGTCATAGCTCGTGGTGTGAGGCAGTGTGTCTAAAATCACTTGCGGTGGGAGTGCGATACTCAAGAATTATCAAGATGGTACTAGATACTCACATGATATCTAAAAGATACATTAGTCATCGTAGTAGTAATTCATAGCGAGGGATTAAACCCTATATTAAGGAGTACGATAAGGGCTTGCCCTCAGACCTAAGTAGAATGGGATGCATAGATTCAAATAAGTATGCATTAGTGCATCGTAGTGTAAATCTGCATTAGGCATCTTAGACATATCATACACTGACATGTTTAGGATAGTCACTTTCACACTTTGTAGTGCATTCAAGTTTATGGTTGCTAAAGTAAGAGAATCGTTATATTATGGCATAGCGAGGATCGCTGTTTTATAACATTGCTGCGGCTGTAAGCAATTGACGTGCCCATAGTTTTCTAGTGCAGGACTTGGATTGGCATGAAGATGAATTGATGCTAAAGAGTATTTTCATGATTAAAGTTGTTGATGTTAAAGTTGTATATAGATCAATTGTAAGTTTTTTTTAATTTCTGCTGCATTGATGTAAAGAACTTGTTGTATAATAAAAGTTTTAATCTCCTTGTAAAATTGTACGAATTTGAATTAAAAGATCTTGTTGATATACGAATTACATGTTAATGGAATTCGGGGTGTTACAAGAATACTGGAGACCAATCCCACTCTGCAGATCATTCTGGGGCCTCATATACACTCGTCCATGAATACTGGGGACTCTCTCACTCCGCAGGTCATTCTGGAGCCCTCATTGAACAAATATCCCCTGAGCGTCGCTCTCGTCCCAGAATACTGAAGATCAATCTCACTCCGCAGATCATTCTGGGGTATATTTCATCTCTTGTCCCGGAATACTGGAGATTATCTCACTCCGCAGATCATTCTGGAGTGCATTACTCACGTTTGCTCTTATTTCATCATATCGCCATCTAGTGCCTGTCCTTATGCATACACATGAGTAACATGAGCCACCTAGAGCTAGCTCCACCCTAACAGACTTAAACCCACAAAAGTAGGAACACTAGCCCTCCCTGGCTAATTTCCACAATCAATTAACTCATTACCGGTAATCCTGGGTCATGCTAAACCTCTAGTGCTCGCAGCACAAAAATCCTCACAATCTTTCTAGGGTTCACATCACAACCCAAATCTTGAAATCAAAACCCAACTTGGTTCAATTATACAAAAGTACATTTCATTAATCACATTCCATTTAATCAACTCATACAGCCATAAAAGACTCTTTCATATATGGAAACATATTCAATTTACGAAAATTCTTTAAAATCAACCTTTAGATCTCACTTCTCATTCATTCATAAAGTTCAATAAATTCAACTAGAAATTCATTCAACTCCACTGAAATAGCCTCTTAATTATACGGGATCACGTCCCCAAAATTTGAAATTCTTTTGGTCTAAAAATCTGAAATTTACCTTTTTTAGAAACTGAAAATACCTCTTTAGAACTCAAAGTTTTCATCTCTAAAAACTGAAATATATATCCCCTCAAAACTAGGAATTTGATCTCCAAAATTATAGATTTGTTTTCCTCAAAACATTACTCGAATATATCAAAACTTGAAACGAGATTTTAACAAAATATGAAATTTAACAACTTCGAAACTCAATCAAACTCAATTAAACTTCACACAAATATTAGTTTTAAACACATATATATACTCATCGATATGTGTACTAGAAGTCTCAACCCTAGCACATAGCACCACACACAAAATCCCACTCAAAAATGAGTCAAAAGCCCAACCCGAAACCAAAGACATTAGCTCGGGTTTGAACAGTAACCCTTGGGTTACTGTTCACCTGAGACCGAAACCCTTAACCCTAGGGTTTTGACCTCAAAACCCTAGCCCCTATGAATTTAAGTGTATTTCTCAAATATATTTCTTTCCATATACACATTTTCATGCACAAACAATTAGGATTCATCATCAAAATTTTATTTGTATTAAAACAGCAAATAAACACTAAAAATCTCATTCTTTAATCATTCAAAACATGCTTCTTGAATTATACACCAAGATCTAACATATACTCTCATTAGATCTATTTCTTTAAATAAAAATATTGATCTTTCATGCACAAACCACTTTTTTATTCAAAAGAAATTATTTTAGATATACACACAAACAAGATTCAATCTTTATGTTCCATAATCCAAATTTCAAATCATACATACATCTCTACAACCATTATAATCATGCTACATACAATCCATGGCTAACAAAAGTTCATCACTAGCATAATACTATGTAATCAAGAGATAAAACATGTCAAGAGAGTTAGATGTTACCCACCTCAGATGAAATATGGATGCAACTAGTAGCCTTCTCCTCCAAGCCAAAAGGTCATCTCCAAAATCCACCAAAGCAAAAGCAAACAAATAGGGAGGACTAAATTCTGCCCCTCTCTTTATAGGCTGGGATTTAGAATATTAGGGTTTTATTGCAAGTTTGCAAATTAGTGCCCCAACATTCCCAAAATTGCATAAATATATATATACTCAATAAAAATAAAATCAAATCAAATTAAAGGGATAAAATCTTTCCCCCCAATCCCTTCACTGCCTAACCGGCCTGCCAAAACAGCACAACCAATTCGAAATTTGAAATTTGCCCCTAAACGACAAATTGCACAAAAGCCCTTTTCTTTCAAGGTATTTACAAAATTAATTTCTTTATTCAATAAAATCCCAAAATTTAGAATGTACTCAATTATAAATAAGAGAATGTATCCAGCAACTCAAAAGTTAAAATTTGCACCTCAAAAATATTTGCACGTGTGAAAAAATGTTTAATTTACAAAAATTCAAAATAATCAAATAAATTAATTTAAAATTTTATTTATAAATTAAAAATTTTGCAATAAAAATTTTGGGGCGTTACATGATATCCCATGGCATTGAACTTACTAAAGACTTTATTATATTCATTTAATTCACAATAAATAACACAATAAATGAAATGCCTAAATATGAAATAAATGTCATGATACAATGTAAACTAGTAATATCAATACACAACTGGCCTATAGTGCATACAACAGCAGGATACGCCTGGTAAATCCACGGGTGGTGGGCTTGGGGTAGGCCGGTAAGGTCCAATATCCTCTGACTACGATTTACACGTGATTATGCATTGGAGTACGGATCATCGAGTTAGTCTTATATAGCTAGGATAATGACAAGGAATGTTAGGGCTTGCCCTCAGAACCTATGTTGTATGGGCGTCATAGAATTCCAAACAAGCGTGCATTTGAAAAATTAATGTGTGCAATTTTGTTTATGCATTAGATTTCAGAATCATGTCATTCACTTATAAATTTAGAATAGATTTACTTTCGCATGATTTTGGCATCAAATTTGTTGGTTGTTGCGAACTACAAGACCGCTATTGTTGCTAGCATTGCGTCAGTTGTATTCAACTAACATGCCCACAATTTGAAAGTTTTGCAGGTTTCTTGTCAATGGGCGGCATGGACTTGAGTTTGACGTGGATTCTAGTGGAAGAATGAAGCTTGAATATTTTAACAAGTTGTAATTTATTGTGTGAAATTCAATGATATTTGTATTCAACGATGAGGTATTAAAGTTTTAAATTTTCCCTGTAATTTGTACTGTGTTTGTACTAGTTTGGAGTAAAAGATCGTGGATGTGTCACGGATTTCATGTCTATGAAATTTGGGGCATTGCAGCAGTGATTGTGTTGCAAAACTCTACACGAATTCCTAATACTTAAGGGAGATCAAGATCTATTCTCAGAGTTATTAGGTAATGGTGAGATCTCGCATTGTGCACATATATATATATATATATATAGGAGAAGGTTTGGGTGAGAACCATGTCCTGGGGTGAGAACTTAAGGGTCTATCCCAGCCATTCATCTGTGTAATCTTAACGGTCAAGATTTTTTAAAATTAAACAATAAGATTAATTAATTTTTGCATTAAGATGTCAATCCCTTTAATTAAGGGATGGGGACCGCGTAATAAAAGGAATGAAAGATCACAGATTATTAGGCAACATATATTGCCTTTTTTATTTTATTTAAAAGGAATGTAGATCACAGATTATTAGGCAACATATATTGCATTTTTATTTTATTTTCAGCCAAACCACAATCTTCATCAGGATGAACAACATTTGTTGCTACGTACAATGTTGCTAAATATGAAATTTTTGTTGCTACGTACAATGCAGTTAGTTGCTATTCAAAAAACATTCAGTTGCTATATGGAAACTGACAGCATGTACAACATATGTTTGCAAATTGATAAACAAACAATATATATATATATATATATATATATATATATATATATATTGTTTGTTTATCAATTTGCAAACATGCTGTCAGTTCACCAATTCGTTCACTATATAGCAACTGACTGTATTGTAAGTAGATACAACTAGTGCATATTTTAGCAGGAATATATATATATATATATATATATATATATATATATATATATATATATATTCCTGCTAAAATATGCACTAGTTGTATCTACTTACAATACAGTCAGTTGCTATATAGTGAACGAATTGGTGAAGGAACGAATTGGTGATGATTCTGCAGTTGCTATTAATTTGATATACAAAATCTTCTCCAATATTTTACGGGAATAAATTATTTCTCTCTCCAGTTTGACTAAATTTTCCTTAACCGTCACACACAAAAAACGGCAATTTATAATTATTTCTTTTATTTCGCAACCAACATCCCTTAATTAAAGGGATTCCCATCTTAATGCAAATATTAATTAATCTTATTGTTTAATTGAAAAAAATCTTGACCGTTAAGATTAAGCAGATGACTGGTTGGGAGAGGCCCTTAGGTTCTCACCCCAGGATTGGTTCTCACCCGAACCGACCCCTATATATATATATATATATATATATATATAAAGTTGTGATCTTCAAGAATCAATCAAGTATCCTCTCCTTTTGCCCATATATTTATTACTGTGATGTTTGAGTTCTTCTTTTCCTTGAGGATTGGTTTACTATCGGTATTGTATGGTAATTGAGATCAAAAAATTCTGAACAATTGGCGTGTTAGCACTTGAAGGTCAGATCAAGCATTTGTATGACACTGAAAGGGACAAGCGGCATGATTCGAAATGGGGGAGGACTGATGAGATGAAGATATTCTTTTGTAATAGAGAATGGTTTGGTTGGCTATGGCTCATAGGTCTGATGTGTATATGCATGGAGAGATTAGTATTATTGGATTCAGGACATCAGATAAAAATTAAACTTTCTTGATGGTTCTAAGTCTTGCAGGAGTTAAGCAGGTGAATGAGGGCATTTTTCAAACCAGGATTCAGAAGAAGAAGATTCGAGTTAGGTGTTGGCAGTGTCCATTAACAAGCGTGACTTTCTGATGCTTGATACTATGATTCAGATTGCTCAAATTTGTATGTGTTTGTGGCAGGGAGTAGTATTTGCACCTCCAAGTCCATGGTTGGTAGGATAGTTCAGATGGAGATTTTCGCCATTATTTCCATCTGGTGATAGTGTTCAAGGGGATGTCCGTAGATAGTTTCGAACATAAGAGAACAAGGCATATGTTCTAGATTTTAAGGATCTCTAGGCGCAGTAGGCGCAATGAAGGCTACAGGGTGCCAGTATGCAGTTGCAAGTTGTGGGATGTGGTTGTAAGGAAAGCACCGATTTTGCGAAGGCATTTAGTAAGGAATCCTTATTGAGAGATATAAGGGCTTTATGAGAGGCACAAAGGAGGTAGGTCGAGACTCATTTAGAGCAGAAGGAAGCTCTAAGGTTCCAGGATAAGGCGAACACTTACGCATGGCCTATTACAGCATGTGGGAAGTGTTCAGAATAAATGGTGATGGTGATCAGCCCCAGGTGGAGATTTACACTATAGTCATAAGTTGATAGAAAATTCTCACAAGGAACCAGTCAGTTATTGTTTCGAAGATAGGTTTTGTTTTCCTTGGTCACTCCTGAGAATGAGGCGATGGAGGTTCTTTGTGAGGATCGGGTGTGGGAGGAGGCAATAAGAAGTAAGCAGGTACAAAGGAAAAATGAGAGTAGAAGGTGCATGTATTTTACAAGGGTACACTTACCAGATTAGGTAGGACTGCAATGAGATTTTCTCTCATAGTGGATCATATTAGGGAGTTAGCTTTTGTGTCGCAGATATGAGTGTGATTAGGTAGGTTGTATCCGCATTTTGGAGGATAAACATGTGAAGTTTTGTCAAGTACCATATGCAGATGTGTTGAAAATATATGACTGGTACAGTGTGTTACGGTTTATGTCTAGCATACTAGGTTCGAGTTTGCTAAAGATGAAGAGGTGAAGCAGGAAGAGGAATCGAAGTGAAGGGGGTTAAAAGGGTGTTGTTTCTAGACTGAGGGAAGGATGTCAGTCGATTGCAACCTTATAGTTGCTCTGTGAGCAGTATCGACTCCAGAGCAGTCGACTGCCACTTTGGGCAGTCGACCACAGGTGTCAGTCAGCAGCATATTGGGCCAGATCTTCAGGAATTTGTTTGAGCCCAGTTTGTTCTTCAAGTTACATCGTATTGTTCTTACTACATAGCTCAGAGTTATCAAATGGTGAAGGATCAAGATTACAACCTAGGGTTTTCTAGATCTTTATAAATAATTGTAATGGTACCCATGAGAGGTAGTACTTCATATGAGAGTTTTTCTTTGTAAACAATATAGTATCTTCTAGTGAGTCTTGAAGGAGAGATAGATTCTTGGTGAGAGTATTGTAACTTTTATGTCGTCTCTAATAATATATAGGTTATTTCTCCCCCAGAAAAGGTTAGCCGAAATGGAACAATTGTGTGATTTTGTGTTTGGCATGGTCTCTGTTTGCTAGGTTTTTTCATTGTGATTGATTATCGCCCCTCGCTCTAACTTCTGTTAAACAAAAACTCCCCAAAAAAGTGGTATAAGAGCACTCAGGAGTTGCTCGAGTTCCTTGGTGAAGATGATAAATCATGGTTTCTTGAAGATCGAGTAGTTCGATGATTAGAATAACTTTAATCTGTAGAAGGTGGACATGTACGATGTATTGGTTCAATAGAGCTTGCATCTGGTCCTAGAAAGAGATAATGGGAAGTCATCTGACAAAAATAAGGACAAGTGGGATGATATTTGTCCAAAAACATTGAGTTTAATCTGGCTGTAGAGAAAACTGCTTTGTTTCTCAATGAAGGAAGATATTGCTCTTCACGATCATATAGTGGAATTTAATTAGGTGTTATCCGAGTTGAAGGTATAAATGCATATGATCTCAGTAAAGATAATAATGCTTTCTACTTGATATATTTATTGCTAGATTTGTACGAGCATTTGATAACTACCATGTTACACCAAAAATCTTCCAAGGAGAAGCTCGAAGGATGTACTTAGGAAGGAAACTTAGAAATCATAGCCTACTTCTTCGAGTTGCATGGCAGTGGACGGAACTTGTGGAAGAGATAGTGCATGTAAAGGAGGGGTTCGTTGCCAGTTTTGTGTGAAGAGAGTGCACTACAAGAGGGAATGTTGCTAGTTCTTGAGTCAAGAGGGTGCCAACATAGTAAATGTTGTTGATTCATGTAATAATTATATGCCTTCTTGTTTCAAGTACTAAAGTTGTAGATTCTAGTTGGTATCATGATTTGGTTAGTTTTTCTCATATTTGCTTCGAATGAGATATTTTCTGCTTACAAGTCTACAACGGGTTGTTCTTTAGGACAAGGACCGGCGAGAGTTGTGACGTAGTGGGTGAAGGGACAGGTGAGTTGGATATGCCAGACGGGAAAGTGTTCACATTGCAGAAGGTCAAGCATGTTCCTATATTGAAACAGGTTTTAATGTCCTTGGGACTTTGGAATATGTGGCAGCAGATATACAGCTCGAGGTGGAGTTCTATTAGTTTCAGAATGTCGTCGTAAGGTGATGATGGAAAGGACAGGTGTTCAGCACAACCTCTACAAACTTTGTGGGAATGAAAAATCTTGTCCAACTATTTTTAAAGCCCAGCGTTCCTAAAGTATCTAGTTCATCGCCACTAGAATCACTGAAGCGAGATCACTACGTTTGAATACATTTGGGAGGCGGAGGATTTCTTGAGGTAGGTTGAGTTCGTATGGATAATGGCGTCTCCGTGTTAATACCTACTGGGGTATGCCTTGAGGTGGATGGGGCATACAGTTGGATAAATAACATGTGGAGGTAAATATGTGTTGTTTACAACAAAGAGAAAAGGAAAGAGTCTAGAAGCAATAAATCACACAGGTGTAGAAGCAGTTCGTATGCAATTCAATGTGGAGATTGTTAGGGTTTATGTCTTACATACTAGGTTCGAGTTGGATTGAAGATGAAGAGGCAAAGTGAGAAGAGGAATCGGACCTAAGGTAGAGTCAAAAGGTGGTTGTTTCTTGACTGAGGGAAGGTAGTCAGTTGACTACCATATATGGCAGTCGACTGCAACTATCAAAGTTGCTCTCTAGATGGTCTTGACTCCAAAGCAGTCAACCAAAAGTGTTAGCCGGCATCCTGTTGGGCCAGATCTTCGGAGAATTGTTTGAGCCCCTATTTGTTCTCCATGTTACAATGTATGGTTCTTATCAGGTAGCTATCTCGTTAGATTTGTCGGATGGTGAAGGATCATGACTATAACCTAGGATTTTTTAGATCTCTATAAATATTTGTAATGGTCTCCATGAGATGTAGTACTTCATATGAGAGTTTTCATAGTAACGGCAGAGTATCTCCTAGTGAGATCTGAGAGACAAATAGATTCTTAGTGAGATTGTTGTAATTCTTATGTCATCTCTAGTTGAATAATATCTAGGTTATTTCTCCCCCCGTATTGATTGACCAAACCAGGACGAATTGTGTGCTTTTGTGTTTGGTGTGGTCTATGTTTGCTTGGTTGTTTGTTGTAATTGGTTGTCGTATCTCCCTCTAACTTCCATTGTGATGAATTTCCCTAACATGGATGAGCAGGTTTATAGTAGACTCAGAATATGGTTGGAAATATTTTTGGTCAGGATCAATAGGTTCATGGAGCAGAGCAATCTCACAGTTTGTGCATGGTGCATCATTGAATAATTTGGTGAAGAAGGTATATCTTACAAGCAGGGCCGACCTTGAGTTCCCGGGGGCCCGAGGCAAACTCCTGAAATGAGGCCCCCCATACATTTAAAAAAAAAATATTGTCATGCCCCGCTTCCCAAAAATATGGAATACGAGCACGTGACGAAGCCCAGCGAACGATTTTTACATCATCCATAAGATGTAGGATCGACTCAGCATCATAACAAGAATATAACCAGATTTATATATAACCAAACATGCATGAATAATTCATTAAGCAACAGAAAACAATTGAAAACAAATGATAATGTCCATATAGTTTTCAAGTCTGGATCAAATGTAAACTCGGGAACGTAAGCCCGTTACAAGTCTTATACGGCAGGAGAAATAAATACCTTAAGAAAAGTAATTATTTAAACAAGTCCTAGCTTCAAGCGAGGCCTAAAATATCTGCTCATTAATTCCAGCAGGCAACTCGTCTCCAAAGTCTGCTTAATAAATATAAAAAGAAAAAACAAGGAAAAACAATAGAAGATGCCCTTAGTGCAAGCTAGGGCCACAAATAGTGAAAACAAGTACAAGTATGGAGAACAGGAACTGGAATCAAGAATGTTACAGGGATACAACACGTAGTGGGAATCTAAGAACTTGCTAGCAAGAGGGACATCCTAGTAAACAGGCTAGTTAACGACTACTAATGGTAAAACATATGACAGGTGAACCTGTAGGGGTAACTAACATCAAGTATCATGTTTCATGTGTCAGGTTTCACGTATCAGGTTTCATGTATCGTATCATCAAATATCAAGTAACATGTGTCATGTTCAGATTCATGTTCAAGTCTTGTAGTTATTACTATCTAGGTAGCACGACATGCATCCATCTTTTTACTACATGGTTGCTACAGTCAAAATAATTGCGTTTAGACCTAGTAATGGAGTCTATAGGGCGGTGTACTCAGGTTTCAGGTATCAAGTATCAGGTATCAGGCAGGCACGGTTCATGAATACGAAATTAAATAACAGGTTCACGAAGCAAGTTCGTGAATACTAACAGGTTCAAGGACCACACAGTGGGTCCATGAATACAACATGTTCATGAGCCAAGTAACTGGCTCCATGAATACATCAAGTGCAACAGGTTCATGAACCGAGTACTAGGAAACACGAGTCCCCTTCTGAGTACACTTACCTATATTGTCCACTACTATGGTCTTTCCCTTAAACCCCGGCTTGTTACATTTATTATTTTATCAAGCAAGCATGCATGTGTACGAAACAAGTCAAGAAATCAGGGTCATGTACATGGGATGAGCTTAGGGTAATTATATGGCATAGTCGATGGTCGACATGAATAAATTATCCAGCTAAAATGTTCAGGCAGAATTTGTGTATATGTATTCATACATATGAAATAGTATTGAAATAATATTAATTAATTCTAAGAAAAATTGGGGATGACCTATAAGGTGTCCAGCAACTACATATAAAATTTCATGTCCAACGCTTGCTGTTTACACAGCTAAATTAATTCGCAAAGTAAATGTGTACAGCAGTTTTTCAAATCTGCGTCTACTGACACAGCTGCAGTATAACTGCCATAACTCCTAGACCGTAACTCCGAATTCAAAACTTTTGGAAGCTATCGATATCTACACATCCAGATCTACATTTTCTATTCAGGGCTCGGGTCCAGATTCAAATGATAAATGGGTCGAAACATCAAAAAGAGATTCAGGACAGCAACTCGTAGAAATAACTTACTAGTGTAGATTACATGGAAATCTGTCATTTGGCGTCTAAGTTATTATATGGCATAAATACATGGTAATGGAGGTCAAAACAGCAAATAATAAATGTTTTTCAAGTCATAATGGTTGCAAGTTCATCAAATATTAGATGTAACATGTGTCTACAGATTTAGGGCTCCTTAATTCATATGTTCATGTGTTCATGTGTTCAAGGGGTAAAAGAGTCCAAGTAATTATAATTTAATACAAAGAAATTATTGTGACTCTTAGAATCATAAATTTTGGAGGTTCAATATTGATCAACAACGATATTCAAGGAGGAGTCACAATTCTAACTATTTGTAGTATTTTTCAAGGGGTGCTTGTACTAGAACAAATAAATTGTACAAGGTTACTTACCTTAATTTGAAGATGATTAGATCCACTTGTTGTAGAAATTTGGGTTGAAAAATCCCAGAAGAAGTCCTCCAAAAGCACGTGCGAAAATCACCCGTAGATCGAGTTTTCCCCCACACCGGATCAGCCCAGAACAGCGGACAGCGAATCGGATCGTCTGCGCCAAAACACGGGACAACCAAACGAGCGAATCAGATCGTTCCCCCACACTGGATCTGGCCGAACAGCAAACAGCGGATCTGGGATTCGCTGTGGACGAACACGGGACAGCGATCACGGGCGCGGATCTTCGCACGATCCTACGGTCGAGATTTGATCCCGCCCTTCTTCGTTGTTCTTCTTCTTCTTCTTCGTTCTTTCGATCGGAGGATAGCGAGGGAGTGGTGGCGACAGCTGGCGATGGCTTCGACGGCGAGGCGGCATGACTGCGACACTGGCGGAGGCGCGAGTGTGATGGGAGGCGACGACGGTGGGTGTTCTCTGTTCGTGGGTTTGAGAGCAGGGGAGCGATCGGAGGAGTGGGTTGGCGGTTGTTGATGGCGAACGGAGGGATGACGAGGCGATGGGGGTTGGGTAATGGCGACTGGTTTGCGAGGTTGAAGGGACGATGGTTGAAGTGGTAATGGCGGAGAAGGATTGGGTCGGGAGTTGGGTGTGGCGAGTCGAAGGAGTTGGGGATGGCGAGATGGGTGGTGGTCGTGGAGACGAGGATGGAGGCGAAGGTGACGGGGTGTAGAGGTATTGGGTTCGACGGTTTGGGTGAGCGGGAGGAAGGGGAGTTGCGATGGAGAAGGAAGAAGATGGGGAATTGGTTTCGGGTTGTTTGTTTTGGTTGGTTTCGTTTTGTGAAACAGGAGAGGGAGAGATGGAGTAACTGGAGGGAGAGAGAGATTAATGGTAGGGTTTTAATAAAATAATATTTAAAGTTGTGGGTAGTTAGAGAAAGTGGGGATGTGGTTACGGGGATGTGGGAAGAGTGGGGAAAATTGTATACGGGTGTGTGTATGGGTTTGTGGGTTTGGGTTTAGGGTAGAGTCCAATAGGAGGTGGGCTTGAGTTTGGGCCTTAATTAAATATAATAAACTCAGTAATAATGGTTGGGCTTCTAAGTTTTCGGCTCAGATTAAAAGTATAATAAAAATCAAAATATAGAATTTGGCTTAAAATAACAATTAAACAATTGGGCTTCGGATTAATTTAATAAAATCAAGTACAAATTTGGGGCTTAGAATAAACAACTGGGTTACAGAATAATAGTTTAAATAAACTCAATTAAGGAAGAACACTTATAAGATACTGATGATTTAAATACGGTGTTGCCGCTAAATCTGGTGTGGGGGCAAACAGATAGTATTTGTGGATTCTTAGGAAAACTGAATAGCAAACCTATTACCTGTTCCGCCGAAGTTTGACGCTGACTCCTGCCGTACACCTTGCAAAAAGTGCGAGACACCGGGGTTGTTCCCGACGACGCACCCTCCGACGCTCAAGTCAGTACTCAGGAATGATTATGAGAGAGCGCAAAAATTGGGAAAAGATTGATTCCCTCTTAATGGAGATGGATGGGGGGTATTTATAGGTGCCACTGGGATCAGATTAGAAATGTAATCCCCCTGTGGTTAGATAAGGAATGCAATCCCTAATCCTCAGTGAAGGGATAGATATGAATCAGGGCCGTTGATTAGGATTTAATCAGAATCCCTAATTCTATCCCTTCTGGACCGGGTTTGCTGCGGGTTGAAATCCGCACCCAGTTGAGGTGGATCCGTTCGCGGGTAAGTGGGTCTTCGAGGAAGAGAACCAGTACCCGCTTCACACCCATTGGTAGGTGAAATTACCGTTTTACCCCTGGGCTTCAAGATTCGTGCCCGATTTGGACAGTTGCGATTTAACCCCATTTTTAGCCATATCACGAGCCCCCCACTCCTAAAGACTGAGTTTGATCAGCCTTTGAGGAGTAGTTTAACTATTTTAATGGCTAGTGGAGTTGTATCGGAGTCCAAATGGAGGGTTTCGAATCTCGAAGGGGGTGGTGAGGTGTTTTTTCAAGCTGTAAGCTGTTCTTGAGCTTCTCTGTATACCCGGCGGTTTTTATCTATTTTTTTCGGATTATTTATTGAATTTTGCGATGTGTTAACCAGTCGTTCGGGGGTCTTAACTACACATTCTAGGCAATAATTGTTCGTTCATGGGCTCAAAAATATTCTCCCGAATTCATAATTATTTTCTAGAATTTCTAGTTAATTTTCCCGAATTTTTAGTAATTTTTTGCAATTTTTAAATAAATAAAACGATTAAAATAAATAAAAACTAATTTTTAATACCTATTTATGGCGTGGCACGATCTGGGCCCTCTATCAGCGTCGAGCGCGATTTTCTGGGCGATCGGACGATTCGCGTTCCTCGGCAGATAGCTTCTTCGTATACGAGGGTCGGTCCCTCGTCCCCTCGGCTTGGCTGCTCGGCACCTAGCTCGGAATCAGCCGAACTACGTGGCGTGATCCTGAGCGTCCATCTCAGCGCGGATCCCCAAAAAGCGCTATCTTGTCGTTTAGCGAACGTGGCAAGATCTGGGTCGTCCATCACGACGAGCGCGTTTTTTGACAAGATCCAACGGCTGAGAAGGGTCGGCAGATTTTTTCTCCATATATGAGGGTCAGTTCCTCGTCCCCTCGGCTCGGCTGCTCGGCACCTAACTCGGAATCAGCCGAACTACGTGGCGTGATCCTGAGCGTCCATCTCAGCGCGGATCCCCAAAAAGCGCTATCTTGTCGTTTAGCGAACGTGGCAAGATCTGGGCCGTCCATCACGACGAGTGCATTTTTTGACAAGATCCAACGGCTGAGAAGGGTCAGCAGATTTTTTCTCCATATATGAGGGTCGGTTCCTCGTCCCCTCTGCTCGGCTGCTCGGCACCTAGCTCGGAATCAGCCAAACTACGTGGCGTGATCCTGAGCGTCCATCTCAGTGCGGATCACGAGGACTGGGTTCAGATCAAGAGAAAACGTTATTTTGTCGTTTTGTGGGCGTGGCGCAATCTGAACCGTCCATCGAGTTTTGACACGAATTTTGGAGAGATCCGACGGTGATTCAGCCTCGGAAGGATTTTTCTCCATATATGAGGGTCGGTTCCTCGTCCCCTCGGTTCGGAGGCTCGATGTTGTTAGCCGAGGTATGGAGTTGGACGTTTTGAAGAGTCTTGGCTCTGGAGCGCCGCCACCCTCCGACTCAGTAGCTCGGCTGCTTAGCCAAGCTGTTCAGTAGCTCGGCTAGGCAGACCGGTGGCAGGAAGCTCGGAAGGTGCACGTGGTCAGATCTGGAGCGTCCATCATTGCGTGAATCATGAGGACTGGGTTCAGATCACGAGAAAATGTTATTTTGTCGTTTTGTGGGCGTGGCGCAATCTGAACCGTCCATCGAGTTTTGACACGAATTTTGGAGAGATCCGACGGTGATTCAGCCTCAGAAGGATTTTTCTCCATATATGAGGATCGGTTCCTCGTCCCCTCGGTTCGGAGGCTCGGTGCCGTTAGCCGAGGTATGGAGTTAGACGTTTTGAAGAGTCTTGGCTCTGGAGCGCCGCCACCCTCCGACTCAGTAGCTCGGCTGCTTAGCCAAGCTGTTCAGTAGCTCGGCTAGGCAGACCGGTGGCAGGAAGCTCGGAAGGTGCACGTGGTCAGATCTGGAGCATCCATCATTGCGTGAATCACGAGGACTGGGTTCAGATCACGAGAAAACGTTATTTTGTTGTTTTGTGGGTGTGGCGCAATCTGAACCGTCCATCGAGTTTTGACACGAATTTTGGAAAGATCCGACGGTGATTCAGCCTCGGAAGGATTTTTCTCCATATATGAGGGTCGGTTCCTCGTCCCCTCGGTTCGGAGGCTCGGTGCCGTTAGCCGAGGTATGGAGTTGGACGTTTTGAAGGGACCCAGTAGCTCGGTTGCTCAGCCAAGCTGTTCGATAGCTCGACTTGGTAGACCGGTGGCCAAGTCGTGGACTTAAGTGATTTGAGGAGTTTTTGTTTTCGAAACGTCGCAACTCTCCGCTTTGGCGCTTTGGCTTCTTAGTGGGCTTTTTAGATTCCCAAGGAAGCCCAACATCATATTGGGGTTATAAGCTCTCACTCCCCCACCCCCAAGCTCATTTCTCATTTTTACTCCAAACTTTCACTTTTACGCTCTGCATTCTCTGCTAGCGGCAATTTTTGCTCCAAGGCGGTTGCGTTAGCTGTCGCGTGGGCCAGGCAATTTCCGACGAACTTATTCCGACCGTGAACGTCACTTCAAGATCAGTTTACTTGCCTTAGCCTTTTTTCTAGAGATGTCAAGGGTGGACTCGGGGAGTGAGGCCTCATCCTCGGGCGATAGTGGTGCTGAGGAGAGGAGGCAAATGGAGATTCGACGGAAAGGGAAGCAGGTGGCCGAGCCATCCGTGGCCGAGGCGAAGAAGAAGAAGAAGAAGAGGATAGTGGCCCAATCTCCTGTAGTCGAGAAGATTGTAGAGACACCGAGGCAAGCCCCTGAGTCGGGCCGGTACCCTTGTGTACTGTCCGGGCATGCTGGGGTTAGGCAATACGAGGGCGACCTCATGAAGAAGGCGATCCTAGGTCAGTCGGAGGTATACGAGGAGAACAACCCGGTTCTAACCACTAAGGCGGACGAGATTGCGACGGTGTTATCCGATAGGGACCTGCTCCGAATCAGAAGAGGGTTCGCCATCCTTCCGGAGTACAAGTTGATTCTCCCCGGCCTTGGGATGCGAGCGAACTCCAAACTGTCGTCATCGGATATGTGCATGTTCGACTACGACTCGCTGAACGCGGGGCTGCGCTTTCCTCTGCACCCCTTTGTTCTTCAGGTCCTCGGATCGTACTGCCTCGCACCTACTCAGTTCATGCCGAACACTTGGCGCCATGTGAACGCCTTCTTGCTGCAGTGCCGTAACGCCGAGGTCAAGCCGGACTTGACGATCTTCCGGAGCATGTATTGGGTTCACAGAATGCACAAGACCGAGCATCGTTACTATCTGGCGCCGAGGAAGGGCATTCGGATCATAGAGAACTCGGACTCGATCAAGGGTTGGAAGGAGAAGTTCTTCTTGTTGAGGGAGCCCTCGATGCTGAAGGTTCCCACTCAGTGGAAAGTAGAGGTGCCAAAGTTTTTGAGGGCCGACCCGGTACTGACCGCGGAAGAAGAAGAATTGGTGGGGAAGATCATGGCTCTCCCGATGTTGAGCTGGAGGGAGATGACCGAGGAAGTGCTACACGGGTCGGGCCTCAGTCCGATCGACTCGAGTACGCTCCTGACATCTCGCAACACATTTTTTCTTCTAATTTTTTCAGCTCGTTTTACTAACTTGTCGTTTGTTTGTTGCTAGAAACAGAAGCGCCGAAGATGGACTTTTTTGGCAATGATGAACGATCGAGGCAAAGTTGCCGATGGAAGGAAGAGGAAGAGGCCGAGCACGACCGCCTCGTCAGGTCGGCTTCCTAAGGTTGCCTCGGCGATTTCTCCGCCTCCCCCCGTTGCTGAGGTCCCCTCGCCGGTGGTAGTTGCTGTCACCGACACCTCGGCTCCTGATGCATCTGCCACGGCCGGTGAGACCTTCGACGTTACGGCGGCGCTGACGCTCCAGGCTCCGCCGTTGACCCCTCAGGTCGAGGTGATCTTGACCAAGCAGCATAAAGCAGCTGTTCGTCCCGAACTGGCGCGTCAAGAACCACGACGGCTTCCTCAGGAATTCGCAGATGTCTATGCAGGCCGTCAAGCATCTGGAAACCCCGAAGGACCGAGCCACGCTGAAGACGGGGAAGGTTGGCGACGACACCTATGAAGTCGCTCGGTCGCTCGTATCGGTAAGTATCGCATACTTTCTCTTGAGAATTCCTTTAAGTCTGCCGTTCGGCTCTTACCTCATTCTCACTATCGTTTTGTTTTAGCAAGCCACTTGTCACTTCAACCATCTCCTTGAAGCATTCGCCGAACAGGAGAAGGAGTTGAAGGCCGCCAGTGATAAGGACAGGGCGGACAAGGTGAAGGCGGTTCGGCAGCTCGAAGCAGAGCAGAGGCGAGCCGAGGGCTTGGAGGTCCAAGTTGCCGACCTTGTGGCCGACCTGGAGCGAGTAAAGGGGCGGCTCGTTGAGGAGGCTGCCAAAGCCGCCAAGGTTGCCGAGGAATTGGCGGCATCAGCGAAGGCCCTGGCGGAAGTGAAGGCGGAGAAGGACGCCTTGGCGACGAAGATCAGGGCCGAGGTGGAGGCCGAGGCGAAAGCGCATATGGCCTCGAACATGGAGAAGTCCTACCAGAGGGCGCTCGACCACGTTCAGGACCGCGTCCCCGGCTTTCAGCGGGTCGGCTACAGGCTGTGGCCCGGATCCGCATCTGATGGCGAGTAGGAGGAAGGCGAAGAGGAGGAAGGTGACGAGGGAGAGGGCGACGACGACGAGGAGGTGGTCGCCGATGTTGTGGTGACAGAACCCCAGGCCGGGGCGAGAAATGAGGGGCCGTCTGGCGAAGCGCCTGTGGTCGAGCCGACGCAGGTGGACCCCTGATCTTCTCATCTTTTTGTAATTTTGTTTTCTCCCCTTTTTTTTCTTTTCAAAAATGTAACGCCTTTTTGCGGACTGGCCACCGCCTCTTCTTTTATGAATGAAAATTTTATCTCGAATTTGTCCAAGTGTTTGGGTCGGTCTATAGTCTTCCAATTGTGTCGTTCTTGTATTTCAGATCCTCGAACATCCCCCAAATACCGTAGCAGCTCGGCGTCGTGCCGAGCTGTTTAAGCAATCTCGCGAGGCTCGCCTCGAGGGTGAAATCGAGCTGATCAAGAGGGTGTCGCTCAACATGGAGAAGAAAAACAGCGAGCTGCTGGCCGAGGTACACCATCTCCGGATAGTTGAGGAGGAGCTCTCGGCGAAGGAGGCGGAGCTAGCCTCGGTGCTGGCCGAGCGAGATGAGTTCGCGAAGAAGGTCGAACAGCTGCAGAGGGTCACGGTCGATAAGAGCATCGAGGTGACTAACTTACGTCGTATCATATCCGATAGTGCTGAATGTCCCGGTTCGGCGAAACTCCCTCGATTCAAGATAATGGTTAAGGACGACACTCTGAAAGATAGGATCGTTGAGCTCGAGGAGGAGGTGGCTCGTCTGAAGCCTCAGCCCGTGAGGGCTAATGTCCGCAGCACCTCGTGCACTCGCAAGGAGAGAGAGTGAGGGATCACCTTCTACGAGCTCGCAACTCGTCCTCAAGTCATTGGTCGGACAGCAGCCGACGCACAAAGCGGAGTAGCTGTCAGTTCGAGTGGAGCCTCGGTCGGGGCCACCGTTAGGCTCAGCGGTGAGGCGGCGTCGCAGTTCGTCGGCCTAGAGACAAGCTCGGAGGTGAAAAGACGAAAACCCCGATTGTCTCTAAATCGGAACGTCCCTGTTTCGAGGAGGCGCTGAGCGAGTGGCATAGAGCTTTAGACTTGCGTCGTTCTCCTTGTTGTAATGACATACCTTGTAAATTTGTCAAGTCGTTTTTTCGCTGTAACTCCTTGCCTTGTAAATTTATCACGTTGTTTCAATAAAATCGATGTTGCTTTGCTCATTGTTGTGCTGTAGTTGCCTTACTTGAACCATAAGGACCCCTAGTTATCTTCTTCGAGTGTTTTAGCTGTGGGACTTGAGTTTTTTTTTCTTTTTTTTCTTTTTTTTTGCTCGGAGTATACCGAGGCAACTTTGCACTTCCGCGGTGCGATAGCTCGGATTTCAGACGCAGTCCACGTGGCTCAATCTAGACGGTCGATCATGATCGTGGCACGCATCACGAGGTGGGAGGCACGAGTTCCAAGAAAACACTATCTTGTCGTTTTGTGGACACGTGGCACGATCTGATCTGCTCATCAAGTCCTAGCACAGACTTTGAGGTGATCTAACGGTGAAACTGGTTCGGCGGAATTTTTCTCCATATGTGGGGGTCGGTTCCTCGTCCGCTCGGTTCGGGGGATCGAGTTAGCACAACCGAGCCGAACATTGGACTCCGAACCATCGTTAGAGCTGTTCGACGGTTGTGGGAGCAGTTCCGAATGGCGACCTACTTCTAGCTCGCTTCAGAGCGAGCTTTCGAAGTAGACTCGAGCCATGTTTTGGACTCCGAACCATCGGTAGAGTAGTTCAACAGGTTGTGGGAGCAGTTCCGAATGGCGACTTACTTCTAGCTCGCTTAAGAGCGAGCTTGCGAAGTAGACTCAAGCCAAGTTTTGGACTCCGAACCATCGGTAGAGTAGTTCAACAGTTGTGGGAGCAGTTCCGAATGGCGACCTACTTCTAGCTCGCTTTAGAGCGAGCTTGCGAAGTAGACTCGAGCTAAGTTTTGGACTCCGAACCATCGGTAGAGTAGTTCAACGGTTGTGGGAGCAGTTCCGAATGGCGACCTACTCCTAGCTTGCTTAAGAGCGAGCTTGTGAAGTAGACTCGAGCCAAGTTTTGGACTCCGAACCATCGGTAGAGTAGTTCAACGGTTGTGGGAGCAGTTCCGAATGGCGACCTACTTCTAGCTCGCTTAAGAGCAAGCTTGGGAAGTAGACTCGAGCAAAGTTTTGGACTCCGAACCATCGGTAGAGTAGTTCAACGGTTGTGGGAGCAGTTCCGAATGGCGACCTACTTCTAGCTCGCTTAAGAGCGAGCTTGCGAAGTAGACTCGAGCCAAGTTTTGGACTCCGAACCATCGGTAGAATGAAGAGCAAAGGCAAGGAGTTGTAAACAGTTTTTACAAGTAAAATATGAAAAAGCTTTCTTTATTGATGAGTAATGGTCGGCTGCTTCTAAAGTTGCGAGCCGTTATTACAAGAGAGAAATAAAAGAAAAACATTACAAGTAATAGGAGTGAAACGGTTCGACATCCCCAAAATACTTAGAGAGGTGTTAGTGCCTTCTCTTGGTATTTTAAGAGATGGTCGGCATTCCAAGTCCTGGGGATCTCCCTGCCCTCGAGATCTTCTAGTCTGTATGTGCCAGGCCGAACCACTTTTGCGATCTTATAGGGTCCCTCCCAATTTGGAGCCAGTTTGCTTTTCTGTCCGGGGAAAGAGATGGCTAGCTTTCTGAGGTCCAAGTCCCCTTCTTTGAGGTCGGTCGGATGGACTCTTTTGTTGTACGCCAACTGGATCCTTCTTCGGTAGCTTTGCTGACGAATGGCTGCTCTTTCTCGGATCTCATCAATAAGGTCCAGATTTGCTCGGAGCTCTCTGGCATTCTGATCTTCTTCATAAGCCATTAGACGAGGAGAGGGTATACCAACTTCTAGGGGGATCATAGCTTCGGACCCATAGGTGAGATTGAACGGAGACTCTCCTGTGGGGGTCCGTTTCATAGTGCGGTAGTTCCACAGCACGTTGGGGAGCTGATCGACCCATAAGCCTTTGGAACATTTATCCAACCTCTTCTTAATGCCGGAGAGGATCTGTCGATTAGCATTCTCGACTTGGCCATTCGACTGGGGATGGGAAACAGAGGAGAATCAGTGTTGGATGGCGAGGTCTTCACATAGAGCTTGGAAGGCGGCCCCCGTAAATGGGGTTCCATTGTCTGTTATGAGGACCCGAGGGACCCCGAATCGGCACATGACATTCTTCCAAAAGAACTGAATGACCTTGTTCTTAGTGATCGTGGCCAAGGGCTCGGCCTCTGTCCATTGCCACGACTAAGAATTTGAACTGACTGGGAGCCGGTGGAAATGGCCCTAGTAAATCCATCCCCCACATTGCGAAAGGGATTGGACTTGATAGGGAAGTGAGTGGAGCTTGTGGGAGGCGTCGGATGTCGGAGTACTTTTGACATGAGCTGCATTGCCGAACATGTCGTTCGGCGTCTTGTGGGAGAGTGGGCCAGAAATATCCGTAATTCAACACTTTGCACGCTAAGGATCTGGATCCCGAATGTGCCTCGCCGATGCCCTCGTGAAGTTCTTGTAGGGCGTAGTCGGCCTGCTCGGGGGAGAGGCATCTCAGGTAGGGCCTGCCGTCTACCTGTGTGAAGGAGCATTTATATAGGATGCCTTCGATTAATGTGTAACACTCGGCTCGGGTTCTCACTCTTCGAGCTTCCTTAGGATCTTCGGGGAGGAGCCCGTCCCTCAAGAATTCAACGAGGGTTTTCATCCAGTTATCTTCAAGCAGAACAGGCAGCGACTCCATAGAGTCGGAAGTTTCGTCCTCTATGCTTGGCTTCAGAAGGACCTCTATCAAGACGGTCTGCTCGAGACCTTGAAGGGAGGAAGAGGCTAGTTTGGAGAGGGCATCGGCCTGTGCATTTTCTTCCCGGGGTATTCGTTGGATGAGGGCTTCTTCAAACAGTGCCATGAGGCTCTTGACCTTGGCTAAGTATTTAACCATCCTGTCATCGCGTGCTTCATACTCGCCGAGGACCTGATTTACGACTAGCTGAGAGTCGCTAAAGATCCAGAGGCGTTGCGCCCCTGCATTGCGAGCCATTCCAAGGCCGACTATGAGTGCCTCGTATTCTGCTTCGTTGTTCGAGGACTTGAAGTTGATACGGAGGGAGTATTGGAGGATGAAGTCATCTGGGCCTGCTAGAATGACCCCGGCTCCGCTTCCCTCATTGCACGAGGATCCGTCCACATAAACCGACCAGACAGGTGGTCCTTTCATCGCTTGGCTGAACTCATGGATGGTACTTTCAACTATGAATTCTGGTAAGGCCTGAGCCTTGATTGCGGTCCGAGGCTGATAAGTTATATCGTGCTGGCTCAGCTCGATAGACCACTTCATAAGACGACCGGAGGTCTCCGGCTTGTGGAGCACTTGCTTCAGCGGTTGGTCGGTAAGAACGACCACCGAATGAGACTGAAAATACGGGCGAAGCTTTCTCGCGGCCATCACCAGGGCATATGCCATCTTTTCTATCCTCGGGTAGTGGAGTTCGGCATCCCGAAGTACTTTGCTCACATAGTAGATGGGCTTTTGAGCCCGGTCTTCTTCCCTTACTAAAACGGCGCTGAGGGTCTGCTCCGAGGCTGCCAGGTAGAGGTAAAGAGGTTCACCGGGAATGGGCTTGCTGAGGAGAGGAGGGTTGACGAGGTAAGCCTTGAGCTGTTCGAACGACTCCTGTTGCTGCTGACCCCATTCGAAACCTTTAGCCCCCCTGAGGGCCTTGAAGAAGGGGAGGCATTTCTCCCCGGACTTCTAGAGAAAACGCCCTATGGCGGCTAGGTGGCCTGTTAGCCTCTGAACTTCCTTAACATTCTTGGGAGGGGCCATGTCTAATATGGCCTTAATTTTCTCAGGGTTTGCTTCAATTCCTCGTTGGCTAACCATGAAGCCGAGGAACTTTCCTGACGAGACACCGAATGCACACTTGTTCGGATTGAGTCTCATGTTGTGCTTTCTCAGAACATCAAATGCCTCCTGTAGGTCAGTTACATGATCGGCTCCTCGGATGCTTTTTATAAGCATGTCGTCAACATACACCTCCATATTCCAGCCGATTTGAGCTTGGAAAACATTGTTGACGAGGTGTTGGTATGTTGCGCCTGTATTCTTCAAACCAAAGGGCATAACCCTGTAGCAGTAGAGGCCCTGGTCGGTCACGAATGAGGTCTTCGGGATATCCAGAGGGAACATCCGGATCTGGTTGTAGCCTGAGAAGGCGTCCATGAAGCTGAGGAGCTCATGTCTCGAGGTGGCATCAATCAAAGTGTCAATACTCGGAAGAGGGAAGGGGTCCTTGGGGCAAGCCTTGTTGAGATCGGTAAAATCGATACAAGGGGCAAGCCTTGTTGAGATCGGTAAAATCGATACAAATCCTCCAACTCCCATTGGACTTCTTCACCATTACTACATTCGACAACCACTCGGGATAGTTATCCTCTTGTATGAACCGGGCCTTCAAGAGCTTGTCCACCTCCTCTTTTATGGCTAGCTGGCGCTCGGGGGCGAACTTGCGCCTTCTCTGTTGAACCGGTTTGGACCCCGGAACAACGCTGAGGTGGTGGACCAAGAGCTCTTCGAAAATTCCAGGCATGTCTGCAGCTGACCAAGCAAAGAGGTCTCGGTTCCTTCGGATGCGCTGTACAATGTCTGAGCATAGGGCGGGCGGGAGGGTCTTGCTAACAAAGAACTTTCGAGTTGGATCCTGCTCAGAGAAGGGCACTTCCTCCAATTCATCCACCGGCTCGGACGTCGGTCGGGCAGCATCTTGGGGGATTTCTAGAGTTTCTAGGGAGAGGACTGGACCGAGAGTAGAGGTCATGTAGCACTTGCGGGCCGTTTCCTGATTGCCTTTTACCTCCCCTACTCCTGCCCGAGTGGGGAACTTCATCTTGAGGTGATAGGCGGAAGGGACGGCTTCAAGTGCAGCTAGGCTGGGTCAACCCAGAATGACGTTGTAAGCTGCAGGAACATCTACGACCATGAAGTCCATCGACTCCGTTCGGGTAGTAGGAGTTTTGCCAGCAGTTACATCGAGGGTGATCACCCCTTCAATAGTCACTGGCACTCCCGTGAACCCATCGAGCGTGTAGCCGGCGGGCTTGAGTCTATCTCGGGAGAGTTTGAGGCCTTTAAAAGCGGCGAGGAAGAGGATGTTAACGGAGCTGCCATTGTCCACTAGGATCCTCTCCACTTTGAAGTTCGCCATGTGGAGACTGATAACGAGTGCGTCACAATGGGGCGTTCGGACACCCTCAAGGTCTTCATTTGAGAATGTGACGGACACTCCGAGGCCTTTAGGAGGAGGGTTGGCGCGAACCGAGTTGACTTTTCTTATAAATGCCTTTCGAGAGGAGTTTGAGGAGCCCCCCATTGGGACCCCATGAATGAGGTGCAGGACACGCTCCTCCTCGAAGTCGGGCATTTCATAGCGTTCCGGACGCTTATTAGCCCCCCGAGGCAGGGGAGGAAGTTCGGCTCGGTCCTTTCTCACGAACCTGGTCAGCTGCCCCCTCTGGATAAGGGCTTCTATCTCATTCTTCAAGGCCCGACAATCATTGGTGTCATGGCCATGGTCCCGGTGATAACGGCACCACTTCTCTTTATCCCTTTTCTTGGTGGGGGTGTTCATCCTCGGAGCAGGAGGTATGATCCCTTCCTTCTCAACTTCCATTAGAATGGTAGAGACATTGGTGGTGAGAGGAGTCAATTTCACGAATCTGGGGGGAGGTCGGCGCTGGCCGGCATTATCCTTCTGGAGCTTCTTGGCTCCCTCCTCTTCTGTTCCCTTTCTCTTCGACCCGGAGGAAGACCCCTCCAAGTTGGGGCGGTGCTCGGCTTCTTCGGCCCGAATATACTTTTCACTTCGGAGGAGGAGGTCAGAGAAGTTCTGCGGGGGCTTCTTGGCGAGGGAGGAGCGGAGGCTGGAGTTGAGGATATTAGATTGAAATGCTGCTGCAGCGACCGACTGGTCGAGGCATGCTATGGACCTGGCTTCAGCTGTGAACCTTTTCACATAGTCTCTCAACTTCTCACCCTTCTCCTGGTGGAGGCAAAGTAGCGAAATGCTGGTCTTCTCAGTTCGGCGGCTACTCACAAAGTGGGTGACGAAGAGGGTCTCAAATTGCTCGAAGGAGAATATCGAGGCGGGAGCAAGGCGAGAGTACCATTCTCGAGCTGGACCCTTGAGAGTTGCGGGGAAGGTTTTATAGAGCAGAGCATCAGAAGCTTGATGGATGAGCATTAGGGTCTTGAAGCTTTCGATGTGATTGACGGGGTCAGTCTCCCCGGAATAGGTCTCAAATTGAGGAGGCTTGAAGCCGGTCGGAACGGGTGCATCCATTATTGTTCGGGAAAAAGGAGGTCTACTAGGACGAAGGGTCCTTCCTCTAAGCTCCTCTTCTTGGTCTAACTGACCCGAGCGCCTCTCCATTTCGTGGAGACGGCGGTAGACGGTGTCATCCCTTCGACAGTAATCAGTCGAGACTCTAGACTCGTCTTTGTACGAGGGAGAGCGGGGGCTACGACGACGGTAGCTCCTGGAGCGGTAAGGACTTGGCATATGCCGGGAGTTGCTAGGAGCTAGAGGAGGAGTTGGGGACCGTCGGCGAGGACTTCGGACCGGAGGAGGAGAGGGGATCTTTAGAGCATTGGTGTTAGGACGGAGATTGAGAGCTTGGAGGACGGTCGCTTGGAACTGCTGGAACTCGGCACGGGTGATGGGTGCCTCATCGTTCCTAGGCTGTTGCCGACCTGCAGGGGAGTGTGGTCTTCTTCTGTGATGCTCGGGGGATTCTCTCTGCCCCCTTCGGATGGGGGAACTTCTGTTGTCTCAGCGGTGATGAGATCGCTCATCCGGACGGTGTTGGTGGGAGGCTCCCTTTCGGGCCCGCTTTTCATCCAGACGGCGACGAAGATCCTCATCCTTCTGCCGATTGAGGACGGTGTTGCGAAGGTCGGAAACTTGGGGATCATGGGAGGCCATTGAATCCGAAGAGGCATTGTGGATGGAGACGTGGTCCGGATGGAGAGGTTGTTTCTGCGGGTTGGGACCCTTAGGAGGTTGTTGATTCTGCGGAGGAGGTAAGTCCTGTTGAAGAGGGTCCACGGCTTGAGGAGGAAGTTGCCCCTGCTGTTGAGCGGACTGAGGGGGAACTTCCTGTTGTTGATCGGGGTTGGGCCCTCGGTTGGACCCTCTGGATATGACTTTCCTAAGAGGCATGTCTGGAGAAGATCTGTCCAACGGGAAGAGGGGAGGTTGCTATTCGTTAGTTTCCCACAGACGGCGCCAATCTGTTGCCGCTAAATCTGGTGTGGGGGCAAACAGATAGTATTTGTGGATTCTTAGAAAAAATGAATAGCAAACTTGTTACCTGTTCCGCCGGAGTTTGACGCTGACTCCTGCCGTACACCTGCAAAAAGTGTGAGACACCGGGTTGTTCCCGGCGACGCACCCTCCGACGCTCAAGTCAGTAATCAGGAATGATTATGAGAGAGCGCAAAAACTGGGAAAAGATTGATTGCCTCTTAATGGAGATGGATGGGGGGTATTTATAGGCGCCGCTGGGATCAGATTAGGAATGTAATCCCCCTGTGGTTAGATAAGGAATGTAATCCCTAATCCCCAGTGAAGGGATAGATATGAATCAGGGCCGTTGATTAGGATTTAATCAGAAACCCTAATTCTATCCCTTCTGGACCGGGTTTGCTGCGGGTTGAAATCCGCACCCAGTTGAGGTGGATCCGTTCGCGGGTAAGTGGGTCTTCGAGGAAGAGAACCAGTACCCGCTTCAGACCCGTTGGTAGGTGAAATTACCGTTTTACCCCTGGGCTTCAAGATTCGTGCCCGATTTGGACGGTTCTGATTTAACCCCATTTTTAGCCATATCATACGGGAAAATACTTTTTAAAAAAAATACGTATTAATGAAAACAGGGGTTTCAAACATTATACAAAAAATTTGCACATTGTTCAAAGCAAAATATGTGAAATATATATCATCGAATAACTGAGAAGAAAGAGCCAAAAAGGGTTTGTTTTAAATGTTGGTTTCGGGTTTTGGGTTGAGGGTAAGGGTTTCTGGTTTGAATTTGAATGTGGGTTTTAGATTTCAATTTCTATTGATTTAAATGTATATTTGATTTTTAAATCACCCAAATTTAAAGCATCAAATTCAATCAAGTCCAAATCCAAATAATTTAAACAAAATTCTAAAGGCCCAAATATTTTTTGGGGTCCCTAATAACAAATTTTTTTACGAGCAAAATATGTGCCTATATTTACAATGGGAGTACAAATTTGGGGCCCCTAAAATTGTAAATTATCCGGGGGCCTGAGGCGGTCGCCTGACCGGCCTCAAAGGTGGGGCCAGCCCTGCTTGCGGGGCAAATTGTGAGATAGGTTTGAACATTGTCTGATCAGCAAGGTATTGATGGAGTTTGACATGAAGGAGAATCTAGTTGACAAGGCGACCAGATTGTTCCAACGAAAAGGTCTAAGGGGGAGTAAGGTGGTTCAGGGTCACATTCAATGATGAGTATGGAAAGCGGTTTCAACAAACGGATGGTGTTATTAAGGGGGAAAGAGGATTGAGTAGAGAGGAACAAGGGAGTGTATGTTAGGTGTTCGATCTTAGGTGGAGTAGTTGAATACATTCTAAGGTGGAGATTATTAAGTTTATGGCCTTCATTCAAAGGAAGAAGAGGAGGAAAAGTACTAACAACAGCAAAAGGGAAAAGCAGCACCAACAGCAAGGCAGTCTCATTTAGTAGTAGAGCTTTACTGAAAACAATTTTAGTTTTGTTCTGATTGAAAAGGCAAACAGATATGCTCCAAGAATTCATATTCATTAAGTAAACTACTAAACTCGATTTCTAGATAGCTTTGAAGAAAACTTCTTAACTATCACACAGCCTCGCAAGGATGTAAATTGTGAATCCTAAAAAATCAAGGCATGAATATGTTGTTAGGTTTTGTGAGAAATTAACAATGGAAATTAGGGTTAATATCTAGATCTAAGTTGCTAGAGATATTCACCCTAAGTATCAAGATTGGAATACCTAGACTGTTATTACAAGCCAGTATTTATGAAAAAAATACTGGTTTGGGTATCAGGTTATAAGCCCACAAACCCGCATTCCAATATCCAATCAATTGTACGTTCAATACACGTGTTACTCATATGCACGTGCAATATTTATATATAGAGAATATACCCATATATCCAATAATCTCCTCCTATATTCTCAATATATAAAGTACAGGATTATCTCATTAGTTTAGTATAAAACTGACGGACTGATAGCAGTCCATAATATAAGAAAAGCATCATAAAAGTATAGTTTTATAAGAACCAATATAATTATAAATCTGAATAGTTCAATCAAGACTAAACCAATATAATTAAATAGTTCCAAACCATATCCAATTCAGATTAGTTCACAAAGACTAAACCAATAGATAAAATAAATCATAGTCTCAAAACTAAACAAAGCAAATAAACTTCAAACCAAATTAAAGAGTTTTAAGCTCAAAAATGCAGTCTTAAACTCAAAAGAAGTTCTTATCAAGCAAGTGATCAGCAATAGAAAATCATTGCATGCTGCTTCATGATTACTCCTCCATATCGAGCAAATCATCATCTTTAAAATCAAGATCTAGGATTCCATCTCCATTATCTTTGCTAGCACCTGTTGCTCAACATTGCAAATAAGAATTTCATGAGTCATTTTTCTTTGAATTCAAACAAATTACATAAGAGTATCTAGTTCAAACAAAAGAACTTAGTACAATTCAAATTAGCTAGCAAGATTTTAACACAAGCATCACAATCAAGCATCTTTAACAAATAAAGTACATGAATTTTTATAGTTTCTACACAAGAACCATACTATGTTTCATATTGGAATGAAAAGACTGTCATTTCAATCATTGTTTAACACTGAATCATCGAAATTGGAATGAAACGTGTATCCATAAAAGACATATCAGCAAAATTGGAATGATATTTAATTCAATTTAATCATCGAAAACACATCGACAAGTTTTCATGTTTCGTATTGGAATAATATGATTATTCTAAATAAATTCTATAGATATATAATATCATCAAAATTGGAATGACATTATATATTTGTGAAATTTATGTGAAATCATCAAGATTATCTAAAACATGTTAATTGTCAAATTGATGCTTAAGTTTGAACTTCTCTATAGCTGTTATGAGTTTTAATTATCAAAATAACTAGGGTGTTAAGGCCTTTATGACTCAATAGCTCTTAACCCCATTTCCTCCACAGTTTTGACAATTAGACATCTTTGTAATTCCTTAGTAAGGGCATCAACCATATTCTGTTTTGATCTCACATCAATGAGGGTAATAATCCCTTACTTAATGAGATAGTTCAACTTTGCCTATTTAAGACCGATAGTTCGTCTCTTACCATTGTAAAGAGTATTAGTTGCTACAATTTTTGTAGCTTAGTTGTCACAAAATAAGCTAAGAGTGATTATTTTAAACCTTCTTAATGGAATATCTAGCAACAGGTCTCTCATCCATTCTGCTTCTTCACCAGCACAAGATAGCGCAAAGAGTTCGGATTCCATAGATGAGAATGCAATGCTTAGTTGCCTTTTAGATTTCCATGACACAACTGCTCTACCTAATGTAAACACATAACCACTAGTGAATTGACTTTCACCAAATTCTGTGCACCACGATGCATCAGAATATCCTTCCAAAACTGAAGGATGTCCAGAGTAGCACAAAGCCAACTCTTGAGTACCACTTAGGTAACCCATTAGCCTCTCAAGGGCATTTCAATGTGACTTACTGGGATTACTAGTGAATCTGCTAAGCATGCCTACCGCAAAGGCTATGTCTGGTCTAGTGCAGATCATTGCATACATGAGACTTCCAATTAGTTTGGAATAATCCAACTGTCTCACTGTTGCACCATCGTTAGGTGTCAACTTATTGTTATAATCATAAGGTGTTTCAAACCTTTTGCAATCACTGTATCTCCACTTTTGTAACACATTATTGATATAGTGAGATTGACTAAGGAATATTCCTTGCCTACCAAAACTCACTCTCATACCTAATGTAGTGTCCACAACACCTAGGTCCTTCATGCTGAATTCTTTGGATAGCATTGTTTTAACATCAACAACAGTTGAGAGGTCGCTTCCATAAATAAGCATGTCATCAACATACAAGCAAATTATAGCAATTTTATTTGATAGATCACAAAAATAAAGACATTTATCAGAATTACTAGATTCAAAACTTAAGCTCTATATTGTTGTATCAAATTTTTCATACCATAGTTTTGGTGCTTGTTTTAATCCATACAAAGATTTTACAAATTTGCAAACTTTGTTCTCTAAACCTTTAAGTACAAAACCTTCAAGTTGATTCATACAGATTTCTTCATTAAGATCTCCATTTAGAAAAGCAGTTTTAACATCCATTTGGTGAATAACAAAATTTTCAATGGATGCAATGGCAAGAAGAATCCTTACTATAGCAATATGATAAACAGGTGAGTAAACATCAAAATAATCTACCCCACTTTGTTGAGTATAACCTTTAGCTACTAGTCGTGCTGTATACTTTGCTATAGATCCATCCGGATTAAGTTTATTCTTCAAAATCCACTTGTTTTCTATGGTTTTAGCCTCTTTTTGGCAGATCAACTAATTTTCAAGTTTTATTTTGTAATAAAGAATCCATCTCATCATCAATAGCCTCTTTCCAAAGTAAACCATCCCTAGACCGAAGGGCTTCCTTTACGCTAAGTGGATCAGCCAACAGTGCATAAGTTACAAAATCATCACCATATGTCCTAGGTGTCTTATCTCTGGTGGAGGTTCTTCTAGGCTCAATTTTATTTGTAATTTCAGTGTCAGTTATGCTAGGTCTAGATTCTGTTTGTGAATCATTGATTAAGTCTGTGTGGCCAGATAGTGTTATACCTTTGTCTTTAATGAACTCATCTTCAAAGAATTCTGCATCTCTAGATTCAATTATCTTATTGAGAGATAGGTCATAAAATCTGTATGCCGCACTATCAACTGCACTTCCTAGATACACACAAGTATTTGTACGAGGTCCTACTTTAGGCATCCTAGGATCTGGTATTCTAACAAAAGCAATACAACCCCATGTTTTTACTTTATCAAAACTCGGTGTGTGTTATGCCATAACTCATAAGGTATTTCAGACAGTTTAGAGTGTTGTAACATATTAAGAATATTATTAGTAGTCAATGCAGCCTCTCCCCAAAAACTCGAAGGCAGTCCAGCAGTCAATAACATAGAATTCAACATTTCTGTGAGTGTTTGATTCTTTCTTTCGGCTATACCATTTGACTGTGGTGAGTAGGGTGCTATTGTTTCAGAGATAATGCCATGTGAAGTGCAAAATTCTTTAAAACCCATTGATATATATTCCCCACCTCTATCAGTTCTGAACCTTTTTATTTTAGCATTTAACTGATTTTCGACACGGTCTTTAAATTCTTTGAATTTATTAAGTGCTTCATCCCTAGTTTTTAATAAATAAATATGAAAATATCTAGAATAATCATCTATAAATGTGATTAAGTACTTCTGACCTCCTTGCGTCACAAAATTTTTTAAGTCGCATATATCAGAATGAACTAGTTCAAGAAGTTGTGTACTCCTAGAAATAGAACTAAATGGTTTTCTAGTGATCTTTGTCTGAGCACATACTTCGCATTTGTCATATCTTAAGGATGTATCAATTGGTTGAATAAAAGTTTTAGCAACAGCAAGTAATTTAATATAGTTCACATGTCCCAAAATGTTGTGCCAAGTATAAGGGCTACACAGTTTTGAACTAACAACATTAATCACTTCATTTGCTAAACTAAGTCTATACATACCATTGATTGAGTAAGCACAACCAAAATAGTATGAGTTAACAGATAATATAGCTCTACCACTTATCATTGAAACTACCATGCTAGTATGATTCAGTAAGCTAATAGAAATTAAATTCTTTGCTAAAGCAGGAACAAATTTAACATTATGCAAAATTAAATTTTTACCTGATGAAAGACTGAGATTTGCAGTTCCAACCTGGAGCACCTTAACTGATTCTCCATTCGCCATAGAGACAGACTCGTTTGCATCTTTAAGATCAGTTAGCAGGTTCTTATTGTTGCAAGCATGGCATGTAGCCCTTGGGTCCAACAACCAACTAGCAGAGGTACTGACCTTATCATCACTAACAACACACAGAAAGTTGGTGGGTTCAGTGTTGCCCTCTAACAAGTTCACCTTTCATTATTAGGTTGTTCTCTTTTGGGTAGCTTACATTCGGTAGCATGGTGATCCCACTTTCTACAGTTGTAGCACTTTCCTTTCTTTTTGACAATCTTTTTAATGACTTCCAACTTAGACGGTTCACCCTTAATTTTATTAAACTTGTTCTTCTTAAACTTAGGAACATATTTGGTATTGGTTAGCACATTAGCATGAGAAAGTTGTTTCTTAGCCAACTCCAAATTGATCATAGTTCTAGTCTCATCCTCAACTTTAATACATCGTTTGAGTTGTGCAAGCTTAAATTATTCTGGTAGTCTATACATTTCAGTCTTAAATGTAAGCCATAATGCATGTAATTTAAAAATTATTGCTCCAGTAAGAAAAACATCACACACAATGAAATCTTCAGTTTTCAATTTAGCTACTAAGTTTTCAAGATCAGTTACCTGAGGGAGAATGCCTTTCTCCTCTCTGAATTCAAAACTCATGAACTTGTCAACCAAGTGAGTCTTGGAAACCTTCTCCTCCTTTTTGAATTCATCTAGCAGACTGTCCCATATTTCCTTAGTTGTTTCGTATTTTATGTAAACATCTGCTAACCGATCTGAAATACTGTTCAACAGAAACTCCCTATACAAGTCCTCTTCTCTAATCCAAGTGGCATCATCCACATCTTCAGTATACTCATCATAGGTCGTTTGACAGGTATAGAAAATTTTTATGAATTTCATTCCATACTGTGCTTTCCTCTTTCATCTATTGAATTCTGAACTACTAAACACTTCTAGTTTAGGAACCTCATACGGTCGATCATGTTTTTCCATCTTAAGGAATAAACGATGAGTTCCTAAAGTTTGAGAGTATGTTCTGAATTATTACTACACAAGTAATTTAGATAAGGAAGAGGATTTATCAATAAATCTGCCAACTAATAACAGAATAAATAAATTAGATAATTGCACGATCTTAAAGTCACAGATACCAGATCTGATGATGAGATGAAAGCAAGAACCCCACTATCTTCTTCACAATCCGAAAGCAAGAAAAACGGGTTCTTAATGGATCGGGTTCGGATCCGACTACATTGCAATTCAGAGAAGAAGATGACTGCGCAAAGGGGAGACGAGGTCACCTGTAGATCTGGCGACTAGGCACGGCGACTGGCAGCGTTCAACGGCGTCGACGAGAGTTGCGACTGGTCGAGGAGGCGAGGGACCAGATCCGGCGACTGGGCTGACACATGGACCCAACCACAAATGCGAAAGGAAGACGAGGTCGCCTGCGGATCTTGCGACTGGATCTCTTGTCGACCACGATGGCGACGACGGAA
Organism: Hemerocallis citrina; assembly: GCA_017893485.1. Classification (NCBI taxonomy): domain Eukaryota; kingdom Viridiplantae; phylum Streptophyta; class Magnoliopsida; order Asparagales; family Asphodelaceae; genus Hemerocallis; species Hemerocallis citrina. Next base: position 210,332,688 of record CM030362.1, read on the forward strand.
GTGACGGCGTCGGGTTCAGGTGAATCTCTTCTCTCAAATTTCTCACAAAATTAATCTAATAATATCTCAAGATTGTTAGGTTTTGTGAGAAATTAACAATGGAAATTAGGGTTAATATCTAGATCTAAGTTGCTTGAGATATTCACCCTAGGTATCAAGATTGGAATACCTAGACTGCTATCACAAACCAGTATTTATAAAATAAATACTGGTTTGGGTATCGAGTTATAAGCCCACAAACCCGCGTTCCAATATCCAATCAATTGTACGTTCAATATATGTGTTACTCATATGCACATGCAATATTTATATATAGAGAATATACCCATATATACAACATATGTCGTGGATGTAATAAAATTATACATCACGCATACATGGAGCGAACTTGAGTGGATGGCTTTTCTGTAGAATCTACTTATACTGACATTGTGCTCAATTCATGGATAAATTACTTCCGTCTGTTGTAATCATCTATCATGAATAAAGTAGTTACAGAGTTCGGAAATGTTTTTCACTGCTGACTGGTGGATCAAGTGATTAGTAAACAAACAGTTTCCTCAAATAGAACAAATAACCAATGAGGATAAGTTTTTTCAATATGCTGATACATATACTATCTTCTAATCTTAATTGTTTAGCAAGTGAACACCCTCAAAATCGATGTTCAGATTAATATAATGTTCTGGAGAGGGCCGGCCCTGAGTTCCGGGGGGCCCTAGGCGAACTTCCGAAATGGGCCCCACCTGCCCCATATAAAAAAAAAAAAAATTACGCGCGAAACGCGTGGCTATATTTACAAGGGAAGTTTGAAATCGGGGGCCCCAAAAATGGCGAATTCCGCGGGGGCCCAAGGCGGCCGCCTTGCCCGCCTACATATCAGGGCCGGCCCTGGTTCTGGACTCCCCCACAATGTCAATGGTTGTTGAAATTGAGGTCATAAGTTGAAATGGTATAAGAGACATTGATATAAGAACAAAAAACTTGAAATTGAAATGTATATTATGGTGTCAATGAGTTTAAACATTTCCGATTTCACATTCAAGGAGTTTTTTGCCTAAAAAGATGGTGTATGTATTTTTATCTTTATTATAGTGTTTTATTATTAATTTTGGAATAAGGCCGTAGTCACACACTCGCGCCACACAGACACATTCTCATCCCATAAGGGATTGGTGCAAGATGGCGTCTGTACTGATTCACATTGCGATATAATGACATATATGAGCGCAAAGAGCTACCCTTTGTTTGTTTAAAGGGTGCAAAGAAGAAAAAAAACTTTCCGTTGTATACTTGGTTTCTCTGTAGATCTTCAAGGGTGATATCTGTAATTCACCCTGTAACGTTTATATAGCTGCTATTATGTACTATGGTATCAGTGGTCTGATGAGCTCCGAAAGCTCGAGTTGCAGGAGATGGTCATGTTCCTACAACACCTTCCAATACAAAACTGGACCCACCACGAGCTCGAAATGGTTCTCTCCAGGGCTTACATGTGGCAAACTATGTTCAACGGTTACCCCAGTCACCTAGCCAACTAAGAAGAATGTAGTCTAAATTTACTTCCCTGATTCTAATTTGCCTTTTTGTTTCATCTCTCTTCCAATTTCCCCTCTTGTGAGATCGGCATAATTTCATGTTGTACTGAGTCAGATGAAATCAGGGACATGCTTGTAATTTATGTTATAAAATTTTTGTACATTTCTTGTGATTTTCCATACACAATTTATCAGCTTCTTTCGGCTATTTGTAAACTTTGTACTTGGAGAAATTGGACGAGAATTGAATTGGGTAACTTTCAGTTATCTCTTACAGATTATTTTAAATTTGGAAATTGAAAGATAATTTATGCAGTATTTGCTGCCGCGCTGTAATGGTTTCGAATTTGTTGGTCTGTTAACAAATGGTCAAGGTTTCTTTTCTTCCTTTTTGGTTGATTCTATTATCCTTGTAGATGAATCGAGTGTTCTCTTCTTCTGCATAGAAATGAAAATATGTGATTTCACCGTATTTCTTAACTTTGAAACGAACAATTTGTGCCAGTATTATCTACTATAACAGTAAATACATTGGCAGTGTAGGCTAAAAGACTGTGATCTATTGTGAAAGAAACACATTGAGACACAGTCATATTTGAGCATATATCGGAAGAAAAACTTCGAAGAATCTCGCCAACCCCATAGAGATCAGTAATGAAAACATGCATAATTCTTGTTGTCCTCATATCATCAACAGAAAATGGGCAGCAATTGATAAGCTTTATATATACCATAATACAGTATGTATAAATTCATGTGCAAGAAAACTCCGTAACTACAAACAATGGGGAACAACTGAATTCGTTATGCTGGAAAAAGTTGACATTAAGTAACTCATAACCAATAGGAAAAGGATGCCACATTTCTTGAATGCAGAAGGGCAAGAAGAACGAATTCACTCATCTTCAAGTCCTGGTATGTACTCCAAACTGACGTCGAAAATAACAGGACTGCTTGCAGGCACCCTTGGCCTTCCCGGAGCTGAAATCAAGCCTTTCGGAAATGCTAGCTGTTGAGATGTCCAAAACGTTTTGTTATTAGAAGAGCAGAGCTTAATTGTAAGTACCGTATTCTGACTAAGAGGAACACGTATTATTTTTTTTAAAAACCGACAACCTGACCTGAACCATCCTTAATATCAAGGTTTGGACCAAGAAGTTAATACCTGATAGTTTAGGATCCTTCAAAACCCCCTTGATATTCATGCTTCTTGAGTTTGGATCACAACCACCCAATTTATTATATCGGCAAGTGGTTCTTGTGGCATCCTTCACCGCCTTTATTAGCTAGTATTATTAAGTGACCATGTCCTTACGGATCTTGCAAGTATGATCTTTTGTATTTTGGTTAATTAGTACCTTAATTTATGGTGACCATTTAGTTTTAATTTATATTGTGGTCAATTTTTAAGAAAGCCAGTATGGTTAAAAGAACTTACTGGGCCTGGTATGTAGAGACGACGCTTTCCTCCCACTTTCATGCTCAAGATCCCTTCATCAAGTCCTTTGATCACCTACTTATCGAGGAGTTATAGAATAGAAAAGCCTAGGAAATATAAAGCTTTAACTGAAAAGCATTTGTGGGTTACCTGATCAGCACCAACTCGAAAAAGATAAGGTAGACCTTTCCCCAATGAACTATAAAACAATAACATTATATATAACCATTGTTACAATTACAAATACAATCGCATTCTGTAATTCCATTTTCCTTCAATTCTTCTATCAAGAGGAATATATTTTGATGTAAAAGTTTGACGTTTCATTAAATACTATTAATGGAACAGAGGAGATTTTCCCCCTATGTATTGTAAAATTATGTTACATATACAATTGTGATCCAATAATTTAGCACCACTGAAGTATGAAAGAGTAGCAGAAAGTAGCTTCACTTGAATGAGGGGGCCTTTGGAAAGGCTACTAGTATTCGTTATTCATTAAGAATTTTAAGCTTGTTAAGCAATACTGAAGTTGAGGTGTTTCACCTGTCAAATATTTGCCCTGATGGTACCATTGCAACATAATTTGCAGCAACCTGTAATGAAAGTGAGAATAAATTATCTCGAAGAGAATAATCACTTGCATCACCGAGAAAGTATAGTCAAACATGACATAGGGAAAAAATGACCTGGCACATCCTAGGCCATCTGATCTCCTCGAAAAGCTCTCACCCATGATCATCAGATCACCCTTAAGCCCATGGGCTTTTGCTCTACCAGGCCCACGGGTATACGAGTCCAGACCCGGCCCAAACGGATCCATACCCGTTTGGCATGCCTATAAATACCAGGCCCTCTCCCACCTTCAAAGGTAATTCATCTTTTCCCTCTCAAACCCTAGTTACTGTTGCTCTACTTCAGTGACTAACTAGACCGCCGAAGGGCCTGCCACCGGGATCAACCCCGGTGTTCCTAGGCCAAGTGCAGGTACACGAGACTCCCGGATCTGAGCTTCCAAATCCGAGCCGAGCCTCCACTGCCGAGCCAACCATCCGACCTCCGCCTCAGTACCCGCTCGTGCCCCTCCTGTCGAGGGTCAGGCGTACCATCCAGTACCGCGTCCTTGCACAAAACAAACAAATACAACTCACACATGGTGTACCCACACTCCCCAAAAACAAATCGCATCAGGTTAGCGCCGTCTGTGGGAAAGCTATCTCGGTACGGACGTCCGCCCGAACCTCCCATCAGCGGCATCCCCTCAATCCGCGCTCACATGGGACCCAAGCCCAGGAGAGCGGTTACCTCCGCGCGTCGCCCCGACGGGCCTCCTCTTTAGGATGCCCTCGAGGACGTTCACGGATCGAATAATCCGAGGGTCAGCCTTGGGCACCAACAAGGTGCATCTCACCCGGTCGCGCCCGACCTTCGTCGAGTCATCCAGAACCGAAGGGCGAGTCAGACTAGGGGAGGGACCGCTTCCAACTCGATTCCGAACCACTCCAGACCTCCGCCTGAAGGACGAACATCGGCGCTTAGCCACATCGGTCAAAGGCCGCTGCCCCAGCACAACCCAATTGACCACGGTGCGGTCACAAGGGCCGAGTTCCGGAGCTTCCGGGACGAAATCATGGAGGCCATCCACGGAGCACCCAGAGCCGAGACGTTAAACCAATCTCACCGGACGAGCGATGGAGGGAGCCACACTCGTGGCCCGACCCATCTTCCAGAACGCAAAAACGAGGTACTCCGATGCCTGCTGGAGATGGAGAACCGCCTCGACACCTCGGCAACGGCATCCCGAACCCCGCTTTAGGCCGCAGGCCGACCCGGCCACCTTTCTCGGCTCCCATTCTAGAAGCGGAGATCCCTCGGAATTTCCGACCTCCACAGTTCGAGGCCTATAACGGCGAGGGTGATCCTGCTGATCACATGGAGGGTTTGAAGACCCTCATGATGATTCACAGCACTTCGGATCTCCTGCTGGAGGCCAACTTCCTGGCCCACTTCATAACCAGTAGGAAGGCTGAGAAGACGAGCGCGTCCTTGCTAGACCTCCGTCAGAGGGAAGGAGAGTCACTCCGTGATTTCGTCAGGAGGTTCACCATCGAAGCAAGATCGGTCTCCTCCCTCGATGCCGGGGTTGCCTCGGCCGCCTTCCGGCACAATGTCCGACACAGCCAGCTAAAGGTTTCCTTGGCCAAGAAGCCCCCCCAGGACTTCCCCGACCTACTCAACCGGGTCGAGAAGTACATACGGACGGAAGAAGCTCTATACCCGGAAGGCGCCAAGGAAGCTACAGGGAAGGGCAAGCGCAAGGTCGATGAGGCCGAGCCTGCCAGGAAAGTAACAAAAGAAGGGGTCGGTATGAAGAGGGCGCCTCCGGTCCCCCGCTTAGAGAGATACACGCCCTTGACACAGAACGTGTCTGCCATCCTCCTAGAAATAGAGGACAAGGGCCTCGTCCGATTACCCCCTCGATAGAGCAACAACAAGAAGCAAGACCAGTGCTTCTACTGCCGCTTCCATCGAGATCATGGGCACGAAACCAACCAGTGTTGGGCCCTGAAAGACGAAATTGAGGCCCTCATCCAACGAGGATACCTCCGTGAGTTCACAAGGGAAAACCAGAGGGGCCGGAAAGATACGAGAAACCGGAGGCCTTCGCCACCTACTCGCACTCCGAACCGCCACCTCGAGCGAGATCTTGAGAACGGAGGGACCGAAAGGCAGGCCATTCTACATTGTGTCCACGGGGGTCCCATGGGAGGGGAGTCTAATACTTTCCAAAAAGTGTTCGTCCGAGAGGTGAACGCCGTCCGAGACCTGCCGTCGCCCCAGACTCAGCTACTCCCTGTCTCTTTCTCGGAAGAGGACCTGGAGGGCGTCTGCCTTCTCCAATGCGATGCCCTCGTCATTAATCTCGACATGGCTAATTTTGAGGTCCGCCGGATCCTCGTCGACAATGGTAGTTCGGTAAACATCCTCTTCCTTGAAGCCTTCCACAATCTAAAACTGCCCAGGGACAAGCTCAAGCCGGCCGGATACACCCTGTATGGGTTCTCCGACGTCCCAGTTGTGATAGAAGGAATCGTGACCCTAGATGTCACCGTAGGTTCGGCTCCCCTCAGATGAACCAAATCAATGGACTTTATGGTGGTGAACGTCAAGGCGGCATACAATGCCATTCTCGGATGACTCGGGCTTTGCTCCCTTCAGGCTGTGCCGTCGGCCTACCAATTGAAGTTGAAATTTCCCACAAAGTAGGGGGTCAGTGTCGTCCGAGGCAACCAGGAGGCTGCGCGGTCCTGCTACATGACTGCGGTAGAAGGGGGTGTGTTCCCCCTTGATGCCATCGAGCTCCAGCCAGAAAGATTCCAACCGGACCCCGAACCTGCGGACGAGCTGGAGGAAGTCTCGTTTAGGGCAGAGGACGATTCGAAGTGGTTCCGAGTGAGCCGCTCCCTCGCCAAAGATCTAAAGGCAGACATAGTCAGCTGCATCTGCCGCAACATCGACCTCTTTGCCTGGAAGACGTCCGATATGCCCAGGATATCCAAAAACCTGATCATGCACAGGCTGAGCGTCATTCCTGGTTCGAAGCCGGTCGTCCAAAAAAGGTGCAAATTTGCCCCGGAAAGGCAGCAAGTGGTAAAATCAGAGGTAGACAAGCTCTTGTCCGCCCGATTCATCCAGGAGGTCAGCTACCCCGAGTGGCTAGCAAACGTCATCATGGTGAAGAAGGCAAGCAGGAGCTGGAGGATCTGTATAGACTTCACGGATCTGAACAAAGCATGCCCGAAAGATCCTTTCCCTCTCCCCAGCATCGATGCCTTGATCGACGCGACTTCGGGTCACGAGCTCCTGTCCTTCCTTGGATGCCTTTTCAGGCTACAATCAGATCCGGTTGTTTCCGTCGGACATTGCAAAGACATCTTTCGTTACCGACCAATGTCTCTTCTGCTACCGCATTATGCCCTTCGGGCTGAAGAACGCTGGAGCCACCTACCAACGGCTTGTTAACCGAATCTTCAAGGACTTGATCGGTCACAACATGGAGGTTTATGTTGACGACATGCTTGTCAAAAACCGGCAGGGACTGGACCACGTCACCGACCTCGAAGAAGCCTTCGGCATACTTCGGACACATAACATGAGGCTTAACCCCGCCAAATGTGCATTCGGCGTCTCTTCCAGAAAATTCCTCGGGTTCGTCATCAGCCAGCGGGGCATCGAGGTGAACCCAGAGAAGATCCAGGCCATAATAGACATGGTCCCTCCCTGGAATGTTAAGGAGGTCTAGAGGCTTACGGGAAGATTGGCGGCTATCGGCCGTTTCCTCTCCAAATATGGAGAGAAATCTCTGCCCTTCTTCAAAGCTTTGCGTGGAAAGGGGGGCTTCGAATGGGGCGCCCCCCAACAAGAGGCATTCGAACAGCTAAAGCGGTACCTCGCCAAGCCGCCTCTCCTTAGCAAACCCGAGCCGGGCGAGCTACTCTGGCTATACCTATCCGCCTCGGAAAGCTCCCTCAGTGCAGTCCTCGTTCGTGAAGATGACGGGGTTCAGAAGCCACTATACTATGTAAGCAGGGTCTTGCTCCCGGCCGAGACGAGGTACGCAAGAATAAAGAAAGTGGCCTATGCTCTGGTCATGGCCGTCCGGAAGCTCCGCCCTTACTTCCAGGCGCACTCTATCCAAGTACTGACCGACCAACCCCTAAAGACCGTCCTCCACAAGCTAGAGAACTCCGGCCGCTTAGTCAAGTGGTCGATTGAGCTGAGCTAGTATGACATTAGCTACCAACCAAGGACGGCAATCAAGGGGCAAGCCCTCGCCGAGTTTATTACAGAGTGCACCATTTCCGAACAACCCGACGATGAAAGTTCGGACCCGACCTGGGAATTCTATGTCGACGGATCATCCTGCGAATCCGGGAGTGGTGCCGGGATCACCTTGCGAGGCCCCGACCACTTCCTCCTTCAATACTCCCTCTGCCTCAACTTTCCGGCCTCCAACAACTAGGCGGAATACGAGTCTATGATTGCTGGACTAACCCTGGCACACCAGGCCGGTGCGAAGCAGGTCAAGGCCTTCAGCGATTCCCAGCTCGTGGTCAATCAGATCACCGGGGAGTACGAGGCTCGTGACGACCGAATGATCCATTACTTGGCCGTAGTTCGGCAGCTCTTGTCGTCCTTCGACTATTCCACAGTCCTTAGGATTCCTAGAGAGCAGAACGCCCAGGCTGATGCCTTGTCAAAACTCGCCTCCTCATCCTTCGAAGGTCTCGACCGAACAGTGCTCATCGAAATCCTCCTGAACCCAAGCATCGACCTCCCCGAGACAATGTGTGTGAACGACGAGGCCCGTCCGGATGACTGGACCTCCCCAATCCGAAGGTTTCTACTGAAAGCCGAGCTCCCCGAAGACCGGGCCGAGACGAGAAGGATCAGGGTTCGAGCTGAAAGGTTCGTCATGATCAACAACGTCCTCTTCAAACGCTCGTACACCCTAGCGGACGGGAAGCCCTACCTCTGCTGCCTCGCCGATGAGGAAGCTAGCTATGCGCTTAGAGAACTTTATGAGGGGATCGGCGGATGTCACATGGAAAGTAGTTTGCTTGCCAGAAAGGCCCTGAACCATGGGTATTATTGGTTAACAATGCTGCAAGACTCGCAGGACCTGGTCAAGAGGTGCGGTCCGTGCCAAAGATTCTCCCCTATCAAGAGACTTCCTCAGGCCAACCTCCGCTCGCTGGCCAGTCCGACCCCGTTCGCCATGTGGGGGATGGACCTGGTCGGCCCCTTTCCCGTGGCAACCGGACAAAGGAAATTCCTAATAGTCGCCATCGATTATTTCACGAAATGGATCGAGGCCGAGCCCCTGTCAACGATCACCGAGCGACAAACCCAACAATTTCTCTGGAAAAACATCATTTGCCGGTTCGGAATTCCTCAGGTCCTTATCACGGACAATGGGACCCAATTCGCGAGCCAGAACTTTCGCAGGTTTTGCGAAGACATCGGCGTCCAGCAGTGCTTCTCCGCCATGTGCCATTCCCAGTCAAACGACCAGTGGAGAATGCGAACCGATAGATACTCGACGGCCTGAAGAAGCGCCTCGACAGTTCCTCCAAGGGACAGTGGGTAGAAGAGCTGCCCAGCGTGCTATGGGCGCACCGGACTACAAAGAGAATTCCTACGGGCGAAACACCATTCAATTTAACCTACGGGACGGAGGCGGTTATCCCCGTCGAGATCGGCCTCCCTTCGCCGCGCATCATGGCCTTCGACGAAGCCAACAACTCGTCCGGCCTAAGGGCAAACCTGGACCTCGTCGCCGAGGTCAAGGAGAAATCAGCCGTAAGAAGAAGCATCTACCAACAGTGGATCGAAAGGTTTTACAACAAGAAAGTCTGCCCTACTGACATCAAGGCCGGTGACCTCGTGCTCTGCAAATTGTCCGTCTCCGACCCCACGAGAAAGAGAAAGCTGGCCCCCAACTGGGAAGGCCCCTACAAGGTAGCCGAGGTTATACGCCCGGGCACCTACCGACTCGCAGATATGGAGCCAACTCACAGATATGGAGGGCCGAGCGGTCAAAAGACCCTGGAACGCCGAGCATCTGATCAAATTTCTAGAAGGGCGGAAGTGAAGTTTCAGTTTGATTTATGTAAATAACACTTTTGTAACCTGCCGTCTAAAAGGCAATTAGCGCCTCTCTTCATGTATCAAAAGGCTCAAGTAAAAATGCTCCTTTTATTAAACTTCATCAGCCTCGGTAGCTCCGACCCAATGTCGAGCACATGGGTAGCTTTCTCAAGCTATGACGCCCAAGTCCGAACACTGGGCACCGACCCTCAACTCCTCGGTAGCTCTGATCCAATGTCGAGTACAGGGGTAGCTTTCTCAAGCTATGGTGCCCAAGTCCGAACACTGGGCACCGACCCTCAACTCCTCGATAGCTCCGACCCAATATCGAGCACAGGGGTAGCTTTCTCAAGCTATGGCGCCCAAGTCCGAACACTGGGCGCCGACCCTCAACTCCTCGGTAGCTCCGATCCAATGTCGAGCACAGGGGTAGCTTTCTCAAGCTATGGCACCCAAGTCCGAACACTGGGCGCCGCCCTCAACTCCTCGATAGCTCCGATCCAATGTCGAGCACAGGGATAGCTTTCTCAAGCTATGGCACCCAAGTCCAAACACTAGGCACCGACCTTCAACTCCTTGGTAGCTTTGATCCAATGTCGAGCACAAGGGTAGCTTTCTCAAGCTATGGCGCCAAAGTCCGAACACTGGGCGCCAACCCTCAACTCCTCGATAGCTCCGATCCAATGTCGAGCACAGGGGTAACTTTCTCAAGCTATGGCACCTAAGTCCGACTCTCAACTCCTCGGTAGCTCTGATCCAATGTCGAGCACAGGGGTAGCTTTCCCAAGCTATGACGCCCAAGTCAGAACACTGGGCACCGACCCTCCTGTCCTCGGTAGTTTCCCCGAAAACAGGTTGCAAGAACAAAAGGAGAAACAAAATTCCTTATTCACACTCTTTTATTAATTAAGCATCGTCGAAAGAACAAGAATGTTACAAACCACTTTACTCAGCTAAAAAGAAAAAAAATCAAAGACTCCTCAGTGCCCCTTGGGTCCGACACAGGATAGCCCGCCTCCGACCGAACAACTGGGACATCCCTCCTCGTCACAGTGACCCTTGGGGTCGGCCAAAGTCGAAACACCGGCCACGGAGCTCTGGGCATCGGCCGGCCTAGTATGCTCCGATAACATTAGCGCCGCGGGAACACCCTCCGCTCGACGACCTCCCGAAGAAGAGCTCGTCCTCATCCCAGACATGCCCAGCATCATCTTGTAACGTTGTATCTCCATCTCTTTTTCTAATATAACATCGCGAAGGAGCCTCTCTGACGAGGATCACTGCACCGAGACACTCGACATGGTATGCCCAAGGCTGGCGCTGCCTAGATCGCGATCTACCATTGCCCTTTTCAACTTGGTCACCTCCACACTCAGCGCCTCAGATTTGTTTCGGTAGCAGTGAAATGCGGCATCATGATCGCGAGCCCCCTCCTGGTAACGGACCAATGTGGACTCAAGGACCTTGATCTTGCTCCGAAGCCATGCCACATCAGAGTGGCGAGGGTCTGCCTCGGAAGGATGGGCCGGCACCTAACAGGGGAAAACAACCATCATTCCAAATGCCGAAACACTTAGCCAAACAAAAATAATCCAGAAGGTACGTTCGGTGAAGTTACACTTCCCCAAAATAAACGGTCGAAGTCAAAACACTTGGCCAAACAAAAAATCCTTTTTCACAAATCAAATTCGTAATAAAAAATGCGGTGGCCAGTCTGCGGTTGGCAAATACAACAAAGAAGAAAGAGAAAACAAAAACAAGAAGGCGAGCGGCTTAATTCCCCACCTCTGGATCGGCCTGGTCAAAGGGAGGGTCCACAGCCGGGGGATGTGCTCCTCGTCTGGCTAGCCTCCTTCGGGAGTCTTCGGGTTCGGCTCGATCACCATGTCATAATCGAAATCGGTCAGATCGATGGTCGGGTAGAAGTGCCTCACGTGACTCAGGGCCTTCTCGTAGACCTCGTTCTGGGCCTCGATTATCATATCCTGGGCCTTCGTTGTGAGCAGGTCCTTCTCCTTGGCGAACTTCTTCCTCAGCAAGCCTACCTTCCGAGTGCACTCGTTCTCCATAGAGGCGAGCTCGGCCTTCATCTCCTGCTCCCTCTTGTGGGAGCCCTCGAGCTCGATCTTTATCTCCTTCATCCTGCTCCCTCTTGTGGGAGCCCTCGAGCTCGATCTTTATCTCCTTCATCTCCCGCTGGTATTTGTTTGCTCGCTCCCTCTCTTGTGCCAGGGCCTTCTCGTGAAGCTTCATCACCTGGGCCCCCTCCAGACAAGCCTGCAACACAAACGTTGGTTCGAGAGAAGGGCCGCGCCGTATAAAATTTTGTGTAAAAAAGGGACCGGTAGACCTTACCAGGATGTTCTCCTGCGCCAACCGCATGTTGGCCACCTCCAGGGTGTCGTTGCTCATGCTCTGCCGATCCGGGGGGTCGCCAGCTTATCGGCGGCCTCGACGGCGATGGCCCCCTCGGTCAAGCTATCGCCTTTCCGAATCGACCAGTTCGGGGCCCACGGCTGCAACATCTCCTCACCCACAATTTTCGCAGTATCGGCCCGGAGCGGAGGTACCTTCCCCTTGGCGTGGTCGATCACCGTCTTCTCGCCAGGGCTCGGCCGGACGAGCACCTCCTTGCCCGCCTCAGGACACGCTTTCTTCGCCCTCAGCTCGATAAGGGCATCGGAGACGACCTGCGAGGACCCCCTCGCTCTCTTCCCTTGCTCACCCTGCTCAATCCTCTGCTTCTTCAGGGCGATCCTTCTAGCCTTGATCGATTCTGGATCCATACCTGCAAGAAGACCCATTAAGAACAATGAGCACAAAAGAATACAAGGACAAGAAAAATGGAACAAACTACATATTAGACGTGGCCGGGCTCAGTCCGACATGGGCCATGTGACCTTCCGTCACCTTCAGCTAGCTGATGCTGTTCCCCTTCCGAAGGCACTCGACATATCCCCACTCCTCGGCGGATAGGTCCTTCGGCCTCGGCGCCTTGAAGTTCGGTTTGTAGAAATTCCCCCGAGTGGGAATGTCCCATGGCTTTTGGCTCCGAATGACAAAGTACTTCCTCTTCCACTCTTTGATCGAGTCCAGGTGGCCACGGACTACTTTCCCTTGGCCCCGAGGGGAGATGTAAAAAATGCCCTCGAACTCCCCAGATGAGCTGATCCCCAGCATCGCGCGGAAGACATCCAACCTCAGCGGCAACTTCCTCTCCTCACATAGCAGCACGAAGCACACCATCTGCTTCCATGAATTCGGCCCATACTGCATCGGCGCCAGCGACACCCAATTCAGCACCTCTCGGATAAACGGGTGGATTGGCAACCACAGTCCAGAGCCGAATGCATCAGCCGGGAAGATACAGTACCACTCCGATAGAGGGTCAGTGGGCCGAAGACCTGGGCTCGGCAACATCAATTCATAGTCCGACCCGATGTGAAAGGACGAGCGAATGACGTCCAAGTCGTCCGTCTCCAGGATTGACGGTGTGGCATCCATCTTTATCTTTTGGCGGCTCGGCGAAGACGGCTGGACCCCGTACAAGATTTTGTCCGAAAGGTCGTCAGGATACTGCCTGATCGACTTTGGCTGCGATAAGAACCTGGTCGCCAAATCACGAGCAGGGGTTGTCCTGTCCGGGCTGCTGGGCATCGTCCACTTCTTTCTCGGTTGTCTCTTTTTCTTGGCCTTCTCCGGAGAAGGGGTGGCCAGTGGCTCGAGGACGGTCACCGTCGAAGAAGCTTGCCCTTCCTCCGAACCGTCGACACTCCCCCCTTGTCCTTCTTCCGAACCACCGACACTTCAACCTCTCCTCCTTCCTCACCATCGTCTGACACCAGGTCCAATACCTCCACCTCATCCGAGCTGTCGCTGCCCTCCTCCTCAGAGTCACTTCTCTGTATGACGAATGACCTCCTAACGCGAAGGGGCTTCACATCGTACACCGTGGTATCCTCCTCCCAGGACATCGAGTCGGCGAGGCCCGTGTGGGGGTCGTCCTCCTCCCTCGAGGTCGAAGCCGAGGAGCCGGACTAAGCCCTAGACATATTAAAGAAAAGCACGACTGAACTAACCTGATCGGCTTCGGCGAGATGAACGAATGCAGTGGACTAGAGAAAGAAGCTCTAACGACACCGTTTTCTAGAAAGAGAGAGCAAAAGTGAAGAATGAAAAAGAAAGGGGGGTGAGGGATATATATAGAGCACAAAAAGACTCCTCGATTCTTGCAAAAACAGTTCCTAGAAAATTGTGATAACTGCTCCTAGAAATTTGCGATAGTGATGTCATCAAGGCACGCGGTGGGTGACCCTTCGGATTCCACGCAATGGTTGCCAAACACAGGCCAACGGGTCGGACGCTGGGCATCGAAACCGAGCAGGGGTCTGGCCTCTTCAGGCCTTGGGACCCACTACGCCTGGCGATGACATCCCGCTGCTCAACCCCAAAAGTTTAATTTAAAGATTTAAGGTGCTCGCCTTTGGCGAGCGCCCCGAGCTCCGGGGTTCGGTCGGCGCCCCTCTCACCCGCGAACAATTCGGGACTTACGGCCCTGAAAGCCAAAACCTCGAACTGTTCGAGGGCGGGAGGAGAGCTACCATCCCCGAGCTCTCGAACCCGGACCTTCACCGACCGAACTTCGTATTTTTAGGTATACCAATCTCAGCCGAACCACGGGCTCAGATTGATATACCCAAAAAATACCAGGCAACGGCAAGCCCTCGCCCCACGACTCCCCGGGCCCCGGACTTCGATCGGTACGCCTCCCGCTATCTCCTTTGGACGGACGACCCTTGGAGCCGCATACCCAAAGGAAGACAGGGACAGCAGTGGAACCACCTATTCGGGGCTTTCGGCCTTAAAAAGTTCAAGTGTTAGGCATCCGCCTGTGACAGACACCTCTGATAGCCGATGGGCCACCAGTCATTCTTCTGCTGAAAGAGCAATAAGGGAAGGGGGTATTTATAGCCCCCCAAGCTGCAGTTATGGCCTCAGGGAGGCCAAGCGACGGAAGGCAAAGCGTCACACTGCATTCATCCTTGGGAGCTGAAACGTCGCGCGCAGATTCAGAAGCGCCATTAATGCCCCTAGGAAACTGAAGCGTCGCGCACAAATCCCGAAATGTCATTAATTCCCCTGGGAGACTGAAGCTCAGCGCTAACCCTTCACCTAACGGCTCGCCAACACTCTTGCCGACCCTTAAACCCTCGATGTCCTAAGGTCAGGTCGAGTACCAGGGTAGCTTTCTCACGAAAGCGCAACGGCTCGCCAACACCATTGCCGACCCCTAAACCCTCGGCACTCCAAGGTCAGGTCGAGCACCAGGATAGCTTTTCCACAGGAAAGCACAACGGCTCGCTAACACCCTTGCTGATCCCTAAACCCTCGCCGCTCCGAGGTCAGGTCAAGCACCAGGGTAGCTTTCCCACAGGAAAGCCCCTAGGCTCGCCAACACCCTTGCCGACCCTTAAGTCCTCGACGCTCCGAGGTCAGGTCGAGAACCCAGGTAGCTTTCCCAAGAAAGCCCCCAGGCTCGCTAACGCCCTTGCCGACCCCTAAACCCTCGACGCTCCGAGGTCAGGTCGAGCACCAGGGTAGCTTCCTACAAGAAAGCCCCCAAGCTCGCCAACGCCCTTGCCGACCCCTAAACCCTCGCCGCTCTGAGGTCAGGTCGAGCACCAGGGTAGCTTTCTCAAGAAAGCGCAACGGCTCACCAACACCCTTGCCGACACCTAAGCCCTCGACGCTCCAAGGTCAGGTCGAGTACCCGGGTAGCTTTCCCAGGAAAGCTCCAGGCTCGCCAACGCCCTTGCCAACCCCTAAACCCTCGCCGCTCCGAGGTCAGGTCGAGCACCAGGGTAGCTTTCTTAAGAAAGCGCAACGGCTCGCCAACACCTTTGCCAACCCCTAAACCCTCGATGCTCCAAGGTCAGGTCGAGCACCAGGGTATCTTTCCCACAGGAAAGACCCCAGGCTCGCCAACGCCCTTGCCGACCCCTAAACCCTCGCCGCTCCGAGGTCAGGTCGAGCACCAGGATAGCTTTCTCAAGAAAGCACAACGACTCGCCAACACCCTTGCCGACCCCTAAACCCTCGACGCTCTGAGGTCAGGTCGAGCACCCAGGAAAGCCCCCAGGCTTGCCAACACCCTTGCCAACCCCTAAACCCTCGACGCTCCGAGGTCATGTCGAGCACTCGGGTAGCTTTCCCAGGAAAGCCCCCAGGTTCGCTAACGCCCTTGCCGACCCCTAAACCCTCGTCGCTCCGAGGTCAGGTCGAGCACCAGAGTAGCTTTCTTAAGAAAGCGCAACGGCTCGCCAACACCCTTGCCGACCCTTAAACCCTCGACGCTCCGAGGTCAGGTCGAGCACCAGGGTAGCTTTCCCACAGGAAAGCCCCTAGGCTGGCCAACGCCCTTACCGACCCCTAAACCCTCGCCGCTCCGAGGTCAGGTCGAGCACCAGGGTAGCTTTCTCAAGAAAGCACAACGGCTCGCCAACACCCTTACCGACCCCTAAACCCCCGATGCTCCGAGGTCAGGTCGAGCACCCGGGTAGCTTTCCCAGGAAAGCCCCCAGGCTCGTCAACACCCTTACCGACCCCTACACCCTTGACGCTCCGAGGTCAGGTCAAGCACCAGGATAGCTTTCCCAGGAAAGCCCCAGGCTCACCAACGCCCTTGCCGACCCCTAAACCCTCGCCGCTCCGAGGTCAGGCCGAGCACCAGGGTAGCTTTCTCAAGAAAATGCAATGGCTCGCCAACACCCTTGTCGACCCCTAAACCCTCGACGCTCCGAGGTCAGGTCGAGCACCAGGATAGCTTTCCCAGGAAAGCCCCCAGGCTCGCCAATGCCCTTGCCGACCCCTAAACCCTCGCCACTCCGAGGTCAGGTCGAGCACCAGGGTAGCTTTCTCAAGAAAGCACAACGGCTCATCAACACCCTTGCCGACCCCTAAACCCTCGACGTTCTGAGGTCAGGTCGAGCACACGGGTAGCTTTCCTAGGAAAGCCCCCAGGCTCGCCAACACCCTTGCCGATCCCTAAACCCTCGACACTCCGAGGTCAGGTCAAGCACCAGGGTAGCTTTCCCAGGAAAGCCCCCAGGCTCGCCAACGCCCTTGCCGACCCTTAAACCCTCGCCGCTCCGAGATCAGGTCAAGCACCAGGGTAGCTTTCTCAAGAAAGCGCAACGGCTCGCCAACACCCTTGCCGACCCCTAAACCCTTGCCGCTCTGAGGTCAGTTCGAGCACCAAGATAGCTTTCCCACAGGAAAGCCCCCCAGCTCGCCAACGCCCTTGCCGACCTTCGCCTCGATGATCCGAGGCTACGTCCAGCCCATCGCGTCCCTTAGAAGTGAGATATGACCGCAGATTGGACCCCCGGCCTCCGAGCCGAACTCATCCTTGGCGACGACCCCAAACACCTCCAGAAAACTCCCCTCGCTCTTCCTTCATGACCAAAAAAACTCCTCCACGGCTAGCTCGCACATCCCTACAGGAGTGGGGGGCTTGTGACATAGGGAAAAAATGACCTGGCACATCCTAGGCCATCTGATCTCCTCGAAAAGCTCTCACCCATGATCATCAGATCACCCTTAAGCCCATGGGCTTTTGCTCCACCAGGCCTACAGGTATACGGGTCCAGACCCGGTCCAAACGGATCCATACCCATTTGGCATGCCTATAAATATCAGGCCCTCTCCCACCTTCAAAGGTAATCCATCTTTTCCCTCTCAAACCCTAGTTACTGTTGCTCTACTTCAGTGACTAACTAGACCGTTGGAGGGCCTGCCACTGGGATCAACCCCGGTGTTCCTAGGCCAAGTACAGGTACACGAGACTCCCGGATCCGAGCTTCCAAATCCGAGCCGAGCCTCCACTGCCGAGCCAACCATCCGACCTCCGCCTCAGTACCCGCTCGTGCCCTTCCTGCCGAGGGTCAGGCGTACCGTCCAGTACCGCATCCTTGCACAAAACAAACAAATACAACTCATGCCTGGTGCACCCACACTCCCCAAAAACAAACCGCATCAAAACTCTAAGGTTTTGGACAAGTATGACATCTGTTCTTACTTCCCCATAAGCAATAAGAGTCAAGGAAGCAACTGAACAAGAAAGTACGAGAAAACTGTGGTTGTTTTAAGCTATATAATTTGAAAAAAGTTATACAGATTAGTGTTCTAATTACAGTTGTGTTTAAACTCGAATCTAAACTAATCAAAATATTTAATTCTGAAGAACTTGATTAAAGAATTTAAATGAAGTGTCAAAATGAAGGAAAAGATGGTGTCCCAAAATCAAACTTGCCAACAAAAAAACCTGAAAACCAACAGGTGGGCTTGGACCTCCACCAACTTTAATATCTTTGTACTGCAATCCAGATTCTGTAGTTACCATAGGAACCTAAAATACCAAGGAAAACAGTCAAGTGCTATCCACTAATCTAAACACTTACATATCATAAAACTAGCAATTATTCCTTCCACGCATAAAAAATAAAAAAGGATAAATAAAACTTGAAATAATTACCATTTATTTATAAGAGAATTCCCATGTCAGATTAAGTATATGGAACTACAAATAACATGGTTCCTTTTTTATTTAAGTAGCCATCATATAAATTATATAGATTCAAAGATCAAGGGCAACTTAAGAAAAGCATATGATCACTTTGTCGAAATCTTGAAGTTGTGACATGGACAGACGTATTAGCCTAAATTTAAAAAATTTAACTAAAATAACCATTTAGAATCAAAATACAGTTGGGGAAAAACTTTAGTAGGTTCACTTAGTCTTAAGTTCCATCTTTCAGAATAATTTAGTTATGAATTATGAATTGTGGTTTGTAGATAGACATATCCAAATTGTTTCATTATGAGTTTTCACCTATTATATCCTCTAAAAGTGAGGTACAGCACTCATCAGTTATCACTTTGCAGTGTAATACTAACTATTATGCAATCACTAAGCCCTGATGAGAACATGATTAAACCCAACTTCATATATTATCATGATCACGACAAGGCAACATCTCTCACTTGTAAAATGCACGGTATGCACCGATCTCTTTCATCCATTTGATTATAAATTGAAAGACATATAGAAGGACTAAGTCGATATAAGGAAAAATAAATGTATGGAGTTTATGTAGTCTCACCATACATTTTCAAGCTCCTTCTCACATGCATCATCACAAAGTCTCTGCTTCTCCTCTGGAGGCAAGCCAGCTCCCTCGGCGTCGAAGTGGGTTAGCCCATGTGTAGATATAACCAAACCCAATCCAATTGCAGTCCTCCTACTGGTTAGAGTTTTTGACTCTTCATATCGTCTTGGCTCTGAACCGGAGCAATGAAGTACAAATCTTGCGATCTTTTGTCTGAATAAAGGATGATTCTTACACCGCGCTCTCTTACTAAAGCTTGCACCTATACATCATATGCATATCTCAGTTTGAAACAAACATTTATCATTTAAAAACAAGCAACAATACGCTTATGTATTTGCAGGGCTGAGGTGTTTTGGTAAACTACACGAAGGACGTCTCAAATTTATAAGGCCATCTTTGGTAAAGGAGTGACGTTATAATTAATTGGAGTTGTGTGGGGTTACCTTATATAATTTATCATAACCATAGGTCATTTGGTGCCCCATTTAGACGGGAGATAACCCCACTTATCTTAGCCCAAATGTTAAGATAACTTAACCCAAATGTTAAGATAAGTGAGTTATCTAACTCCACTACAACCTATTTATCTCTCGTCTATGTACTCTATCCCTTCTCTCTCTTGTAGCCAAACACTCACATAAAAGTTATCTAAACTTATAAAATAAATGCTCAAGTTAAACTGAAGTTCCATTCTCAAACAGTACCTAAAAGTGATTAAACTAATCCTAAAATAGAGAATTTCCAAGATTCTCAATGGATTCATTTTACCAATACGTAGTGCGGATCAAAGTCAGAATTTTTAAACAGTTTACCGGTGTGATGGATTTTCAAGAACTAAATCACGTTTAACTATCTCAGTTAATAATTCCACTCTACAATCAATAATTAAATCCCTAAGTGTTCTTAGCAAGTAAAATATTCAATATTGATTCGTACTCTAACCAGGCAAGTGGAACACTCAATCTCAATTGTTTGTGGACGACAGTTAAATTGAATAATATAATAGAGATAACAGTGCAGTATAATACAAATATTTGAGAATTGAAAAGAGTATACCGAATTCGACGAACGCAGTGTAGATCTCGGATTGAACACAACAATCAAAGGTAGAGCAATAGCAGCAACAGCAACTGCAAGAGGGCAAGGTTGGACTGCGGCTGTGAACAGCAGCAACCACGGGCGGCTTCAGGGGACTGGGGCTGGTGCTGGGCTGACGGCAGGCGGCTGCGTTGCGGTCGCGGGGTGAGACAGCGACGAGAGGTGCGGTCGCGACTGGCTGCAGTCGCGGTGAGGTAGGGAGGTCGTTGTGGTGGGGAGGTGAAGTCGGGAGAGAAAACTGGAAGGTGGGTTGTGGGAGTTAGGGAACGGTCGATGTCGAGGTTGGAAGTGAGAGAGGCGGCAGATTAGGGTTTCGATTGGGGCGAGGTGGAGGAGGAAGAGGATCGGGGCTGGGTTCTGAAGGAGGGCTAGGGTTTGTTTTTTTTTTGTGGTCGGGATTGGGGTAGGAGGAAGAAGGAGACCAGTGAAGGGAGATTAGGGTTTTGGAATTGGGGATTAGGGTTTGGGTTGATTTTATTTGGGAATTTTAATTTGGGGGTAGATTTTAGAGTTAATCACTAACCCTAAAATTGTATTAGGATTTATAACAAACCCTAACAAGTTGGATCTCAATTGTATCACACAAAGGAGAAGATGAAGAGCAAAACTCAACATAGTAATTTTAATCAAGAATAGCATATCTTTCTTATTAATCTCAAGGCCTATATATAGGGTCAAAACAAATCAAGATACAAATCTCACAACATTCTCAAAATCTAAAAATACAATAAAAAGATTACATATGGCTATAATTGCAGAAACAAATATGGTACTAAAATAAAATCTTAAACTAAATAAGCGATGCCTGTGCTGATAAATGCCTGCGCTGATTGAAACACCCGAATCGTCTTGAACCGATGTCCTCATCATTCTCCCCGGGTGGGAGAGGGCTTGATCCAGTCGAGTCAAAACCAGTCCTCCTGTCATAGTGCTCCAAAAGGTCTGGATCCAAGCGCTAGAGCTCTCCACGATCTATCCAAGTGTTCTCCGACTCCGGCTTGTTTTTCCATCTTACCAAATACCTATGAATACCGCCATCTCTAGTAGAGATTATCTGATCATCTAAAATATTATCCAATTCTTCTGTTGATGGATAAGTAGTGTCTGGTAGTGGGGGTAATGGGAAAATCTCGCCATTAGGCTGCAGGTTAGGCTCATCTATAAGAAAATTTCTAGAATTAAATTCTGGGCCTTCATAGGGTACTAGATCCTTAACATTGAAAGTTTTACTGATGCCAAAGCCTTCAGGAAGGTCAACGACATAGACATTATCATTGATTTTATGAAGAATTTTAAATGGTCCTGCAGCATATGCATTCAACTTCTTAATGGATCCAGCTGGAAACCGTTCCGGACGAATCCGAACCATCACTTCATCACCCGCATTAAATGTTTTTAATTTCCTTCTAATATCAGCTCTTAACTTGCAGTTAAAATTATTCTCATTAATTTTCTTGGAAATTTCTCTATGCAAGTCATGAATACGGGATGCAAATGCAGATGCAGACTCGGAAACTTGGTGATGTTCTAACATGGGGACAAGATTTATGGGCTGCCTAGGACGATAACTATGTACAACTTCGTGTGGACTCATGCCAGTGGTTCTATTCCTAGATGTGTTATAAGGAAATTCAGCAACTGTCAATTTTAAATCTCATGTTCCCAAGTTCTCTCCCACAAGAGTACGTAAGAGATTGCCAAGAATCCGATTGACAACCTCAGTCTGTCCATCTACCTGTGGGGGAAGGCTGAAGAAAACTTCAATTTTGTACCCAACTTGTGCCATAGGGTCATCCAAAAATAAATCGTGAATTTCACATCCCTATCAGACACAATAGTTTTTGGCAATCCATGTAGCTTCACAATATTATCAAAGAAGATCTGAGCCACACGAGATGCATCGAAAGTTTTCGAGCACGGGAGGAAGTGGGTCATTTTAGAAAAACGGTCCACGACGACAAGAATAGAGTCGTGTTTCTTTTGTGTTTTTGGTAAGCCTAACACGAAATCCATACTCACGTCTTCCTAAGGGCGACTGGGACAGGTAATGGAGTATATAGGCCTGTGTTTTGTTTTTGTTGCTTGGCAAGTTGACAGGTGTGACATCTGTTAACAAGTCTCACAACATCTCTCTTTAGCTTCGGCCAGTAAAACCTATGTTCCACAGCATCAATGGTTTTGCTATGTCCAAAATATCCAGTAAGGCCACCAGCGTGCAATTTCCAAACAAGATACTCTCGCAATGATGTACTAAGAACGCACAGTTTAGAGCGATAGAAGAGATAATCATCTTTCAGGAAATAATCATCTATCACTCGAGTGATGCCATCCTTCAGAGAGGTGTAGATCTCGTGAAAATCTGGACAGGAGGCATACTCATCTTTCAATCTCTCAAAACCAATAATTTCGGTGCGCAGTGTAGATAAGATAATGTGACAACGACTTAGCGCATCCGCGGCCTTATTATCAATTCCTTTTGTGTGCCTAATGGTATATGAATATTCTTGTTGGAACTCTACCCATCTAGCATGTCTCGGATTCAACTTTCATTGAGAATTAAGAAATCTTAAGGCCTCATGGTCTGAGAAGATAACGAATTCTTATGGCAGAAGATAATATCGCCAATAGCGAAGTGACTGAATGACCGCATAGAACTCCTTGTCATAAGTGGAGTATTTTTGTTTTGCTTCATTCAGCTTTTCACTGAAATAAGTAACAGGATGACTCTCTTGACTGAGGACTCCATCTATACCAATGCCAGAAGCATCACATGTTACTTCGAAGACTTTAGTGAAATCAGGCAACTTCATGACAGGTGTCTGAGTCATTCTCTTCTTGATCTCTTCAAAGGATTCCGTGGCTTCTTTCGACCAGACAAACTCACCATTCTTCAAACAGTCGGTTATCGGAGCCATGGTCATGCTAAATCCTTGCACAAACTGACGATAAAAGGTGGCAAGACCATGAAAACTCCGTACATCACGAATATTCCGGGGCTTAGGCCACTCAGTAATAGCTCGTATCTTTTCTGGGTCAGCAGATACTCCTCTGGCAGAAACAATAAACCCCAGAAAGATAGTCTGATCGAAGAGGAAGGTACATTTGGTAGGATTAGCGTAAAGCTATTCCTTCCTCAAAACACTACAGACCTGTCTCAAATGGTCAAGATGTTGCCCAACGGATCGGCTGTAAATGAGAATATCATCAAAGTACACCACAAGGAACTTGCCCATAAAGGGACGGAGTACTTGCGTCATGATTCTCCTAAACTCGGGGCATTTGTCATTCCAAAAGACATGACCATCCATTCGTACAGGCCATCCTTCGTCTTGAAGGCGGTCTTCCATTCATCATAAGGACGAAGACGTATTTGGTGGTAGCCACTTTTAAGATCAATCTTGGAAAAGATTGTGGCACCAGACATCATATCCAACATGTCATCCAAATGAGGAATGGGAAAACGGTATTTTATCGTGATTTTGTTTATGGCACGGCTGTCCACACACATACGCCAGGTTCCACCTTTTTTGGCATCAATAAAGTAGGGACATCGCAAGGACTTAAGCTTTCTCTGATGAAGGCCTTTGCCAATAACTCATCAACTTGCCTTTTCAACTCAGCATGCTCTGTCGTATTCATCCGATAATGTGGCAAGTTAGGAAGTCTCGCTCCCGGAACCAGATCAATAGCGTGTTGGATGTCACGCAATGGGGGCAACTAGTTGGGGAGGTCAGCAGGAAATACATCTGCAAATTCCTGTAGGACAGGAGTAACTTGGGGCGGGATGAGTGATTTAGGATCTTTAGGGACTTCTCTCGCTGTGAGTAAAAGAATGATAGCCCCTTTGTCAATTTCTTTCATGAGTTCCTTTTCACCCATATACGTTACCTCCTTGCCCTTTCTCGAGGGAGTCGGTGTTGTTTCAGCTGGACTAGTTCGTGGTCTCACGGGTATGAGCTTTATTTTTAGTCCATCGTGCTGGAACACACATTGGTTGGATCGACCATATATGGTCACATCGTGATCGTATAACCAAAGTCTCCCTAAAATGACGACCTACATATATTTTGAGCACATCACACCAAATTTCTCTTTGTCAGCTTTGAAGTTCACAGGGACCAAGCATCGATGTGTTACTTGGAGTGCTGTTGCATCAATCCATGATACTTTGTATGGGCGTGGATGAGCTTCAGCCTTAAGTCCGGTCTTAGCTAAGATCGCAGAAGAGACAACATTGACGCAGCTCCCACTGTCAACAATGACCTTGCAGTTTTTGCCACCTATAGTTGTGAAGGTGTGGAATATAGCAGTGCGCTTCTAATCATCTTCTTCTTTTGGTTGGGATAAAGTACATCTGACTACATTCAAGTGAGGTGATTGATAGACCGAATACAGTGGAAATACTGGTCATCCTCTTCCTCACCGAAGTCATCGCCTTCAATAGGCTCATAAGAAAACTCATCGTCAGAGTCATCAGCAATGACAGCGGCACCCTCTACTATATTAATCCTACTGGGGCTGGGACAGTTGCTAGTAACATGGCCATATCCCTTACATTTATAGCACTTAGTGAGAGGATCGATCTTAGTGTAATCTCTTTCGGTGTTCTTACCCTTATGTTCATCTCTATGTAAATTGAAATTTGAATTAGGTTTGCTGGAGTAAGATTTGTTGGGGTACTGAGAGGGAGGCTTAGGTCTAGATGGGTCAGTAAAGGTCATTCTAGAGGAATGATCTCTCGAGTCGCTGGACCTAGAATGAGAACTAGCTTTAAAGGAATCCATATCGAGGACTAGGGCATAGGCTGCCACTAGTGAGTCCACATTTCTATAAATTAGCTCGTTCCTAAGGTCAGCTCGTAGTCCAGCTCTGAACCTAGAGAGAGTTTGTTCTTCACTCTTCACTCTTTTTACCTAAAGCATTGCACCGAATAAGGAAGTCATCAAATTTGTCAACATATTCTTGTGTAGATTTACTTCCTTGATAAAGTTGGTTCCACGAATCTAGCAATCGGATGTAGAACGATAACGGTACATATCTCTCAGTGAGCTTCTCTTTCATGGCTTCCCAAGTGGCTATGGGTGCCAGGCCTCGGCCTTTGCGGGTATGTTCAAGATTGGTCCAGTGTTGTTGAGTTTTATCCATCAATTTCATAGTGGCAAATTTAACTTTTAGGGCTTCGCACATGTCAAACCACACAAAGTAGTGGTCCATCGCACGAATCCAATTAAGATAAGCTTGGGGTTCCATGTGGCCTTCAAACTGGGGAACGTCAGCCTTAACGTTTTTCTTATATTGTTCCCAGGGTTACGTTCTTGACGTTGATCGCCACGAACATTCCCTTGAGGGATCTGATGATTGGCATGAAGCTCAGGGACAATGGTTTGATGTAACTTCACTTTGTCAAGCCTCTGATTGACATTGGCAAGAGTTGCTTGGATGGCAGCTAGAGTAGCGGAGATATCGGAGTTGTCCATTTCAGGTCAGGAAAGTCTAGGGTTCGTAATTAGGTGATATGGAAGAGATAAGAAAGGCTCTTCAGGATCCGTAATGGTGCTACGAAGACGCATTCACCAAAAGTGGAAACTAGGGGCCGTGTGTGTCCTAATTTTTTTTTGTTTTAAAAATGAATCCGAAATGACCTAAAATAAAAGAAAGAATAATAAAACACTACACAATCCTAAATGAATGCAAAATTGATGCCTACGATGCAAAAACTAGGGTTTTAAGAACCTTCGCTCTGATACCAAAATGATGTAAAACTAACCCTAAAATAGAGAATTTCCAAGATTCTTAATGGATTAATTTTACCAACACGTAGTGCGGATCAAAGTTAGAATTTTTAAACAGTTAACTGGTGTGATGGATTTTCAAGAACTAAATCATATTTAACAATCTCAGTTAATAATTCCACTCTACAATCAATAATTAAATCCCTAAGTGTTCTTAGCAAGTAAAATATTCAATATTGATTCGTACTCTAATTAGGCAAGTGGAACACTCAATCTCAATTGTTTGTGGACGACAGTTAAATTGAATAATATAATAGAGATAATAGTGCAGTATAACACAAATATTTGAGAATTGAAAAGAGT
Source organism: Hemerocallis citrina (assembly GCA_017893485.1). NCBI lineage: Eukaryota > Viridiplantae > Streptophyta > Magnoliopsida > Asparagales > Asphodelaceae > Hemerocallis > Hemerocallis citrina. Next base: position 210,358,678 of record CM030362.1, read on the forward strand.
AAACCGAATTCGACGAACGCAGTGTAGATCTCGGATTGAACACAACAATCAAAGGTAGAGTAATAGCAGCAACAACAACTGCACGAGGGCAAGGTTGGACTGTGGCTGTGAACAGCAGCAACCACGGGCAGCTTTAGGGGACTGGGGCTGGTGCTGGGCTGACGGCAGGCGGCTGCATTGCGGTCGCGGGGTGAGACAGCGACGAGAGGTGCGGTCGCGGCTGGCTGCAGTCGCGGTGAGGTAGGGAGGTCGTTGTGGTAGGAAGGTGAAGTCGGGAGAGAAAACTGGAAGGTGGGTTGCGGGAGTTGGGAAACGGTCGATGTCGAGGTTGGAAGTGAGAGAAGCGGCGGATTAGGGTTTCGATTGGGGCGAGGTGGAGGAGGAAGAGAATCGGGGCTGGGTTCTGAAGGAGGGCTAGGGTTTGTTTTTTTTTGTGGTCGGGATTGGGGTAGGAGGAAGAAGGAGAACAGTGAAGGGAGATTAGGGTTTTGGAATTGGGGATTAGGGTTTGGGTGATTTTATTTAGGGATTTTAATTTAGAGGTAGATTTTAGAGTTAATCACTAACCCTAAAATTATTTTAGGGTTTATAACAAACCCTAACAAGTTGGATCTCAATTGTATCACACAAAGGAGAAGATGAAGAGCAAAACTCAACACAATAATTTTAATAAAAAATAGCATATCTTTCTCATTAATCTCAAGGCCTATATATAGGGTCAAAACAAATCAAGATACAAATCTCGAAATATTCTCAAATTTTAAAAATACAACAAAAAGATTACATATGGCTATAATTGCCAGAAACAAATATGGTACTGAAATAAAATCCTAAACTAAATAAGCAGCTGTCCTCGACGATGCCTGCGCTGATAGAAATGCCCGAATCGTCTTAAACCGATGTCCTCATCATCCATTCTCAAACAGAACCTACATCATAATGTTCCTTTGGATCATAGTTTCTCCTTGGAGGATTATTTTTTAGTTTATTGATTTGTGTAATACCCTGAATTTTTAGGTGATTATTGAAAATTCATTATTATAACTTTTTTGATTGAATTGTAAATATCAATAATTTTTGGGTTATGTGCAAATATTAGAATCCGAAGATTGAATTGTAAATTTAGATTTGGAGTTATATAAAAGAGAAACTAGGTTTTCATCCCTCTTACTTCTTTTCCTTCGTACAGCCGCCCCAAAAAAACAAGAAAATAAAATAAAAGACAAAAAATAATGAAACGACAGAAAGAGCAAGAGAATGAGAGAAGCTTATGATCATGATGATGAAGATGATGATAATGGTGAACCATGGTGTAGCGTTGAAAGAAAGGGCTGGCTGAGGATGTCGTCAATGTTGACAAGTTAGATTTATTCTTAGATTCCTCATTTAAGGTGAGTGATGATTTATATACTTCGTTTATAAAAAAAAATTCATTGATTTAATTTGTGATTTATGAATTGGGTTAGTTGTTGGTTCTTCTATGATTTTTTTTGTATATATGAATTGCTGATTCGAGTTATTAAAGGTTTTGATATAAATTACTTGTGATCTTTTTTTAGGTCTTTTGACGTTGTGGTTGTTGTTGTCATCATGTATTTAAGGTTAAATTATTGGTTATGCGAAGAATTCATACTGACGTTTGTACAATCAAGTATTTATCATATATTTAGGATGAGATGCATATCATTATGAATAAATGTAAAAAATTATATTTTTGAATATAAAGAAAGATATTATTTGTATGCATATCATGTCAATATATTAGTTAATGAATCAAGATTTTAAGTAACCCTTTATGGGCTCTCATGTGTCCACTCTATGAATGATGAGTTTTTTGTGCACAATAATTGTCTGACCACAGACTGTAGTGATGTTTACCTGTCAATCGGGCTACAAGTGTTGAATGCATGAGAGGGGGCGTACCTAATATCCATTGCAAAAATACTTGTATCTGATTATTCACATAGTTTGAGAAGTGTATAATATTAGACAAATATCGTACTAGGTATCCTACGTTGCTTGTTTAATTGTTGTTAAATTTATATGTTGTAAGAGAATTTGTATTTGAAATTTGTTTTCGGGTTTCTATGAATTATTGGGTATTTTATTTGTTTTTATGGTATATATTGAAGCTTACCCCCACCACAGTTTGTGTGTAGGAGTATGGTGTAGATCGTGGAGTGTTTGATTTTTTGGATAGAATGTTGGAAAATTTTAGTTGGTATTAGTATGTATTCTTGTTTATTTGATGGATATTTTATTATTGTCGAGATACATATCATCTTGTGCTAATTAATTTTGTCAAAGATCTTTCAAGAAGATAATTTATAGGATAACTTCTTATTATCTGTCGGCTAACGTCTCCGAATTGTATGTGCTCGGATTCGGGCATTATAGAATGATATCATAGGGGAGCATTCTGTAACGAAGTATATGAATCACAAATTAAATCAAACCCTCGACAGCTCAACCAACCTGTAACCCCTGTTTCCCCAATTCCGTATTTTCTGTGTATTTTTAGTATTTTAAATTTTTGTAAATTATTTTCCCGCTTTCAAATTCTTTTTCTTAGAATGTATTGTCGGATTTCTATTAAAGTTATTTTTCATCAATAATTTTATTTGTAACTATTCACTATGATTTTCATATCAGTATATTTATTATTACTGTTATCCTTATTTTATTATGATTATTGTTATTATTGTTATTATTATTATTACCCTTGATTGATGAAGTAAAAAATCTATTTATATTGTTAATTGTATTTGTATTATTTCAAATAAATTCTATATTTTAATGCAAATTACATTTTATTATAAATTATATTTTTATTGGTTCTTCTATCTCACTAATGGATTTAAACCAAATACCCATTACCCATTCTCCTATTGGATCATCTACCCAACAACCCATACCCATTAACCATATATATATATATATATAACCTAACCAATACCCTAACCCTAACCTATAACCCTATCCCTTTCACTGTTATACCCCCTAGCCGCCCTTCCCTCTTCACCCCTACCCCGTTCCCCTCTCTCTCTCCCCGACCTTTCCCTCACCCTCGTCGCGCCACCCCCTTTCCAGTGTCGTCGCCGTTGTCGTGACCTCATGTCACCGTCCTCACCCCAGCGCAGTCCGCCTCTTCCCCTGGTCCTCCTCCCTGTCGCAATAGCCCACGACAGCAGCATCGCGCCACCAGTCTGTAGTGTCCCGACGTTCCCTGTACTGCCTCCACCCCGCAGCACCCTGCCGACGTCGCGAGCGCCCTGTGCTCCTCCTTGCCATCGCGCTGTCTCGATAGCCCCGATGCCGACAGCAACCAGCAGTCCCCACAGCGCCGGCGACAGCCCCCCGGCCTGTCTCCATGCCGTCACTCGTGCCACCAGTCCCGCCGCCTACAGCCGCTAGCTGCCACCCGCCGTCGGAGCCAAGCCTGTGCAACCCCAGAGCTATGGAGTTGCTGTTGTTGTGGGTTTTGCCACTTTGAATCTCGGCTGTCCGATCATCGATCACGATCATCATCATCAAGTGCTTGATCAATCTCAGCCGTTCGATCGTTGATCATCGCGATCTTGATGATCATCATCGTGATTCGTTGATCTTGGCCGTCGGATTGCATTGATCATCATCACCATCATCACCATCATCATCATCATCAAGATCTTGATCTCGACCGTCGGATCTCTTTTGATCAACGCGATCGTGATCATCATCTTGATCTTGATCTTGATCCTGATCTTGATCTTCGATCTCAGCCGCCCGACCGACCGATCACACTTGATCTCGGTCCTTGATCGTCTCGATCGTCTCGTTCGTCTTCTACTTGGTGAGTTACATATTTGATCTACTTTTTGTTCTCATTCATCAAATTATCAATCATGGTATATTTACTTTTTTTGGGTACTCTTCTAATTCTTATATATTTTATATTCAATCTCGGCCGTTGGATTCACTTGATCTTCATCTTGATCACCATCTTGATCAACGAGATCTGTGTCCGATCGTGATCATCGTGATCGTTTGCTCGTCACCGTGCTGCCGAGATTCTGATCCCGTTATTCTCGGTTTATCGGATCTAATCATCATCTAAAGGCAAGTCATTTCTTCTCGAATAGTTATTGTGACATATTCGAGATTTTTATTGAATTCCGCAAGTAGATCCCAAATTGTAATTGTATATTGTTATTGTTATCTATCGTTGGGATGCTACGGATTTATACAAGCGAATCCAAGTAGTAGTCTTGACTTCGTGCCATCTTTGTCTCCAATGTATAGAGAATCTTACATGCATACATATAGTTATTGAATATAGAAATATGGATTATTATCGTATTTCATGTCATGATATCTCACAACAATTATAGATTGCATACTAGTATTGATGGCTTATATGATTGATGTTAGTGTATTAGTTGTTTGTGATTAGTAAGATTATGGACATTTCACATCTTAATACCATGTTCATATAGGAATGACTTGCTGTGATTTGTGATTGTTAACTCCCAACTCATCGTTCTTAACATTTTAATCGTTTTATTCAAAAAGAATATATTGATACCCTGAAAATTTACGCTGACCTGAATATTACCAAACTGTTTCGACCTAGATAATGTCACTAAAATCAATACCTTTCTGAATATGAAATGTAGCCTCAAGTGTCTAGCTGCCAATAACATCCAGAATTTTTGAATTCCGACATATATTGCATGAGTTATGACTCTTTTTCTACTGCTGCGCTGAAATTTCAAATTCATGTACATACCATGTTAGGATGATAAATTAAGTGAACTAATGATCAAATGTTGCCATGATAAATTCCAGATTGGTGGATAACATGCTTAGGGTAATAAAAATTATTTTTACTAATTTTTACAATGAATATTTATTACCTTTACAATTGAAACTAGTCAATACCGATAACCAGCCAGAAACTAAAATCTGTAAAGAACACTGAATTTCACCTAACTACTGTTGTCGGAATGTAGACTTTAAATATGCGTTGGAATCGGGCAGAAGTCTAGCTTCAAGAACTTCTGACGGATCTGCATTTGCTATCCTGTAGCAACGGAAATTTTGATTTTGGTACATCAACATACTGCTGTCCAGAATTGGGTTCCTATGTTTAATAATATACAATTGAATCTATAATGTTATGTTTGGTGCATTTAATTGTATAGAGTACATTGCATGATCTTACGGTTGTGTTGCCATCTTTTCTAGTGTCCCTTATTAATCGTATTATTGTGTGTTAATTGAATAAAGAATGTTAATCAAGCCGGGGTTAAGGGTTGACTAGGGTAGTTGATGACATAGTGACTGTACTTCGGAGTGTGGGGCTCGTGTTTCCCGTGTTTTAAAGTTAAATGAAACTAAGTGTTACGTAGAACTAAGTGCCACATCAAGGATTGACGAGGGCCACCTCTAGAACCTACGGGGCCACCTCTAAATCCCATTACATGGAACTAAGTACCACGTAGAACTAAGTGCCACGTCAAGAATTGACAACGGTCACCTCTAGAACCTACAAGGGCCACCTCTAGAACCCATTATATGGAACTAAGTGCCACGAAGAACTAAGTGCCACGTCAAGGATTGATGGGGGCCACCTCCAGGACCTACAGGGGCCACCTCTAGAATCCATTACATGATAGTATTATTATTGAAAGGTTCTATCGTGCCGAGTACATAAACTATAGAATCTACCACCTTAGTCTAAACGAAATTGATTGTATGCATGGAACCTGTAGTATGGGATGCAGTAGTATGTGCATTAGTTAGGATTAAAAATGAATAATAAACTTAAGATTTTCACAACATTGTTATTGCATATTTTTGTCTTCATTGAACAGTATTATCATTATTGTTTACCATTATTGTTATTGTTTATTGTTATCGTTATAAATCATCATTATTGCACATTGTACTATTATCGCCTTGTCACTATTCAATACTATTGATTTCATCGTCCATTGAATTCATTGTTATACCAATATTGTCATGGTTCTCTGTTTCTCTACTTGCTATCCACGACTTGCTCTAAGAATATTTTTCCTCTCTTTAGATGACCAGCTTACAGGTAATCAAGGAGATTTGCCTGATAGACTAGGAGAACAACATTGGTGAAAGACTTGTGTTGCTGCGCTGTTGAATAAATATTGTTTCTCTTTTTGAACTTTAATAATTGAACATTGTTGTATTTGTGGGCTTTTGACCCCAATAATGTTATTGTCGATTCCAGATATTAGATTTATTTCATGTTGGTTATTTATGCTTAAAATTTCAAGTACTATTATTTATGTGATTACTTCTTTTATTGCATGCGTGGTTGTATTACTTCATGTTTTATATTGTTGAGTTGAATCAATGACAACCTATGAATGATGCAAGTCATTCGCTGAGCTATATCACGTGCTTGCATTCTGTATTTTTGGGAAGCGGGGCGTGACACAACCCTTTCTAACTTGTCAACATTGACGATATCCTCAACCAACCCTTTCCTCCAACGCATCGCCATGGTTCACCATTATCATCATCATCGTTGTCATCATCATAATCCTCTCTCTCTCTCTCTCTCTCTTGTTTCTTTCTTTCTTTCTTTTCTTTTCTATTTTTTTTTGTGGCAGCACGAAGGAAAAGAAAAGAGAGGTTGTTGACTCTTAGTTTGGTGTGCACAAAACGTATTTATAAATACTAATACGTTTAAGTTGAGTTGTTCATAGTTTCTCTTTTATACAACTCTATAAATCCAAATGTAAAGTTCAATCTTTAGATTAATAAGATTTGCACATAACCCCAAAAATATTGATATTTACAAATTGTTGACTCTTAGTTTGGTGTGCACAAAACGTGTCTATAAATACTAATACGTTTAAGTTGAGTTGTTCAGATTTTCACTATCAAATAATATCAACAAGAGGTTCAAGAGGGATTCAAGAATAGGCAAAGAAGGAAAGTACTAAAAAACGATTGCAAAATCAAGCAAAAAAAGAAATTATTCAAAAAGATCACATGTTGATTAGTGCCCAAGAAAGCTATCAAGACCAGTTGTTGTTATTCCATATTTGTAAGATTTTATCTGTATTTGATTGATTGATGATTGATTAGTATATAGTAAGAATATAAAGTGGATTCGTCATGAACAGCACGATTGCGGTCGACCGCACTTCATGTCGGTCGACTGCACCACAGTCGACTGCACGTTATAGCAATATAATGAAGTAGTCGACCATCCATCTTTCAACTTTTCGTTTGAAAGATGAACGGTCGACTGCACCTTAATTGCGGTCGACCGTAACTCGAGTTTTTCACCTTTTTGGAATGCGTCGTTTCTATTTTTGATAGGTACACTTCCCAGTCTATATATTTGAACGAACCCACTGTGTATTCTTCATCTATTACTTTGAGAAAAATCTTCTGAACTAATCAATTAAACAATCAATCAAGTGTGTGTGACAGTTATTTGTTTTCTTCAAGTCAGGATCATTAAAGATCTTGAGTTTTTCTTTTCTTCCACATCGGTGAAATTGACAGGACTTGTGTTAGAAGTCTCGTTGGTGTAATAGGTCTCTCGACCTGAATCCAAGAATCACTGTACAGGGGTTTGAGTATAGTGAAACGCTTGTAGCGAAGAATTGCTATAAGTAGGTAGTGTGGATGTACAGTGGCGGAGCCAGACTATTCAAAATGGGGGTCCCATTCTTTTCGGCATTCATCATCAGTGTTGCCAAAAAAATTCCAAAATAATTGGATCACATATATTCATAAAACCCATAAATTTATAACCAAACGACAAAATACGTTAATAATATGACCCAAGTTTACAAAAATTACAATCAACAAATTTATCCCTACCGTCGAGGTTTCATAGAATAAAACTCTGACATGATCATGTCACTAGTAAAACTACGACAAATATTTTTTTTCAATGTAAACAATGAGGCTATCAGCTAAATAACCATCTTCCATTCTATTGCGGAGTTTCGTCTTCACAAGTTTCATAGCCGAAAAGGCTCGTTCAGTAGTTGCTGTAGAAACTGGTAAAGTTAGCACCAAACGGATCAACCTATCAATTAGATGATAGTTAACTGATTTTTTTGTCATATATAATTTTTGACATAAATCAGAGGTTGAAAACAAATTCAAGAATTCTGGATGCTTTATGACATCAAGACCATAATACTCCAATTGCAATCTTAATTGCACCCTCTCTTGTTCACTGAAATCTTCGGGATAAAACTTATCTGCCAACATGCATAGCTTGTTAACTTCAAATGACTTAAACTCATCCCTTGGATTTAATGCTGAGCTAAGGACAAGGATCTCTAAAGAAGAATCAGAAAACCTGCTATTCAATTCTCGCAATTGGAAGTCGACTGAAGCTATAAACAAATCAATCCTCAATTGATGTTCCAATGTGATAGAAGTTTGATTTCTTCTATGGGGGAGACCTCGCCCATTAGAGCAAAGATTGGATAAATCGGGAATATCTATATTATTCCGTTCACAAAACGATAGAACTTTGGCTAGTAAAGGTTCCCAACCAACATCTCTCATCTTCTGAAGAAGTGATTTGCATGTAGTAACCAAATCTACAGTATTTAAGATGTCTTGAGTTTGTAGTTGTAAGGCTTGAGAAAGAATATTTGTTATTCCCATAATTTCTTCCATTAGATGCAAGCAAAGAATAAACTCAAACGTTCCCATCATCTTCATAGCCACTGCCGCATCACCACGCACTTCATAATCTCTCCCTTCATTTTTCATATTCAAGAGAACAGTCAACGAGGCATTGTACATTTTGATCAAGCTACAAATACACCGATAATGAGAACTCCATCGAGTATCTCCAGTCCTTAGTAATGTACCAATTTGATTTTTTCCTCTTCCTGTCTGAATTTCATTAGCAGCAACCAGCTTTTCAAGTTCAATAGCTTGAGCATCTCGCAACTCATCGTGACGTTTCGTAGAGCCTACAACAACATTAATAATATAAGTCATCTGCCCAAAGAATTCATGTACAGCATGTACCTCCCTCGATGCTGTAACTAAGGCTAACTGCAATCTGTGAGCAAAGCAATGCACATAATATGCATAAGGACATTCTCTACAAATTAGAGTTTGAAGTCCATTCCACACTCCACGCATATTACTTGCTCCATCATAGCCTTGACCTCGTATGTTTTCAACTTGGAGGTTATTATGAGTGAGCACATCACATATACTATCTTTGAGAGTTGATGCGCGTGTGTCCTTGACATGCACGATTGCAAAGAAACGCTCTCTTATACATCCCATTTTATCAACAAACCTTAATATGATAGCCATTTGCTCCCTTTTTTACTCATTCCGGGCTTCATCAACAATGATGCAAAACTTAGCATTCCCAACTTCTTCAAGTATTGCATTCCGAACCTTGTTGGCAAAGATACGTATAATATCTTTTTGAATTGTTGGAGATGTATACTTCTGATTTTTTGGGGCATTCTCTAACACAACTTGAGCTAGATCATGATTATAATGTGATAGAAGTGTTAACAATTCAATGAAATTTCCACGGTTATCGGATTCCTCACTTTCATCATGGCCTCTAAAAGGTTGAGCTTGATAAAGCAAAAACCTTACACAATCTATGGTGGCGATGAGGCGTAAATGACTATCACTCTTCTGCTTCTCTGTCTTTTTATCAATCAAATTATCAATATGTCCAGAATAATGCATCAAATCCTCACATTTCTTCACTGCCATTTTATGAGGCGAATTTGGAACTTTTCCTTCATGTAATAACAACTTACATTTATCTTTGATTCCAACTTTTTTCCAGTTATCAAACCCCTTCGTAGTAAATGCATCCTCTCCGAATCGCCCGGTTGGCTTCTTTGAAAAAAGATAACATGGAAGACAGAATACAGCATTCTTTTCCACTGAATACTCCAACCAACTTCGATGATTTTCGTACCAAGATGATCGAAATCGTCGACGATTATCTGGACCTGAAGGCTTATAATGTGAAAGCTTGGGTTGATACGGTCCGGCATCTATATAAGCCCGTCGAATTTCGTCCCACTTGTTAGGTGGAATTTTCCATATGCTTGGACGTAATCCTGGATCACGTACTAAAGAAGATGCATCCATCTTTTCAGGATCAATTAACCTTAGACGCTTGGAGCTTGAGGGATTAACGTTACCAGCACTAAATTGTTGATCCTCATTTGCATATGGTACGTGTTCAACATCTAACAATACTTCTTCACCAATAGGGAGCACCTCTTCTTCAACAATTAGTGGTACTTCTTCGAAAATTGGAGTAAGAGATGATGCACTAATACTAACGGCTCTATCTCTTTTCCCGAAAAAGAAATCGAGATTTCTTTTTGGTTTGCTCATACTATCTACAAAGTATAACAATACAATATTATTAATCCATAATTGCGAGAAAAAAAATCAAACACAATTCACAACAAATAACCCAATTGTTTTGGTACTATATTCCCAATTCAATCACACAACAATACAAAACTGCATGCTTAGTGTTCACAAATAATTTAACCTTGACTAGTTGACTTTGAGGCATATGCATCAAAGATATGAAATAAATGGTTGTTGACAAGTCCCTTTAGTACTCATGAAAATCCTAAACATGAGTGATGAGTGCATCTCTTTAGTACTCTCTTAATGGGTTTATATGAAAATCACAGTTTTCCTTGCACAAATCACTCTTATAAATTGATGCGCGTATGAAAATCACTCTTATAAATTGTTGACCAAATTCTACAAAAAAAGAAAGAAGAATTTAGAAGGTTACCTAATTGTGGATTGAGAGAATGAAATGAAAGAGAATTAGAGGGCTTCGGTGGCCTTAATAGATGGAACCAGGAACCCTAAACACAAAAAAAATTCAAAATCAATAAGACAATAACTAGAAGTCTAGAATTTAAAAGACTAAAATTAAAGCAAGAAATCATCTTTATTGAGAAAGACTGATTTTTTACTTGATCTCAGTTGTTGGGGACAATGGGGAGATCGACCACAGCGACTGGCCGACTGCCGGCGTCGCTAACTCTGGCCCACACCGGACGCCGCCCACCACTGCTACCTTCAAACTTCAAAGCACCTCCTCGCCAGTCGTCACCACAAATGCTGCAGCCGGCAGCCCTCGTCGACTCTGACTGTGTGCAAATCGAGAGAGAAAGACTAAAAGAGAGGAGTGTGAGGTGTGAGGATGAGCTTCAGCCTTCAGCCGATGAGGTAAGTGGTTTAGGGTTAATTGATAAATGGGTAAAATGTGAGAGAAGTAAATAGGTGATGTGCTGAATGTGTTTTTCATTTGGGCTTTTGGACTGGGCTTGGATGGATTATGTTTGGGGGTCCCAAAAATTATTTAATTGGGGGGGCAAATTAGAAAATTAGGTATAAGAAGGGGGGGTCCCATTTGTTCCCCCAAGCTGCCATCTGCCTCCGCCCCTGTGGATGTAGACCTGGGGGTCGAACCACGTTATATCGCTGTGTCACTTGTGCTTGCTGTGTTTGCATTTCTTATCTCTTCTTATTTACTTTGCAATTCTATTTTAATTTTTCTTTAATTTTTTAATTCTGCACAATCACCCTATTCACCTCCCCTAGGGTGATTTATAGTGGTATCAAAGCGAGGTGCTTACTAAAAGCTTAAAAGCCTAAGCAAAAGGTCCAATGGCCGAAATTCTTTCTCCCGAAAACTTGTACTCATCAGAGCCATTCATCTCCAATGGAACAAGTCTAACACGCTCACCATATTTTGATGGAAAATGCTATGATGTTTGGAAAGTTTGTATGTCTCATTTCTCGCAGATGCTTGGAGAAGAAGTATGGAACATGTGCATAAACAAAACTAAGATTCCTGTCAGCGATGGAAAGATGGTCTTCACAAAAGCTGAACTAGCATTGAAAACTGCAAATTCCATGGCTATGACAGCACTCTATGCAGGTTTGAATAATGAAGAGTTAATGCGATGTGGGCGAAATTGCAAAATGACCTATGAAATTTGGAACAACATGCTAAAACAGCATGAAGGAACAACATTTGAGGTAAAGACAAAAGTTAATTTATGTTTTTATAAGTTTGATGTTTTTCGTATGTTTCCAGGAGTAGACATAGATCAGATGCTTGCCTGCTTCAACATTATCGCACATGAGCTTGAAAGCTTAGGTAAGGGGTTAGATGATGACCGAAAGGTCGGAAAGCTCATAAGCTATCTTACGTTTGAATAGGATGTTAAAGCTGCAGCAATGAGGGAGACACTAGAAGAAAAAGGATTTGACTACTACACTTTTCAAGGAAAATTGAAGACGTATGAGATGGAGATGGCCGAAACAAAAAAGGTACCGACAGAACATTGGGATTGAACCCAAAACTGAAGAGAAGATCATAGCCTTAAAAGTAGAAACTTCATGACCATCAAAATCAGAATCATACCATGAAGAATCAGACGAAGATTTCATACTCCTAACTATACAATTCTATAAGCATCTCAAACACAAAAAGTACAGCAGGTCACGAGGATAAAGAGACAAAGACAAAAATGATGTGTGCTACAAATGCAACAAGCCAGGACATATCCATCCAAACTGTCCCCTATCGCAAGGTAGGAGCAAAGATTATCATCACTCCAATTCAGGATTGAGAAAGAAGGCGTTGAAGGTAACATGGTAAGACTCAGATTCCAGCGAGGAAGAGCAAGATCACAACAACGTTGGATTCATGGCTCTTGGAAATGGTGAGGTGCAATCTTCATCTCAAGAAGAGGTAATCGAAGAACCCACTTATGATAAATTAGTAGACATGTTTAATGGATTAAAAGATTATGCTAAGAAATTAAATCGTGATTTAAGACAATATAAACAAATTTCAAATGAATCACATGACTCTTGCATCGCTAAAAATAAAAAACTGAAAAATAAAAATTCTTTGATTATGGAAAAATTTGAGTCATTTAGAAAATGTCTTGATGTGTTGATAGAGGAAAATAAGCTTTCAAACAACAAATTCAAGAATTCTTAGCAACACATGATGAAAAGTTAAGAGAAATTTATGAAAAATCTGTTTATATTGCTAAACTCACTGATGATTTAAAAGAATGCAAAAGAAATTTTGATGAGGTAGTGAAAGGCTGTAATGAAGCTCTCGAACAAAATAGAATACTTGATGCTATCCTGGACACTCTTCATTGGAACACTAAAGATGATGAGATGACTAGGAAAGGACTTTGTAAAAGAGTAATTGAGTTCGAAAAAATTGTTGAAAAATATGAAGGGCCCAGTTATCTTATTACAAAGAATTCAAGATCTTATCATGATAATCGAGGGCTTGGTTACAATGAGCCAATACAATATCAAAAATCTAAGCAATCTTGTCATACACATATGCATAGCCACCAAAATAGTTACAAACCAACACACAATTATGCATTTGTGCATGATCAAAAGCATAATCGCATTACTTGTCACTATTGTTGTAGATTAGGACATATTTCTTATAACTGTGCTTTAAAAAGGAATACAAACTTCGTTTGGATAAAGAAGAATACAAGTGCAGGAACAGTACCTTCTTGGATACATACTAATCTTAATGTAGGTACATCAATGCACTTCAACTAAAGATCGGTAGCACCATGATAATGGATGCCTAAAGCTCATGACGGATGAAAACAACACTTTTGCATCACTATCAAGAAAAGAAAGGGAAGATCATATGTTTTTAAGGTAAAGCAATTTTAGTTTAATTCTTTGTCTGGTAAGCAAATTTAAACTCATTTTTTCCCAACTTGCTGATATCTTTACTAAGCCTTTAGATGAAAAACGATTTTATTTTTTGAAAGGAGAATTGAATGTTATTGATATTTCTACTTAAAATTGGGTTTTGATCGACTGGATGGTCAACTGTACGACGGTGAAGGTGTACAGTCGACTGGGCGGTCGACCGGCATGCTTTCAGTCTTTGTTTTTGTTTTCTACAAGTTTTTCAAAAATTGGACTTCAGTATTTATGGTCGACCGTACGGTCGACCGGTTACTCTCTACCTCTTGTTTATCAACAAAACTGTGCTCACAGGATATACGGTCGACCATGCGGTCTACCGGTTTGCTCTCGGGTTGGTTCTTTGTTTTATGAGCTGAATTGATTTTTGTGGTCGACCAGCTTCTTTCCTGGTTGCTCGTAGGGTTGCAAACGAGCCGAGTCAAGCTGAGTATCTTGAGGCTCGAGCTCGGCTCGTTAAGCAATCGAGCTTGGTTTCGAGCTCGAGCTCGGCTTGAGCTCGTTTCGAGCCGAGCTTTGACCGAGCTTTTATCGAGTTCGAGCCGATTACTCGCGAGCTTAGCCTAATAATCACAAAATGCCCAAGCTCGAGCTCGGCTCGTTAAGCTGTCGAGCTCGATTTCGAGCTCGAGCTCGTCTCAAGTCGAGCTTTGACCGAGCTTTGACTGAGCTTGAGCCGAGTAGCTCGCAGGTAGCTCGGATCGTTTGCAGCCCTAGTTGCTCGTTTTTAATATTTGCTATCTGCTATGAGTTTGGTTTCTTGAAATTTACTCTTCTTCTTTTGCTCTTTGCCACGCGTTTGTATTGGAAAAATCTCAAATCTATGATATCATGACGAGCTCTCACTGTATATCAAAGAGTCTCGCGATCAACGGTATCATGTAAGAAGATTTTCCTCACATTCTTTACAAAATAATCTATTCCCCAAATTAATCTCCTGTTTTTCTTACTGTATGGTACTTCATTTTACAACAGATTTAGGGGAGTATGTTATACATTTAACTTATGCTATTTTTTTTTGCCCCTCTTGGTGTGTTCCAAAAAGGAGGAGAATTTTTTATGAATGTTTTTAACTAAAAGCTACTGAAAATAAATGTTTCTTCTTAAAAGTTTTTTCTTCTATGAAACTCTGTATAACAGGAAGTATTGAATTAAGAGGGAGTATGTACAAATCTCTCTTAAATGCTCTTTATCTATGAAAATCTGTGTTACAGGAAGATATTAAATTAAGGGGGAGTATGTACAAATCTCTCTTAAATGCTCTATATCTATGAAAATCTATGTTACATGAAGGTATTGAATTAAGGGGGAGTATGTATAAATCTCTCTTAAATGCTTTTTATCTATGAAAATCTGCGTTACAGGAAGTATTGAATTAAGGGAGAGTATTTTTATACTTTATTGTTTATTTCTATTTTCAACATTCAAAGGCATGTTTTGCTCACACTAAAATGGGAAAATTGTTGACTCTTAGTTTGGTGTGCACAAAACGTGTCTATAAATACTAATACATTTAAGTTGAGTTGTTCAGATTTTCAGGATCAAATAATATCAATAAGAGATTCAAGAGGCATTCAAGAATAGGCAAAGAAGAAAAGTAATAAAGAAAGATTGCAAAATCAAGCAAAAGAAGAAGTTATTCAAAAAGAGCACATGTTGATTAGTGCCCAAGAAAGCTATCAAGACCAGTTGTTGTTATTCCATATTTGTGAGATTTTATCTGTATTTGATTGATTGATGATTGATTAGTATATAGTAAGAATATAAAGTGGATTCGTCATGAACAACACGATTGTGGTCGACCACACTTTATGTTAGTCGACCGCACCACAATCGACCGCAAGTTATAGCAATATAATGAAGCAGTCAACCATTCATCTTTCGACTTTTCATTTGAAAGATGAACGGTCGATTGCACCTTAATTGCGGTCGACCGTAACTCGAGCTGCTCACCTTTTTGGAATGTATTGTTTCTATTTTTGATAGATACACTTCCCAGTCTATATATTTGGATGAACCCACTGTGTATTCTTCACCTAAAACTTTTAAGAAAAATCTTCTGAATTAATCAATTCAACAATCAAACTGAGTGTGTGTGACAGTTATTTGTTTTCTTCAAGTCAAGATCATTAAAGATCTTGAGTTTTCTTTTCTTCCACTTCAGTGAGATTGACGGGACTTGTGTTAGAAGTCTCGTGGGTGTAATAGATCTCTCGGCCTGAATCCGAGAATCACTGTACAAGGGTTTGAGTATAGTGGAACGCTTGTGGTGGATAATTGCTACAAATAGGTGGTGTAGATGTAGACCTGGGGGTCGAACCACGTTATATCGCTTTTTTATCTATTCTCATTTACTTTGCAATTCAGTTTTAATTTTTCTTTAATTTTTTAATTCTGCACAATTACCCTATTAACCCTCTTAGGGTGATTTACACAAATCAATCTAAAAAGTCATAATATTGAATATTCAATAATCACCAAAAAATTCGGGGTATTACACTGTCACTTTGTCACTTGGACGTTATGCCAGGATAAAATATGTAATAGCAGAGGCAGATTAGAAGTTCTCTATAAATAGCTATGCTAAGTTCATCATATTGCTATCAAAAAGTATGTTCATTAAAAAATCACCAAACCAGTTTCTCTCTCTAGAAATTTCTACAGAGAGAAACTAGATCTGGAAAAAAAACCCAAACAAAAACCCTAGATCTACACTCCTTGGGGCGCTGCCGCCCCCCTCCCCCGCACCCCGGCGTCCCCCCTCGCCATTCCTCCACCTCTACGGCATTGAAGACTAAAGTCGCGTCGTCCCCGACGTGTGCTGAAGACGAAGCCACGACGGAGCGCCGCGACACGCTGAAGATGAAGCGCCGAGGAGCGCACTGAACGATGCGAAGCGTTGACAGAGAAGGAAGCCACCGACGTGCCCCATTCGCGTCGTCCTTTACGATCGGTGCTCCAGTGCGCCGCCCCCCCTGGTTGAGGATCTCGTTGCCACTACCACGGTGGGGAGACTGAGCCATCGGATTTGGCGAGCTCCCCGCAGTCACCAGAGGACGAAGCTGTCAGACCCCCTCATGTCTCTCCTGATCTGAGCGCTATGGGTGATCGCTCGCGCCGACGACGTCCCTCCCCGCACCTTGTCGCTTGACGTCCCTCCCCGCGCCCTGTCGCTCGCGTTGACGATGCCCTATCTTTAAGATTTAGCTGACTAGTGTAGATCCCACTAGGTGAGGCCGCCCCCACCCCCCTCCCCCCTCCACCCCCACTTTGTTGGCCCAGATCCCACTAGGGGAGGCCGGTGATTCGGCAGGCCAGTGTTTGCTTTTGCTGTGGTTGGGTGTGTGAAGCAAGTAGGTTTGTTCGATTGTGGGGTAGGACTCGTGATGGGGTCCCTCCATGATTTGCTAGTTGTATGCCCAGATATTCTGCCTGCTTGCCACCATGTCCACACTCTCAGGGCCATTCATGGCGATCTGCGAGGGTTGGTAGCGCGTGTGAAGATGCCAGGAGTTAGGTTGTCTTGCACGTTTGTGGAGCTTGGGCCCAAAGATGGGGTCCCTCCATGATTTGCTGGTTGGGTGCCCGGATGTTCTACCCGCTTGCCACCATGTCCACACTCTCGAGGCCATTCATGGCAATCTGCGAGGGTTGGTAATGCGTGTGAAGATGCTGGGAGTTAGGTTGTCTTGCACGTTTGTGGAGCTTGGGCCCAAAGATGGGGTCCCTTCGTGATGTGCGCTCACTTGTCTCAAATTCCACCAAAGCTTCCTCCCGCGCCTGTTGTCGCGAACATCATGGATTGGGGGTTCAAGTGTGTGAAGTCGGTGTGTAGGGGGTGTGGGGGGTAGTTGGTTGGGAGTGTCCTACGATATCATCGGTGCAGTCTCCACAACGCCTACTATCTAGATATTGAGCTTGCTCCAGCTTAGGCCACTGCCTCGTGACAGCGTCGCCTCTTCCCTCAGATTGGGAGTTTGAGTCGAGATAAGTCTGTGTGGTGAGAAATCGCCGGAGAGAGCTTGAGCGTGAGAGAGGTGAAGGTATCCTCTCCACGACTCTCTCCTGGAGCGTGGTGTTAGGTAGAGTGAGCGAGATAGTTGTTTGGTGAGAGGTGAAGGTATCCTCTTCACGGCTATCTCTTTGGTAGCGGCTGTAGAAGCGGCTGGCACGTTTATAGTATGAGTGGTGGAGTTGGTGGGAGGGTGCGATCGCTGTGCATGTGTCGTGGGATCAGTTTTCGATCTGCGAGGCTTGGGCCCAAAGATAGGGTTCCCCTACGAGGTGAATGCAGGGAGCGGAGGGTGATAAAATCCTGCCAGACTTGTTTTAGGTGGGTGTGCATGTGTCGTGGAGGCACTGTACGAAGCTAAACTGACGTACTCACAATTTTGCTGGACCGAGCTGGTTTGTCAGCCCACCCTCCAGGGTTGTTGGAGGGATTTGTTGTTTGTACGCGTCATGTTGCTTCATGTATGTTTTATTTTCTGTCTGTAGTTTGTATTTGGGCCCAGTACTCTGGGTTTGTTTCGTTAAACTCTTATTAATAAAACAGGGTGGCCATATTCCACCTTTTCCCTCAAAAAAAAAAAAAAAGTATGTTCATTATATTGACCTCTTTATCTTCCAAAATTTTGCCTAAAATTCAGTTCTGAGAATTACATTTAACCACTTTTTCCCTTGAATACATAAAAAGGGCTGATTCCAACCCATGCAGATAAGTCATGACTTGAACTATAACTTCCCTTATCATAATTTCCTTACCACCACTCTAAATTACTCTTACATTTTGTCAATGGTCTTTTACTCTCACTATTAGTAACAAATTTGACAACTGAGTTCACATATCTGCTGAAATTTTGCTTTTTATTTTTTTGTTTACTCTCGTGCAGAATTTTCTCCTCAAGTCATCAAAGACAATTAATGTATATTTTCCCCCATATATGGCACCTCTGTTAATGTTAATAATAATAATCTGTAAAAAGTTACAAACCCATGAGTTGAATGGATAATCGGAGCGCCACCATCCCAAATTTCTACGTACAAAATGAAAATGAAACCAAACCATTAAACGAAAATTTCCTACTAACTGAAACAAACCCACAAAATCAAGAAACACATTTTTATCAGAATAGAGACTGAAGACAGTCAACGAATCATACTTATCTAGGACGACAAATTACTGAACTTTGATAATGTGGATATGAAGCACTTAATGAAAACAATACTTAAGCTTAAAGATGTTAAACAAAATGGTTAGAAGATTTAATGGCCAGTTGTGAATGTTAAGAAAGAGATAAGAGCACCTGAGGGAAGGAGAAGCGCAGAAGAAGCAGCAGCCATTTTGATTTTTTAGGGACTTACGTGGTTGGGGTTAGTGTTTTAGGTAGTGGATAAAGTAGTTGGTGGAAAATCAGCTAATACATAATATCCGGGTTGAGAAAATCCGGGTCGGATCCTATGAGTATCCGTTACTGTTTACTCTAATTGTATTTTTGTGAAAAATCTTTATTACTTGTTTAGAGTTTAAAAAATTCCAAAAAATATTGTCATTGTATTGTATCAATGTAAGAGGATCTATTCGAGCCTCAAAATCAAATTCAACAATTTATCAGATTTTTGGCCCAGTACTCTAGATTTATTTTATTAATTTCTGATGAATGAAACATGGTGGCCATATTTCACATTTTCATTAAAAAAATAAAATAAAATTATCAGATTTGATTAAATCCTCGGCACTTGCTCACTTTGTTACTTGAGATCATGTTTGTTTGTGAGGTACTCAAAATACGGAAAAACAAGGAAATTGATGAAATCCTTCTTTATGGACGGACCGTATGTTGATAATCAAGTTTCTATCTTAATTTTGTCAAGTTTTCTTGTTTAAGATGAGAAAAAAAATTGTTTGTTTTACAGGAGAATAAAAAGGTTTCTTGTTACTTTTAGAGAATATTTTATGTGAAAAAAGGTCTAATCATCCCAGAAAATATATTATATAGAACATAACTTTTGCAATATAAACTTTAATTTTTAGATAACATGACACATAGGTTTAGCACTCCTCGTATAGAGAGACAATGAGAAACTTTAACCAAAAAGAATTTGAAAGCACATTGAACATTTATATTGTCGTTGCCTATGATTGAATGTCCAAAAAAACAAGAAACATGAGCCGAACGGCAACATTTTACACATTTTCATTGTTTGAGATAATTAGGACATCTCCAATCGACACCATTTTTGCATCAAAACGCTAAAAATGACGGTTGAGGTGCTCCAACCGAACGTCATTTTCAGCGCCATTATTGGG
The DNA here is from genome assembly GCA_017893485.1 of Hemerocallis citrina. Lineage (NCBI taxonomy): Eukaryota > Viridiplantae > Streptophyta > Magnoliopsida > Asparagales > Asphodelaceae > Hemerocallis > Hemerocallis citrina. The sequence continues at coordinate 210,378,782 of CM030362.1, forward strand.
TTTTTTGGCATTGGTGAACAGTGGTGCACCATATATGGCGCGCTACTGTTCACCAGCACCATTTTTTTAATAGTACATTTTGTAAAAAAAAAAAAAAACCCCTATAGTGTTAGGTAATTGTGTGTTTTAGTCACTTTTGTATTAGTTATAGTTTTGTGTTTTAGCCAATTTTGTGTTTTAGTTAATTTTGTGTTTTGGTCACAAGTGTATTAGTTATAACTAAATTAATTTTATTTTAATTATCATTTTGTAAGTTATTTTGAAAGTGTTCTGTATTTTACGTTGTATTAATAGTTAATTTTAGCACTAAATGTAACTAATACTTATTAAGAATCAAAATGAAGTGTGCATTAACAAACATCAAACATCAAACATTCAAACAGACGGAAATATTAAGATTACATAGATATTCAAACTAATCTGGTGCTCAAACGAAAAATGAAAAATACATAATAATAAACCGGTAATTTAGAAATTCGATAAACCACTTTCAGATATTCCAATATCATTGAAATATTGCCCAAGGTCATTAGTGCCAGAAGAAGGATATGGTTGTTGTTGTTCAGCTCTTTTTTGAATAATTTTGAATTGTTGAGCTTAAATCTAACCTCTAGTTTTGAATTGAAGGGCCGATACTAGTACATACACTAATTTTGAATGCGGTACGTATGCAGATATGTAATTGTATGGTACTACAATGGATATTCTTTGCATGCACTTAAATCTAACCTCTTACCTCTCATCTAAAGCTTGATCAAGAAAAAAAATTCACCCAAGCTTTGTCTCCAAAAACAAGGGGCTAGAAACCATTTTTTAGGAAAAAACCACTTGCCACCTCACCCTTAACCCCCCCCCCCCCCCCCCCCCCCCCTCCCCCCAACCTCTTATTTGGCCGGCCTCCCCCCCTCTCTCCCTCACTCCTCTTGATAAAACCCCTCCTTCTCACCCACTTGAGTTGAAATTTCAGAAAAGAAAAAGAAAGAGAAGGAGAGAGTGAAAGGAGCCAAAAAAGAAGAAGTGTTCTTAAGCTTTGGAGAAGGATTTGGAAGGAGAAGCTCAAGGCAAATCGCATCTTCTCAAACCAACCAAGGGTGGGGAGTTATCTAAACTTGTTCTTGTTCATTCTTGTTTAATTTCTTGCATGCAATGAGTATTAGTAGTGTGAGAATGGTTGATTAGGAGTAGATTGTTAGAGTCTAAAAATGGAACAGAAAACATGATCTGCATGCTAAGTTCCCGAATTTCCAGAGAACAAAATAATATTAATTTGATCATGAAATTTTCACAGAATGATCTCGTATATGTGTAGAAGCTACATGATTTATTTTGGATTTTTCTGATGTTATGTGATATTTTAATAAAAAATCCATTTTGAGGACTGAGTCGTAAGGCAGAGACTGAGTCTGTCTATTGTAACAACTGAACTTGTGGGAATTCTTCGAATTAATTAACACATGATCTATTTCGAAAACTTTTACCATGTTATCCTGCATGCATCTGGACTTTACAGAAAAATCATAAAATTATTTGGACAACAATTTATGCATGTTCAAAATTAATTAATCAAGACTAGTCAAGATAGTAACTGAAGAACAGCAGAACTTGTATGTATGTTTATAATAGGTAGAACCCACTGAATACTTGGAATTTGGATGTGAAACTTTTTGCATGTTACACATGGTGATGTCTAGTTTCTGGAAATGCAAATTTGATGACCATTTGATAATCATGTGATTTATGATGAATATTTTAGCATGTACTGTGCAGAACCTAGTCAGTATTGACACTTTGATGAGATGGTACTTTTATGGCTATGTAAGAGCATAATTTGAGAAAGTGTTCAACTAGGAAATTGTAGTAGACATATAGAGTTTTCCAAAAAGCCCTATTTTAAGAATTTCCTGTGAGTAGAACAATAGATATGATTTTTGCAAGATTGGACAGAAACTAGATTTTGAGCTGAAGGCTCTGTTTCGATAAGGCCTTGTGTGTGGTTTTGTATACCTGAGGAAAATGAATATTTTAGGGTAATAAAATGAAACAATTGGGATTGGTGATCAACTAGAAAGTTATAGAGGACATTAACACCTTTCCACAGAACCTGGATTTGTATCATTCCAATGAGCAGGTAGAGTTTTATGCCATCGATAAGGTGCAGCCAGTGTACAGGAAGAACACAGGCTGAGGTTTGTAATGCTATTTTGAAGATTTAGATGACTGGATCTGAGGCGATGATCAATTAGAGAGTTGTAGCCTAGGTCTTTACCTTTCCAGTTTGGGCTTGAACACCCAAATCTGAGTTGTATTGTGGGAGTTATGACCCTTTTAAGTTTCAGGCAGAAACACCCTAGTTTGTTTAGTCATGGTTTTGACTAAGTGTTGGAACAACCTTTCCCCTTGTGTACCTAAGAGTTGATGACTCGTTGTTTGGGGATGATTGATGTCTATTGCTGGTCTTGTTGGTGTTTGACTCCTATTCTGGATGTTGTGACTCGAGTTAGTCACAAGGGTAGTGTGATACCCTGCGTCTATCGATCCTAGATGTGAACTTCCGCCGAGGCATTGGACGTCCAAGTTGGTACCGTCAAGTTGTATTCATGCCGGTTAAGGATGAACGTGCCATGGTGAGGGACAAATTCCAAGCTAGGGAAAGTGGCGAGCAGGATATTGTGTCGCTGGGGCCGCGAGTCAATAGGTAGGATTGTGGGAGGAACCGTTTATGTCACCTGAATGGTTAGAATGATTCTTGGATTAGAGTGGTGTATTAGGGGTATGTATATTGCATTAGTACTAGCAGACCATAGTCGGGTGTTTTGTTTTTCCTGTCGTAGGGATACGGATTTGGTTCTCAGGTTTTGAGTTCGCAAGTCTCGTATCTCGATCTGTTAATTTCCAAAGAGCCGGGGTAAGGAACGGGAGAGGAGCTCCTGTCGGATAGGGGGATTTGACCCTCGAGGCCGTCATGTTCCTATGTGCATAGGTTTTGTTCTATATGTGAATCACTGATGTCATTTGAGTACATGGTTTTGTACCGAAAGGTTTGACACGGCTTTTTGAGTGAGGTCCGTGCGCGGGTACTAAGTGGCAAACGCGACCACCACTTTAGGGACTGCAGTACGGGACTAGACAGGGTCACCGCAACCTCCTCAGACACGAAAATCTATTGGGAACAGGTTGAGTACAAGAGTAGGATGCATGGCGAGAGTTTGAATCCATAAAATGTGGAGAAAGACTGCTAGATTTGGGGGCATATGTAGTATGGGATGCATGCGTTCTCCAAAGTCTTGCTTGCATTAGAAGTAGGCATGTGATTGATGCATCTAGTTGTAGAATCATAGCATACAACAACACTATAACCCAAATCTATTAACCCTTAGTTGTCACATCACTTTTCTCTTTTGCATAAATCATGGTTGTGATTGTTAGGTTGGAGATCGCTGTTATTATCAGCAATGTGTTAGTCGAAGTACTGACGTTTCCCACCTTGTAGGTATCCGGAGCCGATTCACAGGTATAGCAAAGCTCGAGTTGGTCCAAGCATCCAAGGGACATATTTATGTGTTATTATATTATTCGTAAGTCTTGTAAATTTTATTTGGATATTGTAAAACTTGTAAATATAACAATTATATGGATTAAAAGTTTTAATTTTCCTATACCTTTCTGTGATTGTGACTATTTGAAGTTCGACTCTTGGAGTAGGGACTCAGATTTTCAGTATGGGAATTTGGGGCGCTACAGAAGTTGGTATCAGATCCGACTTCAAATCATAGTCCAACACTGAAAGAAAATTTGACTTGGATGCGTTGCGAGAGTTGGGTTTAATCAGATAGCTGATGATTATAACTCATAATGTTGCTTTTACAACTCATGCTTTATAATTTTTTCTGTATCTGGACTGATTCCCATATTTTCTCTTGCAGATGCCGGGCATGGATAATGGACACTCGAACGGTTGGACCGATGGAAATGGTCATGCACCCACACTCCCACCTCCACCCCACAGCCCACGGCCGTAGTGCAGGCCATCATTATGTTATTTCAGGAGCTGGCTGCCTATAAATGGAGCCATGGGCAGCTAGAGGATCGCTTTGAGAATCTCGCTCAGGCCTTGATAGCCGGCGAGAGAAGGGTGGCCAAGCTGGAGAGGGCCAAGTAGAAGTGGAAGACGAGGGTGATACTATTGAAGCACCGGTATGAGGAAAGGTTGGGACAGTTGCAGAGCCGATATCTGGCATTGAGGTCTCAGGTCTGCGATATGCAGGATCTGCTGGACAGGATGACCGCTGGGGATAGCTCTGAGACTGGCGACTCGCTAGGTGCGGGAGAGCAGTGATCTCTCTTAGGGTCATGGGATCTTTTTGATGTGTATAGATGACAATCTTTTTGAATAGCTAGGCTGACTTGCTATTTTTTTATGGATGTAGTATGAACCCATTGGATGATGATATGACTGTATTAATGGCAATATCATTGTAACCCTTTTTGAATGAATGAAGCTAGTATGTTTTCTGATCGATGTTAGTGTGTTAGGGGTTTTGCATTACTATTTTTATTTGATGATGTCAGTATTAGATTTCAGATGGTAAGAAGGATCAGAAACAACCGGAGCGATCAAACTGAAGCCGAAGGCAGTGGAGCCAACGGTATTGGCCTTGATGTGATGGAAGAATTTGCTCGGGTATACCAGATGATTGGAGCATTTGTGGAGGCTAGCAGAAACTAGGCGCCGCCACAAGGAGAACCAGGAGTTACTGTGAATGCAGATCCAGAGAAGATGGTGGAATTCTTCAAGAGGATGAAACTGCCAGCCTTCGAAGGATAGGCCGACCCCACAGCTGCTGACGACTGGATACATCAGGTGGAGACGCTATTTGAAGTGCTGGTGACTCTAGAGGACAGCAAGGTTCATCTAGCCACAATCTTGCTGGAGAAGGATACCGAAGTTTGGTGGCAGTCCGTGAAGCGTGGTCTTGGAGAAGGTCAGATCACATGGGAAGATTTCCTTGAGGAATTCTGACAGCACTATTTTCCCATGGATGTGCAAGAAGAAGAGGCAACGGAGTTTCACAATTTGAAGCAGAGAAATATGTCTGTCAGGAAATATGAGACGAAGTTTTCCCAGCTGTCACGGTATGCACCAGAGATGGTCCAGGAGGAAGCGAAGAAGGCCCAAAGGTTTGTGCAAGGGCTTAGGCCTGGACTGAGGTCAAGGATGGTTCCGTTGGGCATTCGCCGCTTTGATAAGCTGGTGAGGCGAGCTGCGGTAACAAGGTAGACATGAATCAGAGTCAAGCAAGAACAGAGTTTTGGAACAAAGGAAAGAGATCCACCCCAGCATCCAAATTCAAGAAGCAGTGCAAGGGTCAGAAACTTCAGAAAACCAGTGCCAATACGGGAGAGTACAAGCCCGGAAGCTGCTTCCACTATGGAGAGCAGGGACACTTCAAGGATCAATGCCCCAGGAGGAATGCCCAGATATGTTTCCAATGCGGGCTAGAAAGGCATATTAGGCCAAATTGTCCCCAAAATTTAAGGAACTGCAACAGGGCAGGGTCGGGAGCAACCGACAAGGGAAAGAAGCCGATGCGTCAAGGAAGGGTGTTCGCCTTGACCAAGAAGGATGCTGAAAAAGATGAAGGGGTAATCACTGGTATGTAAGAAGTGATGTAATGAAGTTCTAAGTTGTATTTTGGTTTTTTTTGTGCGAAGTTGATGAAGGATGAACTTTTGTAATAGGACATATATATATAAATGGAATTTTCGCTACGGTCTTGTTCGATAGTGGACCGACTCATTCTTTTGTGTCAAAGTCTTTTTCGAGAAAATTAAGATGCACACAAGAGGCAATTCCAGATTTAGCATTGATGGTGGCTACACCATCAGGAGCAACCCTCACTACAGATCTGTGCTATAGGGGATGTAAACTCCAGATTAACGGGGAAACCCTAAGTATCGATTTGTTAGAATTGGGTTTTGCCGGAACAGATGTCATTATTGGTATGGATTGGATGTCAAAGCACAAGGCAAGCATCGGCTGCAAGGAGAAGGATGTATTCATCTCAGCTGAAGGAGTGGAACTTGTATTTTACAGGGAGAAGAGGTCGAGAGCAACAATCATTGCAGCTACTAGTGAAGTACGGGTACCTGAAGAGGTGAACAAGATACCAGTGGCGAGAAATTTTCCACTTGTATTCTTGGAAGAATTACCTGGACTTCCCCCACACCAGGATGTCGAATTTAGCATCACAGTTCAGCCAGGTAGTGCTCCAGTATCCAAAGCACCCTATAAAATGGCGCCAGTAGAGCAGAATGGGGTCAAGAAGTAGATTAAGGAATTCTTGCAGAAGGGATTTGTTAGACCAAGTGCTTCTCCTTGGGGAGCACCAGTATTGCTTGTCAAGAAGAATGACGGATCAGCCAGGATGTGTATCGATTATCGGGAATTGAATAACGTCACTATTCGGAACAAGTACCCAATTCTCAGGATCGACGATTTGTTCGATCAACTTCAGGGAGCAGCAGTATTTTTCAAGATTGATCTACGGTTCGGATATCATCAAGTGCGAGTCAAGGAGGAGGATGTACCTATGATAGCCTTTCGGACTCGGCATGGACACTATGAATTCTTGGTATTGCCGTTTGGAGTGACTAATGCTCCAGCAATCGTTATGGACTTGATGAACAGAATTCTACATCCGTTTATTGACTCTTTTATCATGGTCTTCATCGACGATATTTTGGTGTACTCAAGGACGGAAGAGGATCATGCTGAACATCTGACAGCAGTCTTGAGCAAGTTACAAGAGCATTAGTTGTACGCCAAATTGTCCAAGTGTGAGTTCTGGAAATCGGAAGTTGCATTTCTAGGCCATATCCTTTCTAAGGCGGGATTGGCAACGGATCCCCAGAAGATTGAAGCAGTCAAGGGATGGCCACAGTCAAGGACGATGAAAGAAGTAAGGAGTTTTCTGGGTATGACTGGTATTACCAGAAGTTTATCCAGAATTATGCAAGGATAGTTGTACCCCTTACAGCGTTGACCAAGAAGAACCAAAGTTTCGATTGGACGGAGAAGTGTGAAGATAGTTTTCAAGAACTGAAGAACCGATTGATTTCTGCACCAATATTGGTTTTACCTCAGGAGGACAAGGACTATGTCATCTACAGTGATGCATCGTATTTGGGGTTTGGATATGTGCTGATGCAGGAAAGCAAGGTTATAGCTTATGGATCAAGATAGCTACGACCACATGAGAAGAACTGCCCTACTCACGACTTGGAACTTGCAGCCATAATCTTCGTTTTGAAATCATGGAGGCATTATATCTACGGAGCAAAAGTAGAGATATACATTGACCATAAGAGCTTAAAGTATATATACCAGCAGAAGGACCTTAATTTAAGGCAGAGGAGATGGTTGGACGTCCTCGAAGACATCAGGCCAGAAATCATATATCATCCAGGAAAGGCAACGTGGTAGCAAATGCTCTCAACAGGAAGAAAAGTGTGGCTACACTGGTAGCGACCCGAAGGGAGCTAAATGAGGAGATCAGGCAAGCAGGCATTGATGTAGTTGCTCAGCACTTAAGTGCGGTTTTGGCACAGTTGGTATTACAACCAAGCTTGAATGATCAGGTGAAGAAGGCTCAGGCTGAAGATCCGGAGTTAGAAGCCATGAAGAAGCAAGTGCACAAAGGAGAACTGCCCAAATTCAGTATAAGAGAAGGTTCAATATGGTTTGGCAGCAGACTGTCCGTACCAAGGGACAAGGAGTTGAGAGAAAATATCATGAAGGAAGCTCACTCCACATTGTTTACGATTCACCCCGGGAGCACCAAGAAGTATCATGATATAAAACAGTACTATTGGTGGTCAGGGATGAAGCGAGACATAGTAGAATTCGTGGCCAAATGTCTGACGTGCCAATAAGTTAAGGCCGAGAATCAGAAGCCGGGAGGATTGCTACAGCCACTACCCATTCCATAGTGAAAATGGGAGAACATCAGTATGGATTTTATCACTGGATTACCCAGGAGCCCTAAAGGAAATGACTCGATATGGGTGATTGTGGATCGATTAACAAAATCAGCACATTTTCTTTCAGTAAAGACAACCTGGTCAGTTGAGAAGTTGGCTGAAATCTACATCGAGAACATAACGAAGCTACATGGAGTGCTAGTGTCGATAGTATCTGACCGAGATGCAAGATTTACATCTCGATTCTGGCATAGTCTACAGTCAGCGTTGGGGACCAGAATGGACTTCAGCACAGCTTTTCATTCACATAAGGATGGACAGACAGAGAGGGTCAACCAGATTCTTGAAGACATGTTGTGGGCATGCATGATAGACTTCGGAAGAAGTTAGGAGAAATACCTAGCCTTGGTAGAGTTTGACTACAATAACAGTTATAAGATAAACATTGGTATGACCCCATATGAAGCTTTGTATGGCAGAAGATGCAGAACACCCGTGTGTTGGTACGAGGTAGGAGAGCGGCAGATGTATGGGCTAGAGTTCATACAGCAAACCTCGGAAAAGATCGAGCTTATTCAGAAGAGACTACAAGGAGCCCAGAGCAGATAGAAGAGCTATGCCGACAACCGTCTAAGAGAGTTGAAATTTGAGGAAGGCGATTCCGTTTTTCTCAAGGTGTCGCTAACGAAGGGAGTTATCAGGTTCGAAAAGGGCAGAAAGTTAGCTCCGAGATACATTGGACCATATAAGATTCTGAAGAAGATTAGCAGGATGGCTTATAAGTTGGAGCTACTGGCCGAGTTGTCTCAAGTGCATGACGTGTTTCACGTCTCTATGCTACGGAAGTATGTGCCGGATTCGAGCTATCGGTTACCAGAACCGAAAGATCTACAAATTAATCTTTCTTACAAGGAGCGACCAGTCAGGATACTTGATCATCAGGACAAGATACTGAGAAATAAGGTCATCCCGATGGTCAAGGTTCTCTGGATGAACCAATTCATGGAATAAGCCACCTGGGAGCCAGAGAGCCATATGAAGACCTTGTATCCAGATTTGTTTTAGGTGTCATTTGTCTTTCTTTTCTTTTCTCCCACTAATGTCAGAACTCTGGGGACAGAACGATTCTAAGGAGGGAGTAATGTAATACCCCGGATAATATAAAGCTTCTGTATATATATATATATATATATATATATATATATATATATATATATATATATATATATATATATATATATATATATATATATATATTGCAGTGTTTGTTTGATTATATATGTATGAATGTGAGGGGCGTTTATGTTTGCGGGGCGATTTGTATGGATGGTTGCATTCTTGATGGTGCACGCGAATGAGAAGGGCCAATACTAGTACATACACTAGTTTTGAAAATATGTATGGATGGTGCAAATATGTAATTGTATGGTACTACAATGGAGATTCTTTGCATGCACTCAAATCTAACCTCTCATCTCTCATATAAAGCTTGATCAAGACTAAAAATTTTAGCCAAGCCTGGTCTCCAAAAACAAGGGGCTAGAAACCATTGTTTGGGGAAAAACCACTTGCCACCTCACCCCTACCCCCCCATTTGACCGGCCTCCCCGTCTCTCTCCCTCACTCCTCTTGATAAAACCCCTCCTTCTCACCCTCTTGAGCTATGGAAATTTCAGAAAAGAAAAAGAAAGAGAAGGAGAGAGTGAAGGGAGCCAAAAAGAAGAAGTGTTCTTAAGCTTTGGAGAAGGATTCGGAGGGAGAAGCTCAAGGCAAATCTCATCTTCTCAAGCCAACCAAGGGTGGGGAGCTATCTAAACTTGTTCTTATTCATTCTTGTTTAATTTCTTGCATGCAATGAGTATTAGTAGTATGAGAATGGTTGATTAGGAGTAGATTGTTAGAATCTAAAAATGGAACAGAAAACATAATCTGCATGCTAAGCTCTCGAATTTCCAGACAACAAAATAATTGGAATTTGATCATGAAATTTTCACAAAATGATATTGTATATGTATAGAAGATACATGATTTATTTCGAATTTTTCTTATGTTATTTGATATTTTAATAAAATCAATTTTGAGAACTGTGTCGTAAGACAGAGACTGGGTCTGTCTATTGTAACAACTGAACTTGTGGGAATTCTTAAAATTAATTGACACATGATCTATTTTGAAAACGTTTACCATGTTATCTTGCATGCATCTGGACTCTACAGAAAAATTATAAAATTATTTGGACGGAAATTTATGCATGTTCAAAATTAATTAACCAAGAGTAGTCAAGATAGAAACTGAAGAACAACAGAACTTTTATGCATGTTTATAACAGGTAGAACTCATTGAATACTTGGAATTTGGATGTGGAACTCTTTGCATGTTACACATGGTGATGTCTAGTTTCTGGAAATGCAAATTTAATGACCATTTGATAATCATGTGATTTATAATGAATATTTTAGCATGTACTATGCAGAACCTAGTCATTATTGACAATTTGATGAGATGGTACTTTTATGGCTCTGTAAGAGCATAATTTGAGAAAGTGTTCAACTAGGAAATTGTAGTAGACATCTAGAGTTTTCCAAAAAGACCTATTTCATTAATTTCCTGTGAGTAGAACTGGTTTTTGCAAGATTGGACAGAAACCAGATTTTGAGCTGAAGGCTCTATTTGGGTAAGGCATTGTGTGTGGTTCTGTATACCTGAGGAAAATGACTATTTTAGGGTAATAAAATGAAACAATTGAGATTGGTGATCAACTAGAAAGTTGTAGAGGACATTCACACCTTTTCACAGAACCGAGATTTATATCATTCCGATGAGCAGGTAGAGTTTTATGCCATCGGTAAGGTTCAGCCAGTGTACAGGAAGTACACAGGCTGGGGTTTGTAAGGCTATTTTGAGGATTTAGATGACTGAATCTGAGATGATGATTGATGTGTCTAATTTATATACAAATATTTGTACTCATTTACCAATAAAAATTGCTTGTTTTCGCTGATATTGTCTATAATTTATCTTATTTCTATATGATTTCATTTAATTAATTATTTTTGAAGAAATAATATTTTTGATGCAAAGAGTAAAGATTTGTGTAAAAAAATCAACAAACAAAGGAAGATAATGGATTTATAAATTTTTATTGTTTTGTTGAGTTAAAAGTGCGACAAATAATTTTTAAAATGATTTTGATACGCTAATATGATTTATAGTTAGTTTAATTAATTTTAAACTAATTAATTTTATTTTATTTAAAAAATCCTAATTTCAGATATTATTTTGTGTATGCAGAAGCACGTGGTTAGCAGAAAATGAAAGAAAAGAAGAAAGAGAAAGAAATAAAATTCTGGATTTAAAAAGGAAGGAAATAAAAGAAGAGAATGGACTATTCTGCAAAAAGTGCAAATCCTAACTCTTTCCGTTCTCTATAAACACAAATCAAAGGGAGAGAGTAAAAACCAAGAGGTGATGGCTAATCATTAAAACAAGAGTAATGCTTGGGCCACTACTAATTTCACTACATTTCTCTTCACTACCTTAGATGGCATACTCCTATTGGAGAGTTCTCCCACCTACTCTATCTGTTCCTACCTATTGGAGTTTGCCACCTAAGGTAGTGAAGAGAAATGTAGTGAAATTGGTAGTGGATGTAGCATTACTCTTAAAACAATTAAAAAAATTATAATAAAAGAGAGAGAGCAGAAGCAGCAGCAGCTTGATTCCTTCTGCACATGACCCAGGCGCTGACGAGGCTTCCATTAGGCGCGCACGTGAGGCGACAGTAGCTGGCGTGAGGGGACAGCTCTCTGGCTTACACATGGGGCTCAGCAGGTGACGTGACAGCGCCAGTTGACCAGGCGACAGCGCACGCAGCTCGAGGAAGACGTCAGCGCGCTGACGTGGGGACGTGTCTTGGCTCGGCTTTTGAGACAGAAGAGGGGTTTGACTTAAATTTTGTATTCTTTTTGTATCTTTTCTTCTCAAATTTCTTTTGATGCAATCCCAAACATTTTATTAATTGCAAATCGAACATCAACTGAATTTATTGTTCTAGAGGCTAAGATGTAGCCAAGTTTTGTAGAACAAAAATTTTAATTCCTTATTATTACTCTATCTTTCCTGGTTGTGTTTTAATTTTTATTATTTATGCGTACAAAATGGTGGATAGACATTTGTATGATTTTTCAAATCATAAAGAGGCCGAACAGGTTATTTGTGATTAATAAAAATTAGCACCGTATATTGGAGGACGTGACCGTTAAGAAATCCAAATTTTCAATTAATAATTTGATGGATAGGCGAAGAATTAGTTGAGAATAATTTTTAGACTACGTGGATAGAGTGGTTAATATCTTTAGGATTTTGGTCTACAATTGGGAAAGATAATATTTTTATTTATAAGGAATTATAATTTGTGTGTGTGATAAACGAGGTGAACTAAGAGCCCTAGAACTAATTTTTACCTTTAGCGAATTACAAGTGCTTCATAGTTTCACAGCCCTCTCCCTCTTCACAAATTTAGTTAGTTTTAATTAGATTAAGTAAATTTAGTTGTTTTATTATTTATAAAATTCGATCTTCCAAATAGTGATTAATCTAGTGATATCGGTACTCAATAAAATATCTAGTCACTGTGGGTTCGACACTCTACTCATTTAACTATATTACTTGTGCGATTTTGTACACTTGCAAAATTCAACATCAAGTTTTTGGCACCGTTGCCGGGGACTAGTTATTCTTTTATTGATATTGAAAATTGCTAAATTATTGCTAGTTTGGATTTTTTTTGTAATTATTTTTCTTTTATTATTATTTTACATCTTTATTTTCTTTTGACTAACTTTTTCTTTTATTTATTTTTCTTATTTTATTTTTTTAGTTTTTCTGTTTTTTTTTCTTTTTTGATACTTATATTTCAGGACATACACGTACATTATCATGGAGAACGATGAAAATAGGCTTTTGAAGACTATGCTATGCCCTCGATTTATGAATCAAGCATAAAGAAGCCGGTTATTGAAGCTAACGATTTTGAGATTGAACCGGAGACTATTCTAATGATTCATCAAATTGTTCAATTTTGGGGACTACCACACGAAGATCCTTATGCTCACATTTCAAATTTTCTAGACATTTGTGACACTTTCAAACACAATGGAGTATCAGATGATGCAATTAGATTGAGACTCTTTCCTTTTTCACTACGAGATAAGGCGAAGGCTTTGGCTACATTATCTACCACCCGGTAGTATTACTACTTGGGAGGGACTTGCACAAAAATTTCTAGCCAAGTATTTTCCTCCAGCAAAGACAGCAAAGCTAAGGAATGATATTGTCAGATTTATTCAATTTGAGACTGAGTCTTTGTATGATGCATGGGAAAGGTTTAAAGAGTTATTGAGAAAGTGTCCTAATCATGAACTACCGAAATGGCTGCAAACGCAAACATTCTATAATGGTTTGGGAGTTACACATAGATCTATGGTTGACGGAGCAGCTGGTGGTGCACTTATGAGCAAAACATACCAAGCAGCCTATGATCTTTTAGAGAAAATGGCATCAAATCATTACCAGTGGTCTTCAGAGAGAGCAATGCCAAGAAAAGTGGTTGGAGTTTTTGAACTTAATCCTTTTTCTACTTTAAATGCAAAAAATGATATTTTATCTAAACAAGTAGAAAATATGAATTTTCATGCTATTCATTCTAATATGATTTGTGATCTTTGTGCAGGAAATCATTCAAGTCCAGATTGTCAAGTGGGGAACCCTTTTGCTCCATCAAATGCCGAACATGAAAATTTTGTGACAAACTTTCAAATGCAAAACAATCATTATGGAAACACATACAATCAAGAATGGAGAAACACCCCCAATTTTTCATGGAACAACAATCAAGAAGCAGTTATACCACCTCAAAACTTTCCACAGCAAGAAAAGAAGCCGACACTTGAAGACATATTTATGCACTACATGCAAAGGGCAGAACAATACATACAAAAGACAGATTTGGCAATACAAAAAGTTGCAAATTCAACTACGACTTCCATTCACAATCTCGAGGTACAAATTAGTCAATTTTCAAATATTATTAACGAAAAAATTGTAGGAACATTATCACGCAATACAGTGGAGCATGTCGAGGCTATAACATTGGGAAGCGGGAGGACAATTGAGCAACCACAAGAAGAAAATGACAAACAGAATGTGGTTGAAAAGCAAAGTGAGATTGAACAAATTGTGGAGGAACAAATTCAGCATGAACAAGTAACTTTTAATGTTTTTAATTCCATAAATTTTCTTCCTGAAGAACAGTCATCTATTCAAGTAAGTGAAACTGATTTAATTGTGGGAGAGAAACATAAGGCTGAAAATGAAAAATCACCAATTGAAGTATGTCCAACAAATGCAGACATTATTGAAACTAAGAAAGAAAATATTTTTGAACATGTCATGTATTTGGATGCTGAATCTTCTATTTATTCATTTTTGCAACATAAATTCAAAGAGGTGGGGGAATCAAAGACATCATCATCTAAAAGGAAATGCCTCAAACTGGAGCTTGAACCTGATCCACATCTGAAGAGAAAAATTAGAAAGGATGTGTTAATGTTGTTGGATCTTGGCGTTACTTAACCATTTCACCCCCATGTCTGGCTGAAGACTTAAAACTTAGCGCTTCTTGGGAGGCAACCCATATTTTCTTTTATTGCATTTAGTTTTGATTTATCTTTTCGTTTATTTTATTTTAATTTTTGATTTTATCTTGTAGGATTGCATAAATTTTGGAAGTCGCCGGGCGGAGCTGTTTTGAACACCTTCATTGATGGCTATTTTTGAGCAGTATGTAGTCAGAATCTGGAAAAGTGATTCAAAGAGAAATTGTAGAAAATTGTCTTAGCTTTCTAGCAAAAAAACAATCAGCCCATTTGGACATCTACAGCTCCAGATATCGCCAAAATACTGAACGCTGCGCGTGCAGAAATTTAAAGACGAATCAGGGGAGATATTCTAAACTTTTTCCATTTTTTTTGTTTTTGTTTTTGTTTTTCTTTCCCATTGAGGACAATGTGATATTCAAGTTTGGGGGGAAGGTTTAGAAATTTATTATTTATTTTTGAAAAGAAAAACAAAATTTTAAAAGGATTTCAATTAGACTTACCATTACACTTTTGAGTTCTTCATTGAGATAAGCATTGAAATAATTTTTTTTGGGATAAACAATTTCTTATAAAGCAAGAGTAAGCATACTTATTTACTTTAGAATTATTGAGTTTCAAAATTCCTTACAAAATTGTGTGGGTCATGCTATTATACATAAAAGAAAAATGTGACGCTTTTCTTGTAATTATCCCCTTTGATCTAGTCCTAAACAGAGTTTAAGTAAATAGAGTAATAATGAAAAAAAAAAATTATGAATAAAGTCAATCTACTCCAATGTTTTGAGTTTCTTAGTAACTAGAGGTATTCATCACAAATGTTTACTTTTACGTAAAACGGCAACTTGAAATATGAGTATGCAAAGCACTTTAAGTTTGTGACTTGTTGAGTAACCGGGTGAATTCAACACAAATGATTTGCATTCGCATAAAAAGGCAAGTGAAAACTTAAAGAAGTGACTAAAAAATTTTTAAAAAAAATAAAAATAAAAAAAAAAATTCTAGTTTGCTACTCGGTTTATAGTAGAGAGAAGGGATAATCACAGATTGAATTGTTGCATACTATAATGACATTAATTGCATGACAAATGCGATTGGGTTGGGAATTATGAATAAATAATTGCACTGGAGAAAGTGGGTATGCTTAGGTTTACTTTATTTGCTATTGTTTATATTTTAATTGAAATTTTGATGCTTGCATGATGAGAATTCTTAGTGTGATGGGTTGAGCCTACTCTACTATTATTATTCCCTTGTTCATGATTCTACTTTTGGCTTGAGGACAAGGAAAAATTTTAAGTTTGTATCATTCCGATGAGCAGGTAGAGTTTTATGCCATCGGTAAGGTTCAGCCAGTGTACAGGAAGTACACAGGCTGAGGTTTGTAAGGCTATTTTGAGGATTTAGATGACTGAATCTGAGATGATGATCAACTAGAGAGTTGTAGCCTAGGTCTTTACCTTTCCAGATTAGGCTTGAACACCCAAATCTGAGTTGTATTGTGGGAGTTATGATCCTTTTAAGATTCAGGCAGAAATACCCTAGTTTGTTTAGTCATGATTTTGACTAAGTGTTGGAAGAACCTTTCCCCTTGTGTTCCTAAGAGTTGATGACTCGTTGTTTGAGGATGAATGATGTCTATTGCTGGTCTTGTTGGTGTTTGACTCCTATTGTGGATGTTGTGACTCAAGTTAGTCATAAGGGTAGGGTGATACCCTACGTCTATCGTTCCTAGATGTGAACTTCCGCTGAGGCATTAGACATTCAAGTTGGTGCCGTCAAGTTGTATTCATGCCGGTTAAGGATGAACACAGGTCATGGTGAGGAATGAATTCCAAGCTAGAGGAAGTGGCGAGCAGGATTTTGTGTCGCTGGGGCCGCGAGTCAATATGTAGGATTATGGGAGGAGCCGTTTATGTCACTTGAATGGTTAGAGTGAGTCTTGGATTAAAGTGGTGTATTAGGGGTATGTATATTGCATTAATACTAACAGATCATAGTTGGGTGTTTTACTTTTCCTGTCGTAAGGATACAGAGTTGGTTCTCAAGTTTTGAGTTCACGGGTCTCGTATCTCGATCTGTTAATTTCCAAAGAGCTGGGGTAAGGAACGGGAGAGGAGCTCCTATCGGATAGGGGGATTTGACCCTCGAGGTCGTCATGTTCCTATGCGCGTGTGTTTTTTTCTATATGTGAATCATTGACGTCATTTGGGTACATGGTTTTGTACCGGAAGGTTTGACACGGCTTTTTAAGTGAGGTCCGTGCGCGGGTACTAATTGGCAAACGCAACCACCACTTTAGGGACTGCAGTACGGGACTAGACTGAGTGAGTGCAACCTCCTCAGATACAAAAATCTATTGGGAACAGATTGAGTACAAGAATAGGATGCATGGCGAGGGTTTGAATCCCTAAAATGTGGAGAAAGACTACTAGATTTAGGGGCGTATGTAGTATGGGATGCATGCGTTCTCCAAAATCTTGCTTGCATTAGAAGTATGCATGTAGTTGATGCATCTAGTTGTAGAATCATGGCATACAACAACACTATAACCCGAATCCAATAATCCCTAGTTGTCACATCACTTTTCTATTTTGCATAAATCATGGTTGTGATTGTTAGCTTGGAGATCGCTGTTATTATCAGCACCGCGTCAGTCAAACTACTGACATTCCCCACCTTGTAGGTATTCGAAGCCGATTCACAGGTACAACAGAGCTCGAGTTGGTCCAAGCATCCAAGGGACATATTCAAGTGTTTTTATATTATTTATAAATCTTATAAATTTTATATTGATATTGTAACACTTGTAAATGTAACAATTATATGGAATACAAGTTTTAACTTTCCTGTACCTTTCTGTGATTGTGACTATTTGAAGTTCGACTCCTGGAATAGGGTCTCAGATTTTCAGTATGGGGATTTGGGGCGCGACAATTCTGCTCGCCCTGCCTCGCTGCACCATCGAGTTCCCGTTGTCTCCTCCCATCATCGACGACCTCAAGACCAATTGAATGCATCCTCACCGCCCTCCTTGTCCTCCTCCTCGACTGCGGCCAGCACCACCACCAAGCTTCTCCACCTCACCATTGCTACTCGCTATCACCCTTCACCGTATTCCTCGTCGTCTCCTTCGTTCACCGCTCGACCGCCTTGTCGCCACCCACTCCAAGCCCCTACTTCCTGTCCCCACCACCGCAGGCCTCAGTCGTCCCTCCTGCTCATCGCCATCGCCGCTACACCGGAGCTCCACCATCGAACCCAACATCATCCCTTTCCAGCTCGACCCTCGTCCCCTCGCCATTACCATGTGCACCCTGCCTCTCCCCTGAGCGCGTCACCACAGCCGGCTTCAACTCCACCCATCACCGTTGACCCTGCCTCTGCGCATCGCCTCAGCCTGCGACCACTGCCTTCCACTGTCGGAGCCAAGCCAGAGCCGAAGCCCTTTGGTGTTTACTCTTTGATCAGAAGTTTGATCAAGTGAACGTGGGCCGTGCAATGCATTCGATCATGATGATCATCTTTTTGATCCTTTGATCTCCATCCGTCCGATCAGATTATCATCATCAACATCATCAACAGCATAGTTGATCTTTGTCGTCCGATCTACATCTTCATCATCGTGATCGTGATCATCATCTTGATCTTGATCTTCGATCTCAGCCATCCGATTATCCGATCTTGATCCTCATCAAGATCCGTGTCGGATAATGATCATCGTGATCGTTTGCTCGTCGCCGTGTCGCCGGGATTCCGATCTCATTATTCTTCGCATAATCGGATCTAACGTCGTTGTTAAAGGCAAGTGATCTCACCCTCGAATTGTATTGTATCATATTCAAGATTATTTATTGAACCCCGCAAGTAGATCTATATTGATTTTCGTATATCTGCTATTGTTAACTATCGTTGGGATACTACGGATTTACACGAGCGAATCCAAGTAGTAGTCTTGACTTCGTGCGGACTTTTTGCCTTCGATTTATGGAGATCCTGCATACATTCATGTAGTTAATTATTGAATATAGGAATAAGAATTGTTATTGTAATTCATGTTATGATATTACACAACTATTGTAGATTGTATACTAGTATTGATTGTTCACATGATTAATGATGGGGTATTAGTTGACTGTGATTAGTAAGAGTATGGACATTATACATCTTAATACCATGTTCACATAGACGTAAGTTGTCAACAACCATTGCATATAGATTGAATAAAGAATTGTTAACAAGCCGGGGTTTAAGGTGACTTAAGTAGTGGATAATGTAGGAACTGTACTCGGAGGAGGGGTCCGTGTTTCCCTAAATATTGTTAATGGCTATTGTTTTATCGATGGATTGTGGCTTACGGCAGTAACCCAATCTATCGTGTATTGTATCGGGGCCAATTATCTTATCGTGTAGTTATTATTGAATTGCAACTATTGAATATTGATTATCCTTGCCGAGTACATGAACTATAAAATCCACCACTAAGTCTAAAACGTAACTTGTTTGTATGTAAGAACCATGTGGTAGATTATGGAACGCATGAAGTGCTACATTAGTTAGAATTAAAATGAATAATAGACTTAAGATTGTCATCGCATCATCATTTCATATTGTCATCATTATTGAATAGTGTTATCGATTATTGATAGCGTTTATTGATTATTATTGATCATTATAATTGCACATTGCATCATTATCATTTTGTCATTGTTCATTGCTATCGACTCTATTGTTTATTAAATTCATTGTTACATAGTAAATGTCATTATTTCATTGTTATCTTTACTTGCTATCCACGACTTGTTTTAAGGACATATTATTCTCTCTTTTTAGATGAACAGCTTACAGGTAATCAAGGAGAATTGCCTGATGGATTAGGAGAACTACAATGGTGAAGAATGGATAGCATCGCCGCTTAATTAATTATTGTTTTGTTATGAAGACTTAAATAATAGAACATTATTACTTCTTTGTATTGTGGTCTTTTTGACCCGAATATTGTTAATGTTGTTTCCAGTGTTGGTTTATTATTATATTTGGTTATTTCATGCTCAAATTATAAGTATTGTTATTCATGTGATTATCCTTTCATTGCATGCGTGGTTGTATTGCTCCTCGTTATATTGTTGAGTTGAATCGATAACAGCTTATGAATGACGCAAGTCATTCGCTGGGCCAACATCACGTGCTTGCATTCCGTATTTTGGGAAGCAGGGCATGACAAGGTTTTTAGTGGTTTCAGAGCCAGGTTTGACTCTAACTAGTTTGGGGTTGGACCCTAATTAGTTTGGGTTTAGCCAGTTTGACTCAACAATATGTACAACACGTGAATCACATGGATAATTGATAACCAACAATATGGATGCTAGTCTTCCATTTTGGTCCCTTCTTATTCAGTTCATTCATTTCTCATTTTCTTCATCCCTTGCAGTCGTCCTCATTGATTGATTCCTTACTGGGTATAATTTAATTCTTTTGTGCCCATATTCCTTTTGATTCTGGAGTTATCGATTCTTTTTCTTCCCGCTTGGTTCGTCGATTGGCATCGGTGGATCTACAACGACATGTTAGCGGTTTGGATCATCACCGGGAGAGTAAGTGTTGTCTTTTGCTCCAAGATGTGCAAGTAGTCCCAGAATCTCAGGAAGTGTTCAGAATTTGAAGTTGCCCGGAGTTCGAACTTCATGCTAGAGATATACCGTTTGGATGTGTCAAGGATATGGTGAGCCACGAGGCAGATTGCTAGAGTTAATGGATGCTGATGACAGGGTCTTCCTGATCAGAGTTGCACAGCGGAAGCGTGGTGGGCCCATTACCCACAGGTCCTAGGATTCTCTTTTTTGCTTTTCCTTCCTTGCATTATTTGCTTCCTTTCAGTAATTGCATTCATCCTCATCTGTTGACTCCTTGATTGGTTCAATTCTTCCCTGTCAATACTCTCTTCAATTCCAGTTTTACCTACTCGTTCATCTTCTTGCTTTATTATCTCGCAAGTCTTGTGTTGTCTCCTTCATTCTGATATCGTTTACTCCATTCTCATACATTTGCATTGCCATCATTCATTGAATCCTTATTCAACATCGTTCGATCATTTCATTCATATTTGTGTCCTTTTTAATTTTGGTGTTGCCACTACTTTGCCACTTTTCCCTTCATTCCCAATTTTGTTATTCCTAAGTTTGTTTTTGTTTTGTCCCATGTACCGCCTAAGCAAATTTTGAGGACGAAATTTTGTTGTAAGGTGGGTAGAATTGTAACCCCCATTCCCGTTTATACAGAATTGTATTCTTGTATTTACATTTTTCCTTATAAACTTTTTCACTCCTTTGAATCCAAATTTTTGCATTCATTTAAATACTCGACTATTTTGTTTGAACCCTGAATTTCAACCTACACTATTTATCACTATTGGATTATTTAACTCCTGAGTATTGTTTTACTACTATTATTATTATTGTTATTATTGTTATTATTATTTTGAAAAAAACTGAACATCCTAATTCATTCTATAAAATTTCTAGTTGATAATTGATTTATGCTAATGCCCACCCTCTGATTTAACTATTGTTTCCTTGTCATGAAGCCCAATTTTATATTCTTTCTATAATTAATATTTTATTTGTGAAGACCAAATGAAAAGCCCAAGTCCTCTAACCCAAACCCAACTCCCCTCCTAGCTGTTTGTTGACCAGATCAACAAACCCCCCTCACATTCCCCCACTCTTCACATCCCCTAACCCTACAACCCCCCACTCTCTCATAACTACCCATTAATATATATTACGTTCAATATATTTTATTACTTTATAAAAACACCCCCCGTTCTCTCTCTCCCCGTATTCTATCTCTCTCCTCTATTTCCCAACAAAAATAGAGCTTACCCCCCCCCCCCTTCCGTCTCCCTCCTTCGCTCGAAGCTCCTCCGCCTCTGCTACTCCTCCTCATCCTCGACTTTGTCCCTACCACCCGTCATTCTCTTCATCGCCTCCCTCCATCAACCATTCCGCTTGCCATGCCTTGCTGCACCATCGAGTTCCTGTCGTCTCCTCCCATCATCGACGACCTCAGGACCCACCGACTGCACCCTCACTGCACTCCCTGTCCTCCTCCTCAACTACACCGAGCACCACCCCCAAACTTCTCCACCTCGCCATTGCTGCTCGCCATCACCCTTCACCGTCTTCCTCCTCGTCTCCTTCGTTCACCACTCGACCGCCTCGTCTCCACCCACTCCAAGCCCCTGCTTCATGTCCCCGTCACCGCAGGCCTCTTTCGTCCCTCCTGCTCATTGCCATCATTGCTGCACTTGAGCTCCACTATTAAACCCAACATCATCCCCTTCGAGCTCGACCCGCGTCCCCTTGCCATTGTCGTGTGCACCCTGCCTCTCCCCTGAGTGCGTCACCACAGTCACCTTCAACTCCACCAATTGCCGTTGACCCTGCCTCCGCTCATCGCCTCAGCCTGCGACGACCGCCTTCCACCATCGGAGCTAAGCCAGAGCCGAAACCCCTTGGTGTTTACTGTTTGATTAGAAGTTTGATCAAGTGAACGTGGGCCGTCCGATGCATTCGATCATGATAATCATCTTCTTGATCCTTTGATCTCCATCCGTCGGATCAGATCATCATCATCATCATCACCATCATCCTCAGCATAGTTGATCTTTGCCATCCGATCTACATCTTGATCATCGTGATCGTGATCATCATCTTGATCTTGATCTTCGATCTCAGCCATCCGATTATCTGATCTTGATCCTCATCAAGATTCGTGCTGGAACGTGATCATCGTGATCGTTTGCTCGTCGCTGTACGCCAGGATTCCGATCCCGTTATTCTTCACATAATCGGATCTAACATCGTTGTTAAAGGCAAGTCATCTCACTCTCGAATTGTATTGTATCATATTCGAGATTGTTTATTGAATCCTGCAAGTTGATCTATATTGATTATCGTATATCTGTTATTGTTATATATCGTTGGGATACTACAGATTTACACGAGCGAATCTAAGTAGTAGTCTTGACTTCGTACCGTCTTTTTACCTCCGATTTATGGAGATCCTGCAAACATACATTTAGTTAATTATTGAATATAGGAATAAGAATTGTTATTGTAGTTCATGTCATGACATTACACAACTATTGTAGATTGTATGCTAGTATTGATTGTTCACATGATTGATGTTGGGGTATTAGTTGACTGTGATTAGTAAAAGTACGGACATTATATATCTTAATACCATGTTCACATAGACGTAATTGTTGTGATTAATATTGTCAACAACCATTGCATATTGATTGAATAAAGAATTGTTAACAAGCCGGGGTTTAAGGGTGACTTAAGTAGTGGACAATGTAGGAACTGTACTTGGAAGAGGGACCTGTGTTTCCCAAAATATTGTTAACGGCTATTATTTTATCGATGGATTGTGGCTTACGGCAGTAACCGAATGGATCGTGTATTGTATCGGGGCCAATAATCTTATCATGTAGTAATTATTGAATTGCAACTATTGAATGTTGATTATCGTTGCCGAGTACATGAACTATAAAATCCACCACTAAGTCTAAATCGTAATTTGTTTGCATGTAGTAACCATGTGGTAAATAAATGAGACTCATGAAGTGCTACATTAGTTAGGATTAAAATGAATAATAGACTTAAGATTGTCATCGCATCATCATTGCATATTGTCATCATTATTGAACAGTGTTATCGATTATTGATATCATTTATTGTTATTGTTATTGATCATTATAATTACACATTGCATCATTATCATTTTACCATTGTTCATTGCCATCGACTCTATTGTTTATTGAATTGATTGTTATATCGTAAATGTCATTGTTTCATTATTTTCTCTACTTGCTGTCCACGACTTGCTCTGATGACATATTATTCTCTCTTTTTAAATGAACAGCTTACAGGTAATTAAGGACAATTGCCTGATGGATTAGAAGAACTACATTGGTGAAGAATGGATAGCATCACCGCTTAATTGATTGTTATTTTGTTATGAAGACTTAAATAATTGATCATTATTACTTCTTTGCATTATGGTCTTTTTGACCCAAATATTGTTAATGTTGTTTCTAGTGTTGGTTTATTTTTATATTTGGTTATTTCATGCTCAATTTCTAAGAATTGTTATTCATGTGATTATCCTTTCATTGCATGTGTGGTTGTATTGCTCCTCGTTATATTGTTGAGTTGAATCGATAACAGCTTATGAATGACGCAAGTCATTCACTGGACCAATGTCACGTGCTTGTATTTCGTATTTTAGGAAGCGGGGCATGACAAGAGATGCAATGATGGGGTTTTTGTTTTTTTCATTTTTTGGCGGGAAAATATGAAGGAGGAGAGGAAGAGGAGGATGAAGGAGGGTTATGGGTAGCAGGTCTGAACCCGATCCATTAACCCTTTATATATATATATATATATATATATATATATATATATATATATATATATATATATATATATATATATATATATATATATATATATAGTTTTCTCTTTCTTCTCTTTCTTCTTTTTTTAAGAATTTGTTTGTTTGGTAAATCTGATCCGTTGATCGTGATCAAACACGAATTTTGAGGCGAAGTTTTTTTTCCCCAAATTCATGCTCGGTTGTTTGGACGCTCGGATTTTGGATCCGAGCTACGTCGCTCGTTCAAAGCTGATGATCAAGATCAAGTACTGTAATGCCCCAATTTTCATTTATGAAAATTATTTATTTATTTTTGCACGTAGTGTGCACGTGCAATTTTCGTAATATGAAATCTTATAATTATTTTCATTATGGATGGTGAGTATATGTATATGTATATGTGTTCTTTAATTATTTTTATAAAGGCCCTTATCTTCAAATAAACATAAGCCCAAATCTAATTTATTTATTTTTGTAAAACTATTATTTTGGCCCATCAATTTAAGCCCATGAATTATTTCTATTTTAATTACAACTTGTAATGTGGAACACCTTTTTAAAGAGTATTTTTTTATAATGTACAACTTTAAAATAGAGAACTAGTGCATGCACGTGCATTGCACGTACACGTGCATGAGCACACTATTTTGGCCGGTTTTGAAAGAAGTGGGGTTAGTGCATGGGTGGTTACCTAGAGTGTGGGTAGTTACTACAACTCCTACTCTCATCCTAACCCTTGATCCTATAACCATCTACTAAATCCTAGCCCTCCATCTCACCCAAAGATTGAGTATAAATACCCCTCTCACTCAATTGTCTTTTACACTAAAATTTTATTGAAAGAAGAAAATATATTTTTAAGAGAGTTGTGAGTTAGTGTTATTGGAGGCCGGTCATCACTACTTAAGGAATTCTTGTTTTGGCAAGGAGCAAGGAGGAGGAGGAGTCATACTATCGCACTAGGAAGCTTTGCGGGATTTCGTTTATTTCTTCAAAATGTGGGTGTTTCTCATGACTTCTAGAATAGAAATCATGTTAGGATTGAGATTGTTTTGTTATCATGCGTGTGAAGATTTGATTGATGAATTGATGGTCATATTGAAATCCTCTATGCTATACATAAGGGGAAAATGTGAATGAATGGTAAAGAACTAAGACATTTAGAGAAACTGGAGATTACCTGTACAGTCGACCGATCATGTTGACAGTCGACTGGTACGATGAAATAAAATATGTACAGTTCGAAATTCCATGAAATGATGCATTTTAATGTGTGCCGTTATCTTGACTTTTCCCTGCATGTAAATTCAGGATCAATATTTATCTCCATAGACAAATAATGAGTAAAGGATAAATGCACGATTAGAAATTTTATTTGGGTGAAAGAAAATACGGGTATTGTGAAACCTACATTTAATCGTAAACTATGTTGTGATGCTGGTAAATGGATAAGAATCACATGTTTATGTTGACATTGAACATACTGTAGTTGAATAAAATGTTGTGTGCTAATTGAAGAATAGAAGGAAGAGATATTCCTTAATTCGAAATTAACTTTGATCAGTCGACCGAATATATGTAGCAGCCGACTATGCTGAACATTAAAAGTTCAATTGAACTCTACAGAACAGCCGACTGGTTCGGATGACAGTCGACTTTCCCGTAAATTATAATTAAATTTGAACGCTGCGGAACAGCCGACTGGCCATGTGCGGCAGTCGACTCTTCCGAGCAGTTTATTGAAGAACTTTCCTTAGCTGAACAAGTCGACTGAGTATGCTCTAAGTCGACTGTCCATATCATTTTTTTGATATCTCAGAATTCTAAGTTGCTTTATGATAGAGATAATGAATCTACTATTGTTGAATGATTATTTGTTGTGACAATTTAGAAGCAGTAAATTCTATTTGCCTTCGCATGAATGTGTACATAAAATGAAGTAAATCATTCTATTGAACCTATGAAAAGTTTGTATGATTGTGGAAGTTGTGAACATGAAAAGGAAAATCATTTGTGATTATGAAAATGAACTATTGGGTTTGAAAGGCTCAATTCTGGTGATTGTGAATTGAAATTGAAACTAAAGAGTAGCTAAGTCTCCCACCGGCAATTGGAAAGAGATGAATTGAAATGGAATTTGAAATGAAAGACCAAGGTTGGGTCATGTTGAATGAATGATTAAGTCCGGTATAGTGGAGAGGCTAACTCTAGAGCTTTGATTTTGTTCATGATTATAATAAAATAAGGACTAGATACATAGTGGAGATGTGATGAAAGTAAGAGAAAAACACGAGTATGAGGGCCATCGGATTGGCGGTGTGAGAGTGATCCACAGGCTGCCTGCTTGATGCGTCAAGACATGGCGTGGGCACTACTCTAGAATTATCGTCCCGGTGGCGACGCTTGTGGGATGTTTGAGTGGCTATAGGTGGTGCCATTGTTCCATGGCGGAGGCTGAATTGTCCATAGGTTGCCTCTCGATGCGTCATGTCAGTGCGTGGGATTTCCCTCCAGGCTGCCTGGACATGGGCTCGTAGATCATAGAACATCTAAGATACTTACTGTAGTTACCGTAGTAGATTAAGTCATGACGAGGGTTGAACCCTATAAAATGAAGTACGAGTAAGGGCTTGCCCTCGGACCTATGTAGTATAGAATGCATAGAATCCGAACAAGTGCGCATTAGTGTCATATAATATAATAACTGCATTAAGGACTAAGTGCACAATCACAACACGACATCAACAGGATAGACCCTTTTAGTTTTGTTTGTGAAAAAGTTTGTGCTTTATTAAGAATTGAGAATCGTTATACTGTTTCTGGCATAAAGAGGATGGCCATGTATAATTTTCGTCGGTTGAATAAACTGACGTACCCACAGTTTTGTATGCAGGATAAATGGTTTGATAAAGATTAAAGGAGAACTGATGCTCATACATAACTCGCTGTTATATCTTTGTGTAATGTTGTAAATTGCTTCCGCTGTCATTACATGTAAATTATTTGTGATATATGCTTCCGCTGTAAAATGTAAAGTGTAAAGATCTCATGTAAACTCTGATGTAAAGTAAAAAGTTTTATTTCCTTGTAAAATTGTACTAAATGAAGCATAAAGATCCTATGGAATCTCGAATTCAGTGTATTTTGGAATTCGGGGTGTTACAAGTACGAATCTTGAGGCGATGATTTTCCCCATTTTCACGCTCAGTTGTTCGGACGCTCGGATTTTGGATCCGAGCTACGTGACTCGTTCAGATCTGTTGATCAAGATCAAGCGCGAATCTTGAGGCAATGATTTTCCTTATTTTCACGCTTGGTGGAGCTGTGTTGTGACCCACTTTTCCGGTGCTACAGAGGTCGGATTGGGGCATTTGACCCCTTGTTTCAAAGCTGACATGAAGATCTAAAATTTCTCTTTGGAGGTCAGTTGAAGAATTGCCCGTATTTAGGGTCAGAATAGGCTCGCAATATCTTCATTTCTGTCAAGTTGAGAAGAGCTTCAGTCTCCAGAATCTTCGAAGAGGAGCTCCACTCCTGTGGACTAAGAAGATGAGCTAGGAAGATCCTCGTAAGACCCATGGGAAGATCCGTTCTTGAAGGCAAGTGCGAGGAGCAACTCTAGGGGAGAGTTTGAGATCCGAGCCCACTGAGAAGAAGGGCGCTCGTGAGGCGAGCGGAGTGAAGAGCATCACCAGCCTCCATGAGAAAGCCATTCAGGAGACGAGTTTGAGGAGCAACTCTAGGGGAGAGTTTTGAGCTCCGAACTCGTTTAGATGAGGACCACTCGGAAGGCGAATGGGACGAAGAATCATCTCCAGGCTCTACGAGAGAGCCACTCGGGAGGCGAGTTTGAGAAGCAACTCTAGGGGAGATTTTTGAGCTCCAAACTCATTTAGAAGAGGACCACTCGGGAGGCAATTAGGACGAAGAATCATCTCCAAGCTCTAGGAGGGAGCTGTTCAGGAGGCGGATTTGAGGAGCAACTCTAGGGGAGAGTTTTGAGCTCCGAACTCGTTTAGAAGAGGACCTGTCGGGAGTCGAGTGGAACGAAGAATCATCTCCAGGCTCTAGGAGAGAGCCGTTCGAGAGGCGAGTTTGAGGAGCAACTCTAGGGGAGAGTTTTGAGCTCCGAAACTACAGACTTGCAAGCTGTGAGGGCAATAACCATGATTGTGAACTTCAAACCAGTTGTTACGGGGTTATCAACAGTTGTGGGAGCAATTCTGAATGGTGAGCTACTTTGTACTTGCTCGTTCGCAAGTAGCTAAAGCGGCTTCGAACCAAGTGTTGGACTCTGAACTTGTTGTTAAGAGAGTTTCAATGAGTTGTAGGAGAAATTCCGAATGGTGAGCTACTTCACACTTGCTCGTTCGCAAGCTAAAGCGGCTTCGATCCAAGTGTTGGACTCCAAACTTGTTGTAGGAGCAATTCCGAATGGTGAACTACTCTGCACTTTCTTGTTTGCAAGTGGCTAAAGCGGCGTCGAACCAAGTGTTGGACTCCAAACTCATTTTTTGAGTTTAGTAAGTTATGGGAGCAGCCCTGTAGAAAAAGTTGAACTCCGAACTCACCATTTAACGAGTCGTAGATGTGACTCGGAGAGATAGAAATGAGGCAAGTGCAATAATTTTCAATAGAAAAAAGCTAAGTTTTATTGAGATAAACTACGTGGCCACTTCAATGGGGCGAGCTGTTATTACATGCTTTTTGACCGTGTTACAAGTATCGGCCTTCTTGAAAACTGAAATCCTACTTCTACGATAGGGTGAAGGCCTCTTGGGAGGAGTTTGATTCTCCCCCCATTGGACTACCATGGATAAGGTGAAGAATGGCCCCAGGTTTAAAGTCTTGGAAATCGATGGGCCTCACGACTCGATTGTTGGCTCCTCGGTATGGTGGATCGGCCATGTCTTTTCTAACGAACTTGGCCAGGTGTCCCCGCTGAATGAGTTCTTCGATCTCCTCTTTGAGAGCTCGAAAATCATCCATGTCATGGCCGTGGTTCCTATGAAAGCGACACCACTTATCCCTGTTTCTTTTCTTGCCAGAGATATTCATTCTAGGGGGACCGCTGTGTAGCCCTTCCTTGTCCACCTCCATAAGAACTGCTCATATATTAGCATTGAGAGGAGTGAACTTCTCAAAATGAGGAGCTGGGCGGTGCTGGCCATTGTCATCTTTTTGAAATTTCTGGGACCCTTCTTTACTCGTATTCTTCTGTTTGTTCCCGGAAGATGACTCATCTTGACTAGGGGGTTGAGAGCTTCTTCCGCTCGGATGTACTTCTCGCTCCTAAGTAGGAGTTCTGAGAAATCCCGAGGAGGCTTCTTGGCAAGGAATGCCTTGAGCTCGGCATTAGTGACGTTGTGCCTGAATTCTGTAGAGGCTACTGGTTGGTTGAGGGATGCAATAGACCGGGCTTCGGTAGTGAAATGCTTAACATAGTCCCTTAGCCGCTCTCCCTTCCTCTGATTAATTAATAGCAAAGAGGTGCTCGTCTTTTTAGCGTGACGGCTACTCACGAAATGAGTAAGGAAGAGTCCTTCGAACTGATCGAAGGAGTAGATGGAGGCCGGGGCGAGTCGTGAGTACCATTCTCTCGTGGGCCCCTTCAGCGTGGTTGGGAAGGTTTTGCACAGGAGCGCATCCGAAGCTTGGTGGATCATCATGAGTGTTTTAAAACTCTCGATGTGGTCAGCGTGGTCCGACTTCCCATTGTATGAATCAAGGTGAGGGGGCTTCATGTTTTCCGGAACCGGGGCTTCCATGATGGTCCGGGAGAACGGAGGCCTGCTTAGTTGGAAATTCCTCGCCCTTTGTTCCTCTTCTCTGTCCATTCTGCCAAGACACCTCTCCATCTCATGGAGACGGCGGTAGACCGAATCTTCCCATTGGTCATATCTTGCTGATCCCCGGAACTCATCCTCATGCGGAAGGGGACTGGGAGTGTGGCGGTGATAGCTTGGGGCAGGTTGAGGACTGGGAGCCCATTGATCGTGGTTAGGAGCAACGTTGAGAGCCCGCAGAATGGCTTCTTGAAAGTCCTGGAATTTTGCCCTTGTGATAGGCACCTCCCGATCTCGGCGGTCCCTTAGGGCGGGCCGACCGATCGGAGTGCGGCTCCTCCTCTGACGGTGCTGGGTTGACTCCCCCCGTCTTCTGGGAGAGTTTGATCTTCTATGGTCAGGCCTGCGAAGGGATCGTGCTCTAGGGGACCAAATCGCAGGGCCTCTTTGGTGTTCACAACGGGGGATTCTGTCATGGGTCCGTCTCACATCCAGGCGGGTCCGAAGGTCTATCCCATGCTTCCAGTTAATAATAATGTGTCGGAGATCCTTCGACGTTGGAGGACTGTGAGAGGCCATGGAGTCAGATGATGGATTATGTATCGAGACATGGTTATGATGAGGAGGTTGCCTTTGGCGACTTCAGCGGGAGGGTCCCGTGGCAGCCCCTTGAGGCCCTTGAGGAGCCTGCTGGGGCTGAGGTTGCTAAGGAAGATGTTGTCCAGGCTGCGGTTGCTGGACGGGTTGAGGGAAAGGTTGTCCAAGTTGCAGCTGCTGGACTTGCTGGACGGGTTGAGGGCGGACCTCATGGAGTGGAGGAAGAGATGGAATGGGAGTGGCTCTGCGGTTGGAGACCGTTTCCTTCCCCTTCTTTGGAGGCATATCTTGAAAACTACTTTCGTTGATGAAATAGGGTTGGATTGCTTTTCGTTTGCCACAGACGGTGCCAATCTGTTGTTGCTGATTTTGGTTTGGGAGCAAACAAATGAATTTGTGGATTCTTTGAGGAAAATGAATAAGCAAACCTGTCGACTTTCACCGGCGTTTGACTGGTTTCTTGCCGTTGCTGTGAACCTGAAAAAAGTTCGATACGCCAGGATGGATCCCGGCGACGAACCCTCCGACGCTCTTGTCAGTAATCAGGAAGATTATGAAAGAGCTTTATGTGGAAAAAGAATGATTACCTTGTTATGGTGGGGGAAGAGGTATTTTTATAGTCGCTTTTAGAGACAGTTTAGAATTAATGAGTTATCCCTATGTCTCCATGTTTTTGGATAAGATGTAGAGTTTAAATCGTTTCATGATAAAAGATTTGGTTTAAACCGTCTCTTGGAGATAACCATGAAATTGAATTACTCTTTAAATATCTGAATTGGTTCGTAACGGGTTGCTATCCATACCCAATAGGACAGATCCTTTTTTGGGTTATTGGGCTTTGAAGAAAGACCCAGTTCCTAATTCGGACCTGTTTGTAGGTGAAATTCCTGTTTTACTCATGAGAGCTTTAAGATCCGTGCCTGATTTGAACGATCCCGAATTGGTTCTATTTTTAGCCATACCACCGAAGAACTCCCATATGATGATAGTGATGTATAAGAAACATAATCAGAAGCAATGAGAAATTTTAAAGTTATGCTTGATTATTTTAATATTTTTAGATTGATAATGTACATTATTTTCAAGAATATTATTTTACAGAAGTATATCATCTTTGAACTTTTTTGATACTCTGTTTATTTCTTTTCACAGGTAGTTACTATATTTCACACATTTCACGCTTCACAACCAGTTGGTATCAGAGTATTGTTTCTAAGTAACTCTGACCTATTTTTTCTTAAAATATTTAGTACAATTTAAGTAGTTAGGAAGTTGATTAGATACGATAAATTGAAAATATTACAAAAACAAATCTTAAATTTGCAGACAGATCCATATCCTATAGAAAATATCATAAAATAGGAAGTATAGAATATTATTCAGAAACTATTCCTTAGTTGCAAATAGTTTGGCGATTATCCCTTTTGTGTGTATAGTTTCAAAAATAGTTCGTCATATATAATTAATTCCGTCATCCGAGATAAGTTGAACGAAAACAAACATAAAGAAATTTCATAATTAAATTATTAAACGTTAATATAGCTCAAAGTGTGGCAGCACAAAGAAAAAGCTCTCAGCCTCCTCCCCCTTTCTTCCGTCTTTCATCCTCCAGATCCGGTCTATCCTTACTTCCGATGCCCCTCCTCCCTTCGTTAATTGTCTTGGGCTCGCTCTCCTCTTTCGACCCAGTACAGCTGTCCCCCTTCCTTCTCCGAAGGCATCCCCCTTCTTTCGCCGACCTCCCTTTCGCTGCTTCCCCCCATTTGCCTGGGCTCCCGCTCTCTCTGTTGGCCGTTTCCCCTTGTCCGGTGGAGTCAGCCATCAAGTGTGGCTCATCTCTGGTTGTCGACCGTAGCGAGGTTCCGTTGGATTGAGTGCCTCTCGGTGCTGTCCCCTCCTAGGTAGCGGTGCTCTCTATTGTTTGGCTCTCCTCTCGAGTGAGAGGTTCGGCGCTCTCTTCTGGGCTCCAAAGGCATCGTTTTGCCATTTCTTATACCCCTCTTGCCTTTCACTGTGAGTATCCTTTTTCTACTTTTATTGCATCCTAGTGGTGTGTGCGGTGGTTGCAAAGCGATTGTTTGGTTGATTTTTTTGGTGTGCTTCTATCTAAGTGCTCAGTTGTTCAACTGAGTGCTAGCTTTCGGAGTTCTCATCGCTGAGGGCTGACTACGTTGCATTTTGCCAGGATCACAGCTTTGTGTTACCTTCCATTCGTTTTGTGGACGTGCAACTTTGTTTTACCTAACGTTCTTTATCAATCCTTCTCTCTTGGTTTGCGGTAGCCTTAGAGCTCGATCAAATTTTGATCATTTTCCTCTTATTTTGAGAAGGTGTTTTTGGTGCTTTTTTTTGCTTCAGCTGAATCGCTACAGGAGCAGTTTTTTTGTCTTTTCTGGTATTCTGTTCTTTCGACTTTCACTCTTTCCTAGGCCAGTTACTGGGCCTTGGGCTGCCATGGACTCTTCATGGATCGAAGTGGTAAAAAGAAAAACAATTACCTCCTCTTTTTCGTCCGGTTTGGGTGGGCCATCTCAGCCTACCCTCTCTTCGATGCCCTTTTTCTCAGTTAAGCCCGCCCATGAGAAACTTCTAGGGCGTCGACCATCTCCTTATTCCCGCCCTTTCCGTTCCTCCATCACTTCCCATTCCAAACTAACGCTGCAGTTCTCTCACCCCCATCCCCCCGTTTGCTTCCACTATCTCCAAGTTGGGCATATTAGAGCGTTTTGCTCAGACAACATGAAATGTCTTTTCTGCTTGAAGTCTGGTCATTCCCGAAATCGTTGTTTCTCTTTACAACAAATTTTGGGTTTGTCGGTGGGAGTGCCCATCTCTAACCAGGTCATCGCCACGCTTGATTTTCCCTCTCTTCAATCTAAGCTAGCGGATTTTCAAGCCCTAAAGGCTAAGCGCCCTAAGTTCACCTCCTCTTCTCTGCTCCTCCCTACACCTCCCGTTTTGTAGCGCTTCTCCGCTGCAGTACCTGCTGTTCCTCATGTTGACCTTACTCCCTCTTCGAAGACTTCCAAGTCAGAGGTCAATTTGGTGTTCATCCCAGATTCTGAATTTTCAGACAAATTGAGGTTCTTTGAGCAGCACGGTGCTGTTTCTTTCAATGGATGTTCGGTCTCTAACACCACTTTAAATGCTTTCCTTAGAAATTTTTGTAACGTGCAAGAATGGGTGTGGGCGTTCGATTGTTGCTCCAATGGCGAAGTGGTTATCAATTGTCCTTCCATGAAAATCCTGGAGAATCTAGTTGCCAACAACACTCTTGCTATCTGAGCAATCCACTTATCCGTTCGTAAATGGATCAACCATGGTATCCCCCCCCCCTGATTCCCTCTCCTGTTAAAGTTACTTTGCTAGGCCTTCCTCCATTCAGTGTTTCACATCGGGTCGTTTCCGAATTCACTAAATGTGTGGTTGAGCTTCAACACATCTCCTCCTCTACTATGTTGGCGTCACGGTGTCTTCAAGTCGATGCTGATTTCTTTTGCCTGGCGGTGAAAGAAAGGATTGATTCGTTCTCTTTATGGGACCATAAATCTTCATTTCTTGTCTCGGTCTCTTATCAAGACCTTGCTGCGACTATACCGTCCACTGCACCTTCGACCCAGGCTGTTCCCAATCCCCCAAGGAAAGCATCGGCTTTGCCCAGATCCTTCTCCGTCGGTACCTCTTCGCAGACCACCTCTCCATCGTCTAAGTGGAGGAGGTCTCACAAAGACCAACCCCAAAAAATCTTCCGTTCCAGCGCAGACCGGTTTGCACACCTTCCATACCCAAAATCTCTCCGTCTAAGGCTCCCAATTTGGTTTGGATTAATCCTGATTTGGCTGCGGGGAAATCCCCCCTTCTTATTAGAGGGCTACGACTGAGACATCCTCTAAGCCCCCTCTGCAGCTTGCCATTGCGGAGCCGACGACCGCTGACCCTCAGGTGCACCCCTTCTCTCGTCCTATTAAGCAAAATCCTATTGAGGCTACCGAGAAATGGCCCGTTTGGGACGTGAACCCGCAGTATTCTTCGGACTGGGAGAAATTCATTAGCGCTATTCATTGCACCCACTCTTCGGGTCCATCCCCCTCCTCCGTTCCTACTAAAGCTGCTTCCTCCGCAACTCTTAAGGCCGATGCTTAGGTTGATAAAGATGATCTGTTAGTGGATGAGTTGGTAGAGATGGATCAATCGCACTCTCATAAGCAGGTATTCTTTCCTCCTATTTCTCTCAGTTATCAATTCCTGGCTGCTTTCGGTTTGAAGTGTTTCGACTTTGTCTTTTTGAAAATTAGTTCTGTTTCGAATTCTTTGTATTGGTTCAACCTCGGATCTGGTATTGGTATTTTGAATCACCCATTCCTTCCTGGTTTGGTGGTGCATTCTCTTCCCTTTAGTTGTAGAGGTACTAACAACATCTCTTTGTCCCTTGCGGGATCTATGTTTGGACCCTTTGGATCGAAGGCCCTATCGTGCTCTTGGTTCCACCGAAACCTCAGCGACATCGATGGGAACCATAGTGGGGCCCTGCCCTAGGGGCAATTTTACTAGTAGCATCTTATCTATAGGAAAAAAAGAAAAGATTAAAAAAGTTATTAAACTGAAACTTTTCTCGGTCATCTATTCTAGCGTTCGTATTCGAGCCAGTAGGGAATCGGATCTTTTGGCAGATTCTCAGTCCCCACTTGCGACTCATTTCCGCAAGATCGTTTCTACTCCCCCCTCTCATTTTTCTTCCGGTAAGGAACAGTTGGGTTCCTTATACCAAGTGCATTTTGATTCTCTTTCCAATTTAGAGATGCTTGGCATGACTAGGAAGATGGGATTTCTAGTTGATTCGGATAACTTTACTGATTTTTGAGGTTATTTGCGGCTGCAAAATTTCAAGAGCTTTTGAGGCCAAGGGGTTTAATGATTAGCATCTCTTGGAACATTCGTGGGCTTAGGTGTGCGTCGAAACAACAAGCGTTGTTTCAACTTATTTCTTCCTCCCATTGTGATTTGATCTCCATTCAAGAATCAAAACTTGAATCCCCCTCGACTTCCCTCTTACATTCGATAGGCAGCTCTTTAATCTCCTATTGGATTTCTCTAGATGCTATAGGCACTAGGGGAGGTATCCTATTTGGAATCAAAGAAGCTAGTTTCTCTCTCATTTCGACAAGTTGTTTCAATTTCTTCCTGCTGGTTCGTCTTCACTGGTTCGAATTTGATCGTATTCTCACAGTGGTCTCAGTTTACGGTCCTTCTACTGCGGATCGTCGTCAAGCTTTCTGGAACGAATTTAATTCCTTCCAACACAGCATCAACGGTTTCTAGCTTTTTTGTGGTGATTTTAATGTCACCAGATTCTCTTCCGAGAGATCCGGGGATTCCTCTTACTCATTAGATTCATCCTGCTTTAATGATTGCATCCGTGCCCTCCACTTGAATGATCTGCCCCTCAATGGTAGATCATTCACTTGGTCTAATATGAGGTCTCCTCCGACCTTGGCTAAGCTAGATCGATTTCTGGTATCCTTGGACTAGATCAATTTTTTCCACAACTCTCGTCTCGGCCTTACCCAATCCTTCGTCAGACCACGTTCCCATCTCTTTATCTTCTAACTATAACTTTTCCAGATCTTTCAAGTTCCGCTTCGAAAAATTTTGGCTGCAAGACTAAACCGTCGTCAACCTCATCATAGAATGTCTTTCTTCTCTTACGGGTTCATCAGGATTAGGCTGCATTCTGATTAAGCTTCATGCCATTAAATATGGTAGCAAAATTTGGCATAAAGAAAGATATGCCAATGATAACTTTCTTAAAAATGTTTGCCTGTCAACTATCGATTCCATTGATCGTATGGAGGAGATTGTCTCAATCTCAGACTCCCTTCGTTCCGAGCGTGCTTCTTGCAAAAGAAACTACGCAGAGTTACTCCATAATGATCATATTAAATGGGCACAGCGAGCCAAGTTTTGCTGGCTTAAGGAAGGTGATGGCAACACCGCTTTCTTCCATAATTTTGCATCGCATCGGTAGCGATGCAATAGGATTTCTTCTATCCTTGATAATGACAATGAATTAACTTCGACCCCAGATATTCATGCTTCTTTTCTTCTATTCTTTAAGGACCTGTTAGGATCTAACAAGCATCGTTCTATCCATCTTGACTGGCAACAACTGTATGGTCA
This sequence comes from Hemerocallis citrina, assembly GCA_017893485.1. NCBI lineage: Eukaryota > Viridiplantae > Streptophyta > Magnoliopsida > Asparagales > Asphodelaceae > Hemerocallis > Hemerocallis citrina. The sequence continues at coordinate 210,415,419 of CM030362.1, forward strand.
GCAGTCGCATGACCTGTCCAGCATGGAAGCACCCTTTCTTTAAAAGAAATCAAGAGGGCGGTGTTCTCTTTGAAAAGCAATTCAGCCCCAGGACCGGATGGCTTTCCGACATTCTTTTTCCAAAAATTTTGGGATTGTCTCAAAGACAATTTTTTTCAAATGTTCTCTGATCTCCATCAAAGGAATTTTTCCTTCGATAGGATCAATTATGCACACATCATCCTTATCCCCAAATTTTTGGGTGCCAACTTGGTCGCTAACTTTAAGCCGATTAGCCTTCTGAACTCTACCTTCAAGATCATCATGAAAGTGATCTCTTCTTGTCTCAGTGCCATTATCTCCCCTTTAATTGATCCTATGCAATCCGGATTCATTAAAGACTGCTTTATCCTTGATAGTGTGGCTTCGGCCCGAGAAATCATTGGCCCTGCCATAAATCAAATTCGGAAGGCATTTTGTTAAAATTAGACTTTCAAAAAGCTTATGATAACGTAAGCTGGGACTTTTTTTTTGAAACCCTTTTACATCGTGGGTTTGGTCCGAAATGGATTGTCTGGATAATATCCAGTCTTTTTGCTGGCACTTCATCCATTCTTATCAATGGGACGGAAGGCCACAAGTTCAAGTGTAAGCGGGGTCTTCGGTAGGGTGATCATATTTCCTCTCTGCTTTTCGCTTTTGTTGTGGATGTGTTTAGTAAACTGCTTTGTAATGCGTGGGATACAGGTGTTATCCAAGGCCATGGTAGTTCTCGTAGTTTCTGTGGTGTATTGAACCTCCAATACGCTGATGATACCATTATCTTTGCGAAACCAAACAGGTGCACTTTACGCAACCTGAAGTTACTGCTCTATGTCTTTGATAGTGCATCAGGATTGGCCATTAACTTTCAAAAGTCTTCTGTTCTCTGGCTTGGGGGATCCCAAAATCGGCAAACGGAAATTGCACAAATTTTTAATTGTGTCTCTGCTTCCTTTCCTATCACTTATCTGGGTATCCCCTTGAGACGGGGTAAGCTTCTTAAAGCTGATTGGATGTCGATGATTGAAAAGGTAGAATCGAGACTCAACCGGTGGTTTGGTAAACACCTATCTCGAGGGGGCAGACTCATCCTCGTTAACTCCGTTCACTCCTCCGTCCCTCTATATATGATGTATTTCTACTTCCTTCCGACGTGGTTATTAAGAAAATTGATCGTATCAGAAGAAATTTCTTCTGGTCTAGATCGGATTCGTATAAACCGGGAACTCACCTTTGCAACTAGAAGCTGATATGCACTTCTAAGGCAGCTGGGGGTCTGGGTGTTCTAAATCTCAGACACCAAAATTTGGCCCTCTTAGGCAAATGGTTATGGAGGTATCTAAAAAAGGAGCATCTACCTTGGTGCGTATGATCTCTACCAATTGTTTTCCCCATTCCAATATAAGGGATTTTCCCACAACACTCCCTCGTAAATCCTCTTCATTCTGGAGAGGGGTCTGGAAGGTATCCAGCCCATTTCAATGTGGGTTAGTTCATCAGTGCGCTAATGGCGCCAAGACTAGATTCTGGCTTGATTTATGGTTTGGGAACATCAAACTTGCTTTTGCGTTCCCTAAGCTCTACCAGAAGGCGACCAACCCCTCCGCCATGGTAGCTGATTACCTTATTATTATCAATAACCAAAAGTACTTGTCTATTCCTTTCTCAATCGTTCTTCCCCCGACTCTTCAGACAGAGCTTCAAGAGTTGTTTGATGGTATTAACCGTTATTCCTGGCACATGTTTGAAGACTTCAAATGGAGATGGACCAGTGCTGGTAACTTCTCAGTGAAATCCTTCTACAATTTTCTGAATTTTGGGGGGATTGTCTCCCCAAGTGCTAAGCCTTTATGGAGCTCATGTGCTCCTCTCAAATCTAAAATTCTCACTTGATTAGCACTTAATAATAAGCTTCTGACTGTAGATGTTCTTAATAAGATGAACCTGGTGGTTGGTCAGCTGTGTGTTTTTTGCTCAACCCACCATGAGGACGCCGATCATCTCTTCCTTAAGTGTGCTTTTATTCAACCACTTTGGACGTTAACAGTCAGCGCCTGGCAAGTACAGGGCCTCCCCTCCAAATTCTCTTCTTGCTGGATGTTTCAGTCCCCCAGGAAAGAATTTCATAAATCGTGGGTTCTTTCTATTATGGCGATTACTTAGGTTATTTGGGCTGAACGGAACAAGCGTATTTTCAAGCAGGCCGCTTCCATGATCGATTACATTATTGATGATTTCTTATTTTATTCCAAAATTTGGCCCTCCACTTTAACTTTGGATAAAGTGGCAGCGTTGCATTTAAATCGTCTCGATGAGGCGTTTAGTTTTTTTCATTCTAATAGATCTTATTAGTAATTTTCTTTACTTCCTATTTATTAATTGATGTTCCCTTTGCTGTGCAGATTTGAGATGGAGGTTGGGGCTTGAGGTTTTGCACTTGGAAGGCCTGCTGTTTTGTTTTTGAAGAGGGACTTTAGACCTGTTTTGTGTTCTTGCTTCTCTCCTTGTTTTTTGCTGTGTTCTGGACAGTGCGGTATGTATGGTTATATAGTCTTGTAGTCTCCTCTCATGGCGTTCGGTGGTATGTCTTGGCTGGGCCTCCTCAGGAGGGTTTTTGTGTGGTTTTTAGACTGCTTCCGGTATATTCTCGGGCTTGTATAGGACTAAATTATGTCTCTGTTGTGATGTTATTTAACTTGTTCTGTTTGTGTGTTTGGTTTCATCTTTGGTTGGGTTTATGCCTGTTTGTTTTGGGGCGGGTATTATTTGTCTGAACTTATTTGGGTGGCCTGGAGCGCCTTGGTGGACCGTGCCTTTGGTCACACCGATCAGTATTTTTTCATTGGTTTGCAGTATTTTTGGTATGCTGGGTTATGGGTGGCGGTTGGGGGGCTACAAGCTGCTGCTCGTTGAGGTTGTTTGAGGAACTCTCTCGGGTCGATTCATTCGCTTGGGACTTCTTTTATGGCTGTGTGTCTCGTTTTGGGCTTGGTATCCCACAGTCTGAGGCGGTTTAGTTGCCATGCTTTAATTTTTGCATTTTTCTATCTCCGGTCTATAATTGTTCTTCTCTTCAGTTTAACAGTTTTGTGGTTTTGTGTTGTTGCCGGTGTGTTTGCGCATGCTGGGCTGTTTTATGGCTCGTTATTCATGGTTGTCTTTCGGCTTGCGATGTTTACCGCTTGCCTTCTTACTTTGCAGTGTGTGCAGGGGTTTGGAAGCGGTCATGCTCTTGCGTTCCTTCCTAACTTTCCTTGATGTAGCTCTTTTTAGGGGCTGCCTCTCCACTTCTCCTTGTTAGAGTGTAGAGTTGGGCCCTATGATGATCACGTTTGTTGTCCGGTGTTTTTGTGTGGTCGCTCTGGTGGGTGCTGCTTGGGGCAGTTCCTGCTCTTTCTCAAGTACCGATTCTTTGGTTTTGGCACTCTCGGCTACCCCTTTCGCGGCCATGCATGTTGGCTAGCTTTCACTCCGTGGCACGACACGTTTGATTGATCCCCCGATCCGCGGTCGCAATCACGCAGCGCGTTTGTTCGCGGCAGGCTGCTCTGCAGCCAGCGTGATGGTGGGAGGGCGTGTTGTTGGATCATCTCATTTTTGCTCTCTTTAGCGGGGGTAGTGTTGCTAGGTTTTGCCTGGGCTTAACCTGCAATCGGTTTTTTTGTGATTGTTATTTACTTTTAGTCGTTTACTTCGTTTATGTGCATTCTGCTCTTTCGGACTTGGGTTTGGTCCGCTGTTTGTACTTTTTCCTTGTTTTGCTTCTTGTAAAATGAGTATTTGTATGCTATTTTGTTTAATGCAATATATTTTTTGGGAGGCTGGTGCCGTAAGGTGCTATCCGTTTCATCAAAAAAAAAAAAAAATGATTAAACATTGGAGGTTTCTTAAATTTCCCCCCTAAAATTAATCATAACTCTTGCCCATAGTCAGCGTATGATTTAGTTGAATAGTCGAGTTAGATTTTTCATTGGGCCGCTGATATGACAGTTTTGATTAGGATTGCCGCGTTAGGGTATGTTATAACATATAGGGGTATGTGAGCATAGCATCATTGTTCTTTTAAATCCATAGACATGCTTGAATTACGTTTATTCCACTTTTCCATGTGACAACGTAATTTTTCTCACTTGTACATAAAATTCAATGGAGATTAAGCCTCATGCATTGGACAATTAGAGACTGAAATAGAGCTAGTGTAGAAGGACAATAACCATGATAATAAGAGAATTTCTCCTATGCAAAAATATCTGCATGGGAGAGAATGATGTTGTAAACTTCCGACAGAGATTCTCGGTAGCACAAACCATAGTCCGCCAAGTGGCAGTTTACTACTCACTACCCATCCCTCTCGCTAGGTTTAAATTTTCCCTTGTACACACTTCATTCAGTGCCACTCCATTAAATGTCCATGGGGATCTACCACATTTGTATATTCAAAGCTCTGAGCTTATATTTGTTGGGTTCATATCTTGTATACTATGGTTTGATGTGAAAAGAAGATGATGAAGCTAGAAGAGGTTCAAAGCGGCGTTGGTAGAAGAAGAAGAAAGAGCATCAGCAGCTGGCAGCAGCAACAGTGCAGTGGCTGTCGACTGCCACTAAGTGCCGTCGACTACTGCAGCTCTCTGACTTGAGGGTCTACCACTTTGGGCAGTCGACCATAACTAGCAACAACAGCTGTATATAGACCGATTCTGGGTGAGTCGTTTGAGCCCAACTTCTTTTCCAAGATAGATCATACGGTTCTTATTGTATAGTTTTTTCTTCAGGATATATCGGATGGTTATTATATCAAGACTACAACCTATGGTTTCTCTAGATCTCTACATATTCTACTAGCCTTCAACTGAGAGATGAAGTACTTCATTGAGAGTTTTCTTTGTAAACAACAGATTATCTTCTAGTGAGGCTTTAGAGATAGACAGGCTCTTGGTGAGTGTGTTTGTAACCCTTGCATATTCTCTATTTGAATAATATCTCGTTATTTCTCACCCGGATTAGGGTTTGCCCAAACCGGGACAATATTGTGTGCTTTATGTGCTTGGTTTGATCTACTTGTTTGATTGTTCATTTGATCGGTTATCGCTTTTTTGCTTTTAACTCCACTCCGTTGTGCCTAAATTTCTAACAACTAGTATCAAAGCATAGGATGACAAATTACTTGGTGATGATAGATTAGAAAGATCAAGCAGCTCGATAGGAAGATCAACTTCAATCCCTAGAAGGTGAAACTGTACGACGTAGTAGTTCAAAAAGGCTTGCAACATACCCTAGATGGATATGAAAGAAAGCCATGTGACATGACGAATGTGAAATAGGAAAAAATTTGTTTAAAAGCCTTGAGTTTAATCCAGTTATTATTGATGAACGAGGTCAAGTGTAACTTCCTTGTGGAGAAAATAAAGCGAGTTTGTGGGCGAAATTCAAAATTGACTGCTCGAGATCATCGTTACTGGATTGGACGTACTGAAGGAGAAAATTGTTTTGTTTATGAATGAAGGAAGGTATTTTTCAAGATCATATTACGAAGTCCAATAAGGTGTTATCCGAATTGAGGGCGATAAACGCCGATGATCTAAGTGAATATAATAAAGCTTTGAGCTTGATATATTCATACGAGAATTTGATAACTACCATTCTACACAAAAAATTTGCTAAGGAGAGTCTGTCGGTGGTCGCTGTAATCAAGGTCTTGAAGGAGGATGAACTTCAGAAGAAGACTCATAAGTTAGGATCTACTTCCACGAGTTTCTCGACATTGGATAGAACATCAACTGAAAAAGAAAGTGCTCATAAGGGTGTGGTCCATTGCCACCATTACTAGAGGATAGGGCATTACAAAAGGATTGCCGCAAGTTGTTGAATCAAAGGAGTGCTAACTTATTCAGTGCCACTGAATCAGGTAAAAATTTTGATTGTCTTCATGTTACAAATTCTTTATATGTGAATTTTGGCTGGTTTCTTGATTCAGAAAGTTCTTCACATTTTCTATGAGTGGGATATGTTTTCTACTTACAAGTCTACAACAAAGCGTTGTGTGAAAACAAGAACTGATGAGATTTGTGACGTAATAGGTGATGGAACCATTGAATTAAAGATGTCATATGGAACATGATACACACTAAAGGAGGTCATACATATTCATTTTCTAAAACAAAATCTAATATCCTTGGGAACTCTAGAAGCATGGGGCTACAGGTACACAACTCGAAGTGAAGTTCAATCAGTTTGGGAAAGTCTCTGTAAGGAGATGAGGGAAGAGAGGGTGTTGGGTCAGGTCAACACAACCTCTATAAGCTTTGTAGGAATAGGAAACCTTACGTAAGTATTTCTAAGTCCAGTGTTCCTAAAGCATCATCTAGTTTGCCGCTGCTAGAATCACCAAAGCTAGTGTCACGCTCCGCTTCTCAAAAAACAATACGGAATACGAATACGCAACAAAAGTCCAGTAAATGGTTTTCACCATTCATGAGCTGTAAGGATCTTTACAACAATACACAGGAATAAACAAGAATAGACAGGAAATAATTAACCACGCATGCATGAATAAATTTCTACATCAACAGAATTACTTGAAAACAAGAATACTTAATCTCAAATAAACCAGATCTGGAAATAGCGAGTAATAAGTTCTGGGACAAAATGCCAATTCAAAATCCAAGTAGCAACAAATATAAATTTATTCAAGACAGGAAATATTAATTCAAGCATGAACTCTAGCCAAGCCTAAAACACTGGGTCACTTACACCTTTAGGCATCTGGTCACCAAAGTCTGCAAATTGACAATTTGCAAGAAAAGAGAACAGGAAACAAAACACCCGTCAGTGCAAGTTATGGGCCGCATGTAGTGCAGGCAACAAGTACGAAAAACAGATAAAGAATATACAGAGTGGTAACAAGAAGCAAGTACTAAAGTAAGTATGGAGGGAATGTGACAGCAAAATAGAGCAACTAACGCTTAATCAAGAACAAAATCAAGTAACATGATAAGACAACAGGGTGCAAGTAGCATGTGACAAGTATCAAGTATCGAGGAGCATGCAAACAAGTAACAAGTAACAAAGTAACAAGTGTCGAGTAGCATGTTCAAGTAAGTAATAAGGATGAGCAAGTGATCATGTTATTTTCAAGTCTTGTATCTAATTCTATCTAGGTAGCACTTCATACATCCCAAGTTTTACCACATGGTTGCTACATTCAGATAAGTTGCATTTAGATTTCGTAGTGGATCATAGAGGATCGCGTACTCAGGTATCAAGTATCAAGTATTTCGTGTCAAGTATTACGTGTCAAGTATTCAAGTATCAAGTATCAAGTAATCGCGTGTCAAGTAGTCAAGTATCAAGTAGGATCTGTGGATCCCCTCCGAGTACACCTCTCCCATAGGAAAGTATGTAGTCGGGTAAGCAAGTGGGAAACACGGGCCCCCTTCCAAGTACACATTTCTATATTTACCACTACTAGATCTTTCCCTTAACCCCGGCTTGATTACTTGTTATTATTATTAAAGTAAGCATGGACGTGCAAAAACAAGGCAAGAGAACATGTCAAGAAACAAGAGACAAGTTCAGGTTGGATAGAAGACACGAACGAGTGACAAACAACTAGTAATAGGCTAGGACAAAGAGACTTTCAATTCTAGACAGCAAGACATCGTTGCACCAAATCTGAGATTTCCGTTGCCACATGAATGCAAATCTGGATCCGTCAGAAAATCTAGAAACTAGATTCTCTGCTGAATCCAGCGCATATACACAAGTTACATAACAAGTACAACAACAAGGTTCAAAATAATATTTTACATAGAATTCAAGTTCAGGCAGAAATCGCAAGGTTTTATTTATAAGCATGAAAAGAGTATAAAAACACCATATTTCAATCTAGGAAAATTCTGGAAGGTTCCCTAGCATATCTAGTCTCAGCATATAAAATTTCATAAAATTTCGTTACAGATAGCATAGTCGAATAAATCTAGAAAACAGAATGATACATCAACTTATGAATATGAAATTTTACACACAACAGTACTAAAACAGAGATAATTCACAAAATACAACTCGAAATTCAAATCCGTAAAAAGGATTGTAAAATAGACATACCAGAATATATTTCATGTTCACAAAGTTTTAATTAACAGTGGCGGAAATCAGGTTAAAAATAAAGTTCTTTACTGAACAGCATGCGGTTTGGAGATTATACGATTAGTTTCATAAGCATGAAATAAATTATAAGAGACATTAAACAAATATACAAAAATTAGGGGTTGATCCTAGTCATGTCTAGATATACCCAGAATAATATTAAGTCCAAATCTTACTTTTAACATCAGTTTTAAAAATAATATAACATGCAACAATCACATAAATCTGAATCTGAAAATTACGACATAGCTGCAGTAAAACAGCGATAACTCACACATCAAAAATCAAAATCATGATCCGTCGAAAATTATGAAAAATAGACATCGAGGACTACGAATCATATTCACAAAACAATTTACTTTGCTGACCGTAACAGAGTCTAAAAAGTTGGACCAAAATAGGACAGCAGCAAAGCAAAATATCTTTTCATGCATTTAATCAAACAACTCATATGCAATATATCCAAATTAGAGTATGATGGAAAATATGATATGTTAGATACTCAAATCAATATGGCATGGGTAATAACAAGTCTACAATGAGATAACACATCTAACACATCAATCATGTAACAAATCTACAACATACAATAGATCACGCACAAGTATATATACATCAAGAAAAACTATCTAGATCTAATTATTTTCATGTAGTGTGTGTGACAACTATGATGATCAGATGATGGATCATGACTACGAATGGATCAAACAAATGAGATCAAGATTTGACAAGAGATCATCATGAGAACAAACACAAAAAGGGAGTGAGACTGCATGCGGTATTTTGTACTTGTATATACAACAAAATAGTATACAAGTTACTTGCCTGAGAAACGACGAATCCGACGAGAAATAGAATAACAGGATCGGATCCCGGCATACGGCGACGATCGGTACGGATCTTGATGATGATCAAGATCAAGATCAGATCGGACGGTTCAGATCTGGCTGATGATGATGAAGATTATGATGATCAAGATCGATCGGATGGCCCACATTCAATGGCGATGAAGGAGTTCCCTGATGGAGGTGATGCACTGGTGGCGGTCAGCTTCGACTCTGAAGGCGGCTAGGGTAGTTGACGAGGGTTGACGGCGGCTGCGATGACTGGGTTGGCAGTCGACAAGGTGGCTTCGATCGACGGGAGCATGGGTGCTCTGTTTCGGGGAAAAACAGAGGAGAGGTGGCTGGCAATGGTAAAGCTCGGGGACATCGGTAATGGTGGGTTGACGGGATGAGGACGTGGGCAGGGACGCAGCCGGAGTGTGCTGCGAGGCGATGAGGATGACGACGAGGCGACGGGAGTCGAAGCTTGTGGCAATGAGGTGGAGGGATTCGGGAGCAATGGCGGAGGTTGTTGGGTTCGTCGGAGGTGGTGATGGCGAAGCAGGGGATCACGAGGCTGAGGAGTTCTGAGCAATGATGGAGGCTCGAGGGGAAGTTGAGGTCAGAGATGGTGGACTTCGACAGCGGCGGTGATGTCGGGGTGGTGGGGAGGAGGCATGAGGAAGAGGAACAAGCGCAGTGGAGGTTTTCGACTGTGATGAGCGGATCGGACGGGCTGTGGTCAAGCACAGGCTTCGAGAGCGGTGGTTGCAGGTCGTGCAGCTCGAGCAGGGAGATGAGGGGTGGTGGAGGTGATGAGCGGCAGAGGACGTGGAGGCTGACTGCGACGGGAGGCCGAGGGAAGAGGATGAGCGGTGGCAGCGTCGGGATGCGTCGGAGGAGGAGAGAGGGCAGCGGAGGCGCGAGGAGGGAGACGAGGGAGAGAGATCGAGCGGGAGGAGATAAAGGGGGTTGCGGCTAGGGTTATACTGTAGGTCTAGGGTTAGGGTTAACTAGGTTTTAAATATGATAGGGTTGAATAGGGTATAAGGTAATGGGTAAGCGGGTTTGGGTCCAATAAGAGATAGGCTATAGGGTATTGTGTTTAAAATCCAATAGGGTGATAATTAAATAGAATAGGCTTTATAAAACATATATATATATATTAAATCATGAATAATCAAACTAATAATAGTAATAATAATAATAATAATAGTAAACAATCAACAAATACCAACAATAATAATAATAGTTAATAAAATTACAAAATAAACTAAGATTTAGTTTTAGTAGTTGATTAAAATAATCTAAATAGTAATATTGTGATTGTTTTCTTCAGCATTGGTCTCCTTCCTCTTTTACTGGTTTGGGCTGCTAATCACCATAAAGGTCTCCATCCCTGTCATTCGATGTGTTTGTTTATTGTGAATGTTTTCTTGAGTCTAGTTCAGATTTTGCCAATGCTCTCCACCATTTAAACAAATATGCTCTCTGAGTGTTTATCTTAATAACTTTTTCATTACATTTTCTAGTGTATTATGTCCATGACTGTCTTTGTCAATTTTTTCATGAGGTGAGTGCCAATACTTATTTAATTTATTTAATTATTTATCGTCCACCGTATCCATTTTTATCATATTTTCTACCCTTCAATGTTTGAAGTTAATATATCGTATTTAACAAAATTAATGCGTTTCCCCTCATATTTTTATCATACTTTTTCTTTGACATGTGATGCTGCTGTTTTTTGTGTAGGAGAAACAGATGATAAGTCTCCTGTATTTAGTGAAAATCTCATATCTCAGACGTCGAATCCGATCTTGAAGAGAGACTAGTATTTATTGAAATTTGTGGATCTGGAGGTGGTTATGTTGGTTGTTGCCACCCACCCTCCGACGATCAAGTCAGCAACCAGGGATGTAAATTACGGTTTAGTGGTAAAAAAAATTGATTACATGGTAAAAAATGAGGGGTCGTGTACTTATAGACCCGAGAAGAGTCAGTTAGAGAAGGATTTTCCAACTATCTAATCAAATCCCATAGACTAAGACGTGATTGGATAATTAATCCCCTAAATTTAGGGGATTTGATTACTAATTGTAAATGGCTGGTCAATTTTTCTCTAGTGGGCTAATCCATGATAGTGGCCCATGGATGGCCCGTAAGCTAGTCCTGCTGTGAGATTCCTGTCTTGACCTCAGGATCCTCGAGATTCGTGCAAGAATTGTGCTATGTTAATTAGCACGGTTTTCACTCCCATCAACTTGGTGTTTTCCCTATTTTTTAAAAATGTAATTCCAGCTTAACTCGTTTTTTAGGGTCTACACAATTAAAATTTGAATATCACCTTGTTATTCTGGAATATTTTTTAAAAATTACACTTTGATTTTTGTCCCTTCAATGAATTGATCTCCATATTTGTATTTTTTCCGCACTCCGCTGTTCGTTATGGCTGGCATTCTATGTCGTCATACCCCCACACCTTTCTACCGCACCATAAACATCCTCACTAATGAACAGTTAGATGCTGTAGTAGAGATTGGTTTCATAGGTTTTTTGTCAGTTCCGAATATTAGATTCGATAAGATGTTGGTTGCTTGGTTGCCTTCCAACTTCGACGTTAGTGTGAAATGTTTGTCGGTCAAAAGGTGTTAAGGTGAACCTAAATGAAGATAATGCATACACACTAATGGGTCTTCGTAAACTTGGTCGAGAAGTATTTTCAGGCAGTGCTTCCGAACTCGACACTAATTTACTTTGTGAATACCAAGTATCAGATAATGGCAAAATTTCTTTGTCTTATCTCAGGGATGCAATTAAAAGTTCCAATTCGGCAGATGATCAGTTCAGGAGTAATTTTATCCTTCTTATTGGATTTTTTTTAGCACTTGATTCCTCACTTTCCGTATCTGCCAGGTTTTTATCAATTGTTAAGAACGTCAGTGACACCAAAAGCTTTAACTGGGCCAATTTGACGGTTGATAACATTTTTTTTTATTTTTTATTTTAAGGAAAAGGTGGAATATAGCCACCTTATTTTATTAATAAGAAATTAAAAAAACAAACCCAGAGTACTGGCCAAGTTACAACCTACAAACAGAAAATAGAATATACATGAAGCAATATAACCCGTACAAACAACAAATTCCTCCAACAACCCTGGAGGGTGGGCCGACAAATAAGCTCGGTCCATCAAAATTGTATGCACGTCAGTTTAGCTTCATACACGGCCTCCACGGCACATGCACACCCACCTGAAACTAGGCTGACAGGATTTTATCACCCGTCGAGCCCTGCCTTCTCCTCGCTGGGGGACCCCATCTTTGGGCCCAATCCCCGCAGGCCTAGTTTTGACACCCGCCGAGCTCAGTCTACTTGCTGGGGGGGCCTCATCTTTGGGCCCAAGCCCCGTAAGCAGAGTTTTGACAACCGCCAAGCTCAGTCTCAACCTCCTATCCTCCCACAATCTTGCAATTATTACTCCCCCACCAAAAACCGCAGTCAAGAAGAGAGCCGTGAAAAGGATACCTTCACCTCTCTCACGCCCTTGCTATCTTCAGTGATTTCTCATAAATACAGACCACCACCAACATAGAGTAGTGAGAAGCAACATCTTCACTCACTCACTCTCTCACACTCTCTCTCAATCAGAAAACAAATACAAGACCCAGCTGATTGAAGTATCTGTAATACCCTGATTTTCAAATACATGAAAGATTATTTATATTTACATATGATATGCTTGTGTAGCATGTTGACTATTATTTCTCAACATGATGAATAAAGTGTATTGTTTTCTATAAAACATTTTCTTAAAGCCCAATGTTAATTTGCTTATTTTCCTTTAAAGTATTTATTTTGGCCCAAATGGATTTAAGCCCATAAATTTAACCTTTTACTATTTCCTACCACTTGTTTTGTGTAACACTTTTTATATAAGAAATTTATTACCTTTGTACAAGTTTTATTTAGTGTGAGTTGTGCATGCACGTGCATCTAGCATACACGTGCATTGAGCACCCTTCCTTGTGGCCGGATATGAGTAGGGTAGTGGGGTAGATCATGGGTGGTTATTTGGGAAGTGTGGGTAGTTTCTCAACCTCCTAATGCATCCTAACCTTTGATCTTACAACTCCCCAATAAATCTCAGCCTTCCATTCCGATTATTTCTTAGTATAAATACCCCTCCATTTTCCCTATCTCTCTTACACTAAGATTGTTCTTATTAAGGGAGGTATTTGTGAGTTGTGAGTGTGCTTTGCTGTGGAGGCCGAAGAGTAGCATTCTGAAGGATCGGTGTGGAGCAAGGTGCAAGGAGCAAGGAGGCGTTCACTTTATTGAGGAGCTTTTGCGGGATTTCAATTATTTCTTCATATAAGGTGGGTGTTTCTCAGGACTTCTAATGTAGGAAATATACTATGATGGTTATGATTACTACCATATTGTGAAATGTGAATTCAATGTAGTAGAATTGCCATGAACATGCTGTTGATAATAAGATAAATTGGGTCGGTACAGTCGACTGTCGTGTAGATAAGTCGACTGGTACGAGACCGTTGATCTGTGATGTGGTGATAAACTGTATGCAAATAGACAAAATGGTGTGATTACTGAGTTGTAATTTTCCTATGACACATATGATGGAGGGAAGGTAAATGGATGAAAAAGAACTAGCGATGATTAAACAAATTAAGAATTGTCGGAGTAGTCGACTGACACTGTGTTCAGCCGACTGGTGCTTCAATTTAATTATGATTATTTGGGAATTCCACGTAATGAGATGTTCTATTATGTTGACCCAGTATGATGATTTGAGAGTTATATCTTCACCTTCGTAAGAAAGTTATGAGCAGTATGAATGCATGTTTAAAGTATTTTCTTCAAAGAAAAGAGTATATTAGTAACTTGAAATTCCATGTTTGTGATGTTCCTGAACAATCAGAGACTCTGTGCTTATGAAACATGAATACATGGGTATTGTAAATTGATATCATGATGCAATAACATATAAAAGCCATTAGATAATCCCTTAATTTGAATTATGGAATTGATCAGTCGACTTAGTGCGTGTAGCCAGTCGACTGAGCTGGACTTAGAATTATGCTGTTGAGAATCCCAGAACAGAAGACTGATGGATGAACAGTCGACTGTCATGCGGATGACACTGTGAATATGAAAAGTTGCGGGACAGGCAACTGGTTATGTACAGCAGTAGACTATTTCGAGTAATTTTGATGAACCTGTATTTGACTGTATGAGTCGACTGGTGTCCTTCCAAGTCGACTGTACAGAGTGAACTTTGATGTGTATGAATTTCATTTTATTTGTTGTTTATGATCGAATTCTATGAACTCTTTTTATGACTGTGCGAATTATGTAAAATGAATCGTAATTGGGAATTGAGAATCAAATGAATATGAAAGGCTAAGATCATGATAAGAAAGTCTGTGAGACTCTAAAGAAATGAATTATGGGCTGAAGTGCTCAATTGAAGTTGTGAATTGTAAATTGAAACCGAGAGTAGCTAAGTCTCCCCCGGCAGTGAAATGAATGAAATAAAATGGGAATTGAAAGACCAAGGTTGGTCATGTATTGAAATGAAATGATAAGTCCGGTTTGGTGGAGAGGCTAACTCTAGAGCTTGATTTATATTCATGATTCTAATATTTAGTGCATAGTGAAGAGGTGATGAAAGTGAGAGAAAAACATAAGTATGAGAACTAGGGTTTACGGTGCGGGTGTGTGAGCCGCAGAATGCATGCTTGATGAGTCAAGACATGGCGCGGGCACAACTCAGAATGATCGGACCTTAGTCACGCTCATGGGATGTTTTGGTGACTGCAAGATTGTGTTCAGGAAGGAGGCTGAATTGTCACAGAATGCATGCTTGATGAGTCAAGACATGGCGCGAAATTCTACTCCAGGGGCCAGGATACATGCTTGTACTCATAGAATCATCTAAGATACTCACCGTAATTACAGAAGTAGAGTAAGTCATGGCGAGGGATTGAACCCTACAAAAATGAAGAACGGTTAAGAGGCTTGCCCTCGGACCTATGTAGTATGGGATGCATAGAATCCGAACAAGTGTGCATTAGTGTCACGTAAATTAAATAATTGCATTAAGGATTAAGTGCACAATCACGACACGACATCTTTAAGAGTTCCCTTTTATTTACATGCTTATATTGAACAAGTTTGTGATTGTTAAGAAATGAGATTCATTATACTGTTTCTGGCATAGAGAGGATGGCCATGTATAATTATCGTCGGTTGAATAAACTGACGTACCCACAGTTTTGTATGCAGGCTAAATTACATGTAAAGAGGAATGGATACATAGGGATCTTATCATACTGTTGTTCATTTATGTAAATGTTGTATATTTTGCTTCCGCTGTGTAAATGTAAATGTAATATGATGTAAACTCTGATGTATGATGAGAAGTTTTAATTTCCTTGTAAAATTGTACTCAAAGAAAGTGAAAAGATCCTGTAGAACATCTCGAATTCAGTGATTTGGGATTCGGGACGTTACAGTATCACCTTCTCCTCTCGCCACAACGGGCGATGGCATTGGGCGTTAGCTTCCATTATGAGGGCGTAGTGGTGGTGGTGCCCCGTCGACTGTGGTCATCAGGTGAAGCAGCCCGGATGCAGCCCCCGCCCCTCTAGATTACACCCCAACAGAACGGGTTACAAGCTCTAGCCTCTATCTTTGGCGCTGCCATCATCACAAATTTCGACTACTCTGCCAACTACACCAATTCTGGAGGCCCAAATCATGGCTGCAGATCACCGTAATCGGCCCCGAGAGCGTGAACATGGTGGTGGCGGCGAAGGAACCGTTCCGGCACTGCTGAAGGAGTCGTCGGTAGAAGGCATAGGGCTGAAGGACGGCAAAGACGCGAGCTCCCCACTGTGGGATCTCGCCATCTCCGACCCTCAGCTTCGTCCCTGACCAAAAACAGAAACATCTCCAGCTCTACATATCCCCTTTGCGCACCTCATGGGGTGCTACAAGTGAGCGCACCTCATGGGGGGACCCTATCTTCGGGCTCATGCCCCACAACCGTGCTGCACATCAAAACCGAACTCAGGCAACTCCTCCAATCCTCCCTCACAGACCACTAGGCACATTCATAAGAAGAAATCTTTGAAGTTGGACCAATCAGGGATCCAACTTCCACCAAGTAACCCAAAACAAAATACAACCCTTCACTTCCATCCAAATCTCACCTTCATCCTCAAGCACCCTAGCACGCAGGAGCTCGATGGCAAACGGAGGAGCGGCAGAGAGGGTGATGGGAAGGCGCGCGAAGGGAGGGAACAGACGACCCTCCACTATACACGCTACCCGACGGGAATGCCAATGGAGTGCTCAACGACCCTCCACCATAGAGCAGACGGGAGGACGACGGGATGGGAAGTCTCGCTTCTCGATGGAGGAGGCGAAGGCGTCGGAGATTACCGGGAGCAGATCAGGGTTGGCGTCTCCGCGAGCTCCATGACATAGGAGCCCGCCAACTCTTCCACTAGGCCCTCGATGATGGAAGACGGGAAGGATCGGTGGTGGGAAGGACCCTCCAACATTGCTCGATCGGAGGAGCGACGGGAGGGACGAGTAGCGGAGGAGGCTTGTGAAAAGGGATGGTTGTTGGGGAGCAGCGCGATGGGAGGGTGGCAACGAACCCTAGCTGCCACCCCCAACTCAGATCTAGGGTTTCCCCTTTTTTGGAGTTTTTTGAAGTTAGTTTCTCTTTCTAAACTTTTCTAGAGAGAAACTTTTTTTTTTCCAGTGATACCCAGTGAGATATGTACTGATAACATACATATTTATTGGTGTTCGTAATTGGCTGATGACTTCAGCAATTTACCAAGTTGGCTGCTTTTTCGCAGGCATTATGAATTTTTTGTTTTGATTTAAATTTCTACCCACGTAAAAATTGCGTACTCTGATTTAAGAATGACCTTTTTTTACAAGATTTGGTACTATAAGCACTTCCGCATTGATATGGGTTAGAAATGACGTGGCCCACCCTGGGCCACGGGATCCCCTCAGGATGCGCGCACCTCCTGATCCTCCACGTCAGCATCGGAAAACCGCCCGGACCGCTGCCACATCAGCCCGAAAACCGCCCGGGCGTCTGCCACGTCAGCCCTATACCACCCGGGTTTCCACCGCTTCAGCCCCACGGACAACCGGGTCCAGACCCGGTTGGCTTCTCCTATAAATACCAGACCCCTACCCCTGGATTCAGGTAATCAATCTCTGCCCACTCAAACCCTAGTTACTGTTACTTTCCCTCAGTAGCCTGACTAGATCGTCGGAGGGTCTGCCACCAGGACCAACCCCGGTGTTCCTAGACCGTCTGCAGGTACACGAGACATCGGATCCGAGCCCCCTAATCCGAGCCGAGCATCCAGCCTCCACCGTACTCCAGCCCAATTCCGTACCGTTCGGCCAGCCGAAGGCCGTCTGCATAGGAGCTTTCTCCTTCAATACAAATCGAGTAAGAACTCACACCTGGTGCATCCACACGTCTCCCAAAAACAAACCGCATCAGGTTGGCGCTGTCTGTGGGAAACTCTCTATTACGGACACCGGTCCGAGCTCAGCCACCAACTGTTCGGAAGTCAACCCGAGCTCACATGGCACCCAAAGCCACGAGAGCTGTTACCTCAGCGCGTCGGCAGGACGTGCCTCCACAGGGCGTAGGCGCCGACGCTCAAGCATCCAACCACCCGGTGGTCAGTCACAAACTCCAACCAGGTGCCTCCCGTCCGATCCAACCCAATCTCCGGGGGGTAATCTTGAACCGACAGGTCAGCCGCAGTAGGGGAAGGGCCGCTTCCAACTCGGACCCAAACCATCCAAAGCCTCCGTCCCAAGGACGGGGGCCGGCGCTCAGCCGTGTCGGACGGCAACCTCCGGCTCAACCAAATCGGGCCGAGTGAGCCCCGATCACTCACCAGGAGTTCCAGGACTTCCGGAAGGAGATCATGGGGGCCATCCGGGGGATCGCCATTGATGAGGATGTCCGCCGCTCTCACACACGGTCGGATGCCGAGGCCAGTGTGTCTCGCCCCTCAAAAATCCCACCGGAGTATGACGACGACATTTTGAAGCACCTCCAAGAAATGGAGGATCGCCTCGACCACTTCTGCGATGATGGCCCGAGGACGGCACGGGGGTACAGGCCTGTCCGACCTCCTTTCTCTGCCCTCATCCTGCAGGTGGAGATACTCCAAAATTTCTACGTGCCTCAATTCGAGACCTATGATGGCGAGGGCGATCCTGCTGATCACATGGAGGGCTTCAAAATCCTCATGATGATTCACAGCGCATCGGATCCCCTCCTGTGCCGAGCCTTCCCCGCCACCCTCCGGGGTTCGGCTCGAGAATGGTTCTCCAAACTCACCTCCGGATCCATTTATTCTTTCGACCAGCTAGAGGGCAGCTTCCTCGCACACTTCGTAACTAGCCGAAAGGCCGAAAGAACAAGTGCATCCCTACTCGGCCTCCGACAGAAGGAAGGGGAGTCGCTCCGGGTTTTTGTCCGAAGGTTCACCGCTGAGGCGAGGTCGGTCTCCTCCCTCGACCCTGGGGTTGCCTCGGCGGCCTTCCGGCACAACGTCCGACACGAACAGCTGAAGGCCTCCCTAGCAAAGAAGCCCCCGATAGACTTCCCCGACCTCCTCAATAGGGTCATAAAGTACATCCGAGCCGAAGAGGCCCTGAATTCAGAGGACCAGAAAGAAGTTTCCGGGAAGGGGAAGCGCAAAGCCGATGAGTTCGAGCCGGTGAAGAAAGCTCCGAGAGACGGGGGCGCCACGAAGAAGGTTCCGCCGGTCCCCCGCTTCGAGAGGTACACTCCGCTGAAACAAAACATGTCGACGATCTTCTTAGCGATTGAAGACAGCAACCTCGTGCAGTACCCCCCTCGACCGTCTAACAACACAAGCAAGAAGAGGGATCAGCGGTTCTACTACCGCTTCCACCGGGATAACGGGCACGACACAGATCATTGCCGTGCCCTGAAGGATGAAATTGAGGCCCTCATTCAATGAGGGTACCTCTGAGAATTCAAAAGAGAAGGCCTCCGGGAACAGAGGGATACCAGAAACAAGAGGGATTCCCCTCCTCCTCGAGCACCCCGGCAGCAACCCGAGCGGGAGCCAGAGCCCGAGGAGCCCGAGGTCCAGGCAATCTTACATTGCGTCCACGGAGGGCCCATGGGAGGGGAATCCAACACTTCCCGCAAGGCATTCATCGGAGATGTCAATACCGTCCAGGGCCCTCTCTCCCCCCAAGTCCAGCAACTCCCTGTTTCTTTCTCGGGGGAAGACCTAGAGGGAGTCCGGCTCCCTTACTGTGACGCACTTGTCATCAGCCTCAGCATGGCAAACTTTGAGGTCTGGCGAATCCTCGTAGACAACGGGAGCTCGGTCAACATTCTATTCCTGGGAGCATTCGAGAACTTGAAGCTCTCCCGTGAGAAGCTAAAGCCGGCCGGATACACCTTATACGGATTCTCCGGCATCCCAGTGACAATAGAGGGGATCTTCACCCTAGACGTCACGGTAGGCACGACCCTAAACAGAAGAACCGAGTCCATGGACTTCATGGTTGTGAATGTTAAGGCAGCCTACAACACCATACTCGGCCGTTCGGGGCTCTGCTCCCTCCAGGCGGTTCCCTCGGCCTACCACCAGAAAATTAAGTTCCCCACTAACACTGGTGTCGGAGTTGTCCGAGGAAATCAAGAGGCAGCCCGTTCGTGCTACATGACGGCGATCGGGAGCAGTGTATTTCCCCTCGATGCCGTCGAGCTGGAGCCCGAAAGAACCCAGGTAGAACCAGAGCCAGCGGACAAGCTAAAAGATGTCTCGTTCGAGACAGGGGATGCATCGAAGCACTTCCGAGTAAGCTGCACCCTCACGCCCGACCTCAAGAACGCCCTGATCGGCTGCATTCGCTACAATGTCGACCTCTTCGCCTAGAAGCCCTCTGACATGCCTGGGATCTCTGAGGATCTCATCATGCACAAACTCAGCATAATTCCCGAGTCGAAACCCGTTGTCCAAAAGCGGCGCAAGTTCGCTCCGGAGCGACAGCAGGCAGTAAACGCGAAGGTGGACAAGCTCTTGTCCGTGCGTTTCGTACAAGAGGTTAGCTACCCTGAGTGGCTGGCGAATGTCGTCATGGTCAAGAAGGCGAGCGGGAGTTGGAGGATCTGCATAGATTTCACCGACCTCAACAAGGCATGCCCCAAGGATCCGTTCCCTCTCCTCAGCATTGATGCCCTGATCGATGCCACCTCAGGTCACGAGCTCTTATCCTTCATGGATGCCTTCTCGGGCTATAACCAAATCCGGATGTTTCCTCCCGACATCGCCAAGACATCTTTCGTCACAGACCGGGGACTGTACTACTACCGAGTTATGCCTTTCGGGCTGAAGAACGCCGGTGCCACCTACCTGAGGCTCGTCAACCGAGTCTTCAAAGATCAAATCGGACGTAACATGGAGATATACGTCAACGATATGCTCGTCAAAAGTCAGCAAAGACAGAACCACGTCGTCGACCTGGAAGCGGCCTTTGGGATCCTTCGAACCCACAACATGAGGCTCAACCCGGCGAAGTGTGCCTTCGATGTCTCCTTGGGGAAGTTCTTAGGGTTCATCGTCAGCCAGCGCGGTATCGAGGCAAACCCCAAAAAGATCCGGGCCATAATAGACATGGCCCCTCCCAGGAACGTCAAAAAAGTCCAGAGGCTAATGGGGAGACTGGCGGCCATCGGCCGTTTTCTTTCCAAGTCTGGAGAGAAGTCCCTTCCGTTCTTCAAGGCGCTGCGAGGCACCGGAGGGTTCGAGTGGGGTACTCAGCAGCAAGAGGCCTTTGCCCAGTTAAAGGAGTACCTCGCCAACCCTCCTCTCCTCAGCAAGCCCGAACCAGGCGAGCCACTCCGGCTCTACCTCTCAGCATCGGAGAACGTGCTAAGTGCCATCCTCATTCGAGAAGAGGAAGGGGTCCAAAAGCCCCTGTACTATGTAAGCAAGGTCCTGCTCGATGCCGAGACCAGATATTCCAGGATGGAGAAAGTAGCATACGCCTTGGTTATGGCCGCGCAAAAGCTCCGTCCTTACATTCAGGTGCATTCGGTCCAGGTACTTACGGATCAACCCCTGAAGGTCGTGCTCTATAAGCCCGAGAGCTCTGGTCGACTAGTTAAATGGTCGATCGAGCTCAGTCAGTACGACATCGACTATCAACCAAGAATGGCCATCAAAGGGCAGGCCCTCATCGAATTCATCATAGAATGCACCATCTCCGAGCAACCCGCGAGCAAGGAAGCCGACCAGACGTGGGAAGTTTACGTCGACGGCTCCATTTGCAAAGCGGGGAGTGGTACGGGCATCATTCTTCGGGGTCCGGATGGTTTCCTCCTTCAATATTGCCTTCGCCTCAACTTTCCGGCCTCTAACAACGAGGCTGAATACGAGGCCGTGATCGCCGGGCTCAACCTGGCTCGTCAAGCCGGTGCCAAACAGATCAGGGCCTTTAGTGACTCTTAGCTGGTGGTCAACAAGATCACCGGGGAGTACGAGGCCCGTAACGATAGGATGATCAGGTATCTGGCCGTGGTCCAACGCCTATTAACGTCCTTCGACGAATTGGCTGTCTTGAGGATCCCCCGGGAGCTGAATGCCCAGGCCGACGCCCTGCCCAAGTTGGCTTCCTCATCCTTTGAAAGCCTCGACCACACGGTCCTGATTGAAGTCCTGTTGCAGCCAAGTACAAACTTCCCAGAGGTTCTATGTGTTGAAGATGGAGCACCTCCCAACGACTGGACCACTCTCATCAAGAAATTTCTAGTCAAGGGAGAGCTCCCCAAAGACCGGGCTGAAGCGAGGCGGATCAGGGTCCGATCTGAAAGATTCACGGTCATCAATGCCACCCTCTTCAAAAGGTCCTATACAACAACGGATGGCAGACCCTACCTCCAGTGCCTTACCCTGGACGAAGCCAAGTACGCCCTCAAGGAGCTACACGAGGGGATCAGCGGATGCCACATGGTAAGCCGTTCGCTAGCGCAGAAGGCATTAAATCACGAGTACTACTAGCCCACTATGCTGCAAGACGCCCTCGCCCTAGTCAAAAGGTACGCCCCTACCAACGGTTCTCCCCCGTGAAAAGGGCTCCTCAGGCAAACCTCCGGTCAATGGCCAGTCCGACCCTCTTTGCAATGTGGGGGATGGATCTGGTGGGCCCATTTCCAAAAGCCACGGGCCAACAAAAGTTCCTTATTGTGGCGATCGACTAATTCACTAAGTGGATCGAGGCTGAGCCATTAGCAACGATCACCGAGCGACAGATACAACAGTTTTTCTGGAAACACATCGTTTGTCGGTTCGGGATTCCGCAGGTGCTCATTACAGACAATGGGACTCAATTTGCGGGTAACCATTTCTGTAAGTTCTACGAAGATCTCGGAATCCAGCAGCACTTCTCCTCAGTATGCCACCTCCAGTCCAACGGTCAGGCCGAGAACGCGAACCACCAAATCCTCGACGGCCTCAAGAAACGACTCGATAACTCTTCTAAAGGGTTATGGGTCGACGAGTTGCCAAGCATTCTCTGGGCCCACCGGACAACTAAGAGAATCCCCACGGGAGAATCCCCTTTCAATCTGACATACGGCGCGGAGGCCGTCATTCCCTTGGAGATCGGGATCCCTTCACCCCGAATCATGGCTTTCGACGAAGCAGCTAACTCCAAACAGCTCCGAGCCGACCTGGACCTCATAGACGAGGTCAGGGAGAAGTCCGCCATTAGAAGAAACATCTACCAACAAAGAATTGAGAAGTTATACAACAAGAAGGTGCGGCCTAACGACATTAAACTCAGAGACCTCGTTCTCCAAAAACTGGCGGTATCTAATCCCGGTTAGAAAAGGAAATTGGCCCCGAACTGGGAGGGCCCTTATAAAGTATCGGAGATCGTGCACCCAGGGACGTACTGCCTGACCAACCCAGAGGGCAAGGCCATCAAGAGGCTCTGGAACGCTGAACACCTCATCGAGTTCTTAGGGGGAGAGTAGCCTCCATGTAAATTATAAAGATTGTAATCGGCATGTCGTGCCTTGTCTTTTGTAAAATTCAAGTGTTGTAAATATATCAGCTTTCTTAAAACAAGCTTGTGGCTTCGTATTTCGTTACAAATAAAGAATGTGTCTTGGGCTCGGTACTTGGATGGCATCACGAGCCAGAAAAGCTTCCTTTACAAGCTTGGGGCTCGGCCCTCATCATGAACCGGAAAAGCTTCCCTTACAAGCTTGAGGCTCGGTACTCGGATGGCTTCGCGAGCCACAAAAGCTTCCTTTACAAGCTTGGGGCTCGGTACTCGGATGGCATCAAGAGCCACAAAAGCTTCCCTTACAAGCTTGGAGCTCGGTACTCGGATGGCATCGCGAGCCACAAAAGCTTCCCTTACAAGCTTGGGGCTCGGTACTTAGATGGCATTGCGAGCCAGAAAAACTTTCCTTACCAGCTTGGGGCTCAGTACTCGGATGGCATCGCGAGCCAGAAAAGCTTTCCTTACAAGCTTGGGGATCGGTACTCGGATGGCATCAGGAGCCAGAAAAGCTTCCGTTACAAGTTTGAGGCTTTCTCCCCGGTGTGGGGGCTCGGCATCCATCCCTCAATCGGTTTGGGCTTCTTCAAGCCCATCAAGCGATGTACGAGGCGACAACCGCCAGCCACGCCCGCACCGTCTTTCCTGAGAACAAGTGCGGGAGCTCGGCGTCGACCTCGAGCAAGGCAGGGGCTTTCTTCAAAGCCCCTCGGCCTTGACGCTCGGCAGAGACCCTCTGCTACGCCTGGAACTGGATTCTCCCCGGTGTGGGGGCTCGGCACCCGCCCCTCGCTCGGTTTGGGCTTCTTCAAGCCCATCAACCGATGCATGAGGCAACAACCGCCAGCCACGTCCGCACCGTCTTTCCTGAGAACAAGTGCGGGAGCTCGGCATCGACCTCAAGCAAGGCAGGGGCTTTCTTCAAAGCTCCTCGGCCTTGACGCTCGGCGGTGACCCTCTGCTATGCCTGCAACTGGCTTTCTCCCCGGTGTGGGGGCTCAGCACCCATCCCTCGCTCGGTTTGGGCTTCTTCATGCCCATCAACCGATGCACGAGGCGACAACCGCCAGCCACGCCCGCATTGTCTTTCCTGAAAACAAGTGCAGGAGCTCGGTGTCGACTTCGAGCAAGGCAGGGGCTTTCTTCAAAGCTCCTCGATCTTGACACTCGGTGGCGACCCTCTGCTACGCCTGCAACTGGCTTTCTCCCCGGTCTGGGGGCTCGGCATCCGTCCCTCGCTCAGTTTGGGCTTCTTCAAGCCCATCAACCGATGCACGAGGCGACAACCGCCAGCCACGCCCGCACCGTCTTTCCTGAGAACAAGTGTGGGAGCTCGGCATCGACCTCGAGCAAGGCAAGGGCTTTCTTCAAAGCTCCTCGGCCTTGACGCTTGGCGGTGACCCTCTGCTACGCCTGCAACTGGCTTTCTCCCCGGTGAGGGGGCTCGGTACCCGTCCCTCGCTCGGTTTGGGCTTCTTTAAGCCCATCAACCTATGCATGAGGCGATAACCGCCAGCCACACCCGCACCATCTTTCCTGAGAACAAGTGCGGGAGCTCGGCGTCGACCTCGAGCAAGGTAGGGGCTTTCCGCAAAGTTCCTTGGCCTTGATGCTCGGCGGTGACCCACTGCTACGCCTGCAACTAGCTTTCTCCCTGGTGTGGGGGCTTGGCACCCGTCCCTAGCTCGGTTTGGGCTTCTTCAAGCCCATCAACCGATGCACGAGGCGACATCCGCCAGCCACGCCCGCACCGTCTTTCCTGAGAACCAGTGTGGGAGCTCGGTGTCGACCTCGAGCAAGGCAGCGGCTTTCTTCAAAACTCCTCGGCCTTGACGCTCGACGGCGACCCTCTGCTACGCCTGCAACTGGCTTTCTCCCTGGTGTGGGGGCTCGGCACCCGTCCCTTGCTCGGTTTGGGCTTCTTCAAGCCCATCAACCGATGCACGAGGCGACAACCGCCAGCCACGCCCGCACCGTCTTTCCTGAGAACAAGTGCGGGAGCTCGGCGTCGACCTCGAGCAAGGTAGGGGCTTTCTGTGAAGCTTATTGGCCTTGATGCTCGGCGGCGACCCTCTGCTATGCCTGCAACTGGCTTTCTCCCCGGTGTGGGGGCTCGGCACCCGTCCCTTGCTCGGTCTGGTTTTCTTCAAGCCCATCAACCTATGCATGAGGCGACAACCGCCCACACCGCCATTCCTAAGAGATAGCGGCTCGTCGTCAATCCAGAGCAAGGTCGCGGCTTTCTGCGAAGCCGCTCGACCAATACGCTCGGCTACGGCCTAATGCCACGATTCAGCAAAATTTTATATTAAGGTTTAGAGCGTCTGCCTTCGGCAGACGCCCCGAGCTTCGAGTCGTTTGGTTGACCACCCTCTCGCCCACGAACAACTCGGGGTTTTTGGCTTTCGCAAGCCCAAACCCTGAATTGTTCGAGGACGGCAGGGGAGCCACCAACCCTCTGCTCTCTCCGTCCCGGACTGACCCTCTACTTTCAATCGACCCTCTTCTCGCCCATGAACAACCTGGGGTTTCCTGCTCTTGCGAGCCCGAAACCCCGAATTGTTCGAGGACGGCAGGAGAGCCACCAAGCCTCGGCTCTCCCCGAACCCCTGAACCAATCGGCCGGCCCACCACTCACCAACGGATAACCCGGGGTCTCATGGCTCTCCAGGCCCGAACCCCGAATAGTCCGAGGGTGATTGGTGTGTCCCCGATCCGGAGCGTTCAGAGAATATTTTGTTTCTGGGCGCTCACCTTCGGCAGGCACCCAAGTCAAGCGACTTTCACTTCTTAACAATCAGCTGGGGGAAAGTGGGGATTATATAACCCCCTGAAAGGGGCAGTTATTACGTCTGGGAATGCGAAACGGCGGAAGGCGAAACGTCGCCATTAATGCTCATGGGAAGGCGAAACGTCTCCATCTATGACTTATCGAAGGGCGATACGCCACAGCATGCTTGCCCGTTGCGCCCAGTCGCCTCGGCGGCGACCCCTTCGCAGCAGACATAGCAGCCACCTTCGGCAACCGAGACTATCAAGGTTCAAGAAAACGAATGCTATTATTATTTCTCACTGCTTACAACTCAATGAACGCCGGTACAAGTGCAAAGCACAGCTTACAACTCACTCGCACTCAGCCTAGAACTCAAACTCAGCACTCCCTTCGGGGCTCCTATCAGGCTCGACCGGACCTACCAGGGAAGAGACCCCTGCCACCGAGCTTCCCGCATCGTCAAGCTGGGCCGCATCCAATAAAAATGTCGGGGACCGCCTCGGGGTCGAGTTGCTCGCCTCCTCAATCAAACCCGCGCCTAACACCAGCTTCAGCCTACGGATCTCCAGCTCTTTCTCTACAACAGCCACGCGAAGAAAAGACTCCGAAGCCGACCGCCCGCACGAGGCATCCAAGATGGACCAGTCCGTCTCGACTACCCACCAGTCTCGATTGGCTATGGCTTTCTTGAGACGAGCCACCTTCAGACCGAGCTCTCTAGACTTGTTCATGAAATAGTTTACTACGGCCGCTCGGTCCCGAGCCTATTTTCGCTGGCGACCCAGAGCCGCTTCCCTAGCCTCCTCCCCTGCCCGGACCAGGGACACGTCGGCAGAAACAGGGTCGTCTGCCAAGGTCTCGTGCGTCTACCAAAAGACAAGAGTAAACAAACCATCACAAGGAGAGCGAGAAAAAACACAAGTCTTGAAGCCACGGCCCAAAAAAGTATATTTCATTTCTTTCAAAAGATTGATACAAAAGCCGCGGTGGCCAGTCTGCTAAAGGCATTTACATCAAAAATAAAAAGAAGGAAAAACAACTAATCTATTCTTTAGGGGGGGCTGGCAACTCATCTTCGGCCTGGACGCCCCCCATCTCTTCGCTGCCCGGGGTAGGTAGAAGGTTCGCCTGCCAACCATAGTAAAGGTGGTCCACACTCTGCTCGGGGTAGATCTGCTTGAAGTGCGCCTTGGCCTGATCATACGCCTCGTCCTGCACCATGATCAGGGCTTCCGCCGAGGCCGCCTCCATCCTCTTCAGGGCCTTCCGACCCCTCTCCTCCGCCTCTTCGATCCTCTCCTTGAGGCGATCCGTATCAACCTTGTGGATGTCGGAGAGCGAGGCTATCTGGGCCTCGTGGACGGTCACCATAGTCCGAGCCTCTTTTATCTCGTCAGTGGCCTTGTTCAGCTCGCGGAGGTACTTCTCCGCGTTCCTCCTCTCGATGTAGATCTCCTTCTCCAGGCACTTTTGGAAGTGCTGGCCATGGACCATCGCCTGTCCAAGGGGAAAAAGATTAGAAAAATTCCACAAGTTCAAAACCAGAAAAGAAAAGTAATGCCAAATTCACTTACCGAGATGTGCGCCTGCGACCACCGCATGAAAGCCTGGTCTGCACTCTGCGGTGCCAGCGCCATCAGATCGCGCTCTGTGGTGGCCTTCATGACGAATTCAATCGCCACGGGTCCATCGAGCAGACTATCCCCCTGCACGATCGACCAGTCGGGAGCAAAAGGTCGCAACCCCTGCTGACTCACTATCTCTTCGGTGGTAGGTCGTGATGGTGGAAGCCTTTTTTCCGGGGCTTCAACGGTCTTGACCGAGCTACCCCCAGCATCCCGAGCTGCCCTCGACGTGTGGGGGTGATGCCTCTTGGCCTTCTTTGCCGGAGAAGGCGCCTCGACTACCGGGGCCGGCACCTTGGCGGACACCCCGGCCGTGGCCGCCATCTTTGCCTTCTCGGCCGCCAGCCTCTCCTGCTCGGCCTTCTTCCTTTTCTTCGCCCTTGCCTTCTCGGCGATGGCCAACAACACCCGCCTATTGTCCACCTGTTGAGAAGTCATTCCTACAAAAATCAAAGAAGAAGGGCTAACGTTAACACGAAGGCAGAAAGATGCAAAAATTTGGAAAGAAACATACTAGGGTCGGCAGGGCTCAGTCCGGCCCGGGCAAGGTGTAGCTCGGTCACTCGAGGCCACGCTATACTGTGCCCCCCAACTATTTTTTCCACCTTCTTCCACTCCTTGGCTGTCAAGTCGCTTCGCTTCGGAGGCCTGTGGTTCGGTTTAAAGAAATTCCATCTGGTGGGTATCCCCCAAGACCTCTCATTCCGAACCACGAAATACTTCTCTTTCCACCCCTTGATGAAATTCGGATGGTCGTGCATAATTTTCTTATGCGGCCTCGGCGAGAAATAAAAAATCCCCTCCTGATCTCCGAGCGAGCTAATTCCTAGGATGGCCCGGAAGTACGTCAACCTCGGCTTCACCCCCTTCTCTTGGCACCTTAGGATAAAGCAGACTAGGTGCTTCCAAGAGTTCGGCTCGTACTGCATGGGGCATAGCTTTGCCCAATTCAGAACCCTCTTAACGAAGGGATGCAGTGGCAGCTACAAGCCCAAGAGGAAGGCATCCTCGGGAAACATGCAGTAGCCCGGTGCGAGAACCATTGTGGGCTGAATGCCGGGGCTCGGAATGAAGACTTCGAACTCCCTCGGAATGAAGTAGGCGGCCCTCAGAATGTGGAGGTAGTCCGCCTTTAAAATACATGGGACGCTATCCATCCGAATCTTCACCCGACCTTCTTCGCCCGGCACCGGAGGGATAGGCCCGATGTCCTTAATATCATCGGGGTACATCCGAATCGACCCCAGATTTTTGAAAGAGACAGGGGGAAACTCGAGCCCCGGTCGGGGCACATACTCATCCTGTGGAGGGGGGCTGTCCGGAATACTTAACACCTTCTTCTTCCGACGGGGACGAGGCTTCTTCTCGGGAGATGGTGTCGACAAAGGTGGAAGGGGCAGAAGGTCATCACTGACCCCTACTGACCTCCCTGCTGTGCCCTGGCCAGCGCCATCTCAAGCAGCTTCCCGTTCGTCGCTATCATCCCTCTCATCAACAACGTTCTGGCCCTTGGGATCCTGATCCTCCTCCTCGTCTTCCTCCTCACCCTCGGTATCCGGATCTTCCTGATCCTTGTCGCTCCCCTCCTGGTCCTCCTGATCCACCTCGTCCTCGCCTTCCCCCTCTTCCTCTTCCTCTCCCTCCTCTTCGCCCTCGTCCACAGGCTCCTTTCCCAGCCTCCTGGACCTCAGCGGCGACACCACAAAGACTACGTCGTCACTACCATCTGACCCAGCATCTGTCAGGACCTCCTCCTTAACCTTATATTTGCTAAAAGACGAGGACGTCTCTGACTCGGATTCCTTCACGGAGCGGCCCGACGAGCTAGTCTCGGATCCGGACTGATTGCGCGACATTACTGAAACAAAAATACTAACCTGAAGCGTGAACCGTGCGATCACCGGAAAAAGTCACCAACGGCAGTTAAAACCCTGTCCTAGTGAAAAGTGGAAAGTGAGAGTAAAGAAGTGAAGAAGAAAAAATGGGGAGGGGAAGGGGGATTTATAAGGAGAAGGCGACTCCTCGATTTCCACAATTAAGATCTGGCCATTGGATCTTAATCATCAAGATCTAACGGCCACCAAGATCTGAAGACTCTTTGATCTTTGCGCTCATGACATCAGCAATGGGCGTGAAATTACACCCACTACCCCCAGTCCCTTTTTCCTCATTTAGAATTTTCGACAAGTCAGGGAGCTCGAAGCTCGGATAAAATCGCGAGCCAATAATTCCTCTTCTATTTCACAGAAGGGTCGACGCTCGAATAGCATCCCGAGCCGCACCTCTTCCTCTGTTGGTTCAAGGGAGCTCGGAGCCCAGATGGAATCGCGAGCCAGTAATTCCACTTCTATTTCACAGAAGGGTCGACGCTTGGATAGCATCCCGAGCCGCACCTCTTTCTCTGTTGTTCATGGGAGCTCGGAGCTCGGATGGATTCGCGAGCCAATAATTTCTCTTCTATGTTATAGAAGAGTCGATGCTCGGATAGCATCCCGGGCCGCACCCCTTTCGCTGTTGTTCAAGGGAGCTCGGAGCGCGGATGGAATCGCGAGCCAATAATTTCTCTTCTATTTCACAGAAGGGTCGACGCTCGGATAGCATCCCGAGCCACACCTCTTCCCCTGTTGGTTCAAGGGGGTTCGGAGCTCGGATGAAATCCCGAGCCAATAATTTCTCTTCTATTCACAGAAGGTCGACGCTCGGATAGAATCCCGAGCCAACCCACTTTCTCTCTGTTGACCAGGGGGCTCAGAGCTCGGATGAAATCCCGAGCCAATAATTCCTTTTCTATCTCGCAGAAGGGTCGACGCTCGGATAGAATCCCGAGCCACACCACGTTCTCTCTGTTGATACGGGGGCTCGGAGCTCGGATAAAATCCCGAGCCATAAATTCCCCTTCTATTTCACAAAAGGGTTGATGCTCGGATGAAATCCCCAGCCGCACCTCCTTCTCTGATTGTCATGGGAGCTCGGAGTTCGGATGGCATCCCGAGCCACTTCTCCTTCTCTGCTCGATGGTAAGCTCGGAGCTCAGACATCATTCCGAGCTGCAAATTCTCCTCCTAATCAGTGGGAGGGTCGACGCTCGGATCGCATCGCGAGCCCCGTAAGCCCTCCTCTTGTCACAGGAGGCTCGGAGCTCGGATGAAATCTCGAGCCCCAAATCCCTCCTTTTGTCCCAGACACGTGCTCGGCGAACCGAGCTCCAGTAAAAATCGACCTCGACGACCCCTCGCTCTTCCAACTAGCAAGAGGGTCATCCACCGACCCTCTGAGCTCCTCTATCAACCCCAGATGCTCGGCAAGCCGAGCTCCGACGAGATCGACCTCGACGTCCCCTCGCTCTTCCAACTAGTAAGAGGATCGTCTGCCGACCTTCAGAACTCGCCTACCGACCCGAGACCTTTGGCAAACAAAGCTTCAATCGGACAGACCTCGACGTCTCCCCGCTCTTCCAACTAGCGAGAGGGTCGTCCGCCGACCTCCGAGGCTCGTCTGCCGACCTCGAGGCTCGGCGAGCGTCACTCCGACTCTTCCATGCTTAGCATCCCGCGCAAACTCCAATAAGGGATCCCTTCCTCCTACCCCCTGGCCTCTTCTGGAAGTAGCAAATCCTACTTTCACCGCACCTTCCACCCTGCTCTTCCTACAGAGGCGAATAATCACTCCTACACGGCGGGTTCACCCAGTCCTACAGGAGTGTGGGGCTTGTGATATGGGTTAGAAATGACGTGGCCCACCCTAGGCCACGGGATCCCCTCAGGATGCGCGCACCTCTTGATCCTCCGGATCCGCCACGTCAGCGTCGGAAAACCGCCCGGACCACTGCCACATCAG
Source organism: Hemerocallis citrina (assembly GCA_017893485.1). Taxonomy (NCBI): domain Eukaryota; kingdom Viridiplantae; phylum Streptophyta; class Magnoliopsida; order Asparagales; family Asphodelaceae; genus Hemerocallis; species Hemerocallis citrina. The sequence goes on from CM030362.1 coordinate 210,446,780, forward strand.
CCCGGAAACTGCTCGAGCGTCTGCCACGTCAGCCCTATACCGTCCGGGTTTCCACCGCTTCAGTCCCACGGGCAACCCGGCCCCAAACAGGTCAAGACCCGGTTGGCTTCTCCTATAAATACCAGACCCCTACCCCTGGATTCAGGTAATCAATCTCTGCCCACTCTAACCCTAGTTACTGTTATTTTCTCTCAGTAGCCTGACTAGATCGTCGGAGGGTCTGCCACCGGGACCAACCCCGGTGTTCCTAGACCGTCTGCAGGTACACGAGATCTCGGATCCGAGCTCCCTATTCCGAGCCGAGCATCCAGCCTCCACCCTACTCCAGCCCACATCCGTACCGTTCGGCCAGCCAAATGCCGTATGCATAGGAGCTTCCTCCTTCAATACAAATCGAGTAAGAACTCACACCTGGTGCATCCACACGTCTCCTAAAAACAAACCGCATCAAGCATTGTTGGTCAGAACGATAGTCCTACCTTTCCCATTATTTATCACTGGGATGAAGGTCACGTTGCTGCTAGAGTACCATATCACAGGTGACATCCATACGAGCAGTTTTGAGGTGTGGCGTTTTATTTCTTGTACCATCTTCCGCTATACCGACCTGATTATTGTTGGTATGTTGCCGACAGACCAGTCTAGGGTCCCACTATGGAACGACCCCCAGGATACCCTGTGCAATTTCGTCCACTCCACTGAAAATAGTATTAAAACTTATTTTTAAAAATTTTATATTTTAATCATCTTTTATATTCACTATATTCCCATTGTTATGTACTTATATGTTGACTTTGAACACATTCCCTTAGAGCATCCACAGTTCGTTTGCTTATTTGTCATTTTTGTCATTTTTTCGATACTGTAGCGCACACACTCGTTCGCTATTTTGTCATTTTTTGGCAAAAGCGCTACAGTAGAAAGGGAGAAATAGCAATCAAAATAGCAAAATGCATATTATAGCAGACGAAATAGCGTCTGGATTATTTAATTATTATTTTAATTGATCGGACGCAACATCACCGAAGTAAAAAAAAAAAAAAAACCGAATAAAATAACCTTTAAACGTGGGAATGAACATGATGTTTCGTCCCAATTTGAGACGAAACATCATGCTTCGTCCCAATCCAAATTTTAAAAAAAATTTGTAAATTTTAAATTTTTTTTGCAATTATCTAAATTGATTTTGCAAATTTTTAAATTGTTTTTGCAAAAAAAATTACAATTTGTTTAAAAAATTCTTTTTGCAATTTTTTTTTACAAAAAAAAATCTCTGAAAATCCGGACGAAGCACCATGCTTCGTCCAGAATCTGGGCATTTTTTGGAACATTTTGTAACACTTTTAAATTGTTTTTGCAAATTTTTTAATTTATTTTGCAAATTTTTAAATTGTTTTTGCAAATATTATTTACGAACTATTTTTAAAATTTGTTTTTTGCAAATTTTTTTTGCAAAAAAAAAAACCTTTCTTTTTTTCCACTTTTTGGGACAAAACATCATGTTTCGTTCCGCCATTTTTTTTGATTACAGACGAAACATCATGTTTCGTCTCTTTCTTTTTTAACGAACTGATATGGGTCAGGAATAAAACGTGGCTCACCCTGAGCCACTGGATCCCCTCAGGATACGCGTCCTTTCTGATCCTTCAGATCCGCCACGTCAGCACCGGAAAACCGCCCGGAGCTCTGCCACGTCAGCCCGGAAACCACTCCGGCACCTGCCACGTCAGCCCTATACCGCCCGACTTTCCACCGCTTCAGCCAATCGGGTAACCGGGTCCGGCCCAGCCCCAAACGGGTCTGGACCCGATTAGAATCTCCTATAAATACCAGGCCCTCTCCTTTCTTCAGGGGTAATCAATCTTTTCTCCACAAAATCGTAGTTACTATTGCTATATCTTAAGTAACTGACTAGATCGTCGGAGGGTCTGCCACCGGGACTAACCCCGGTGTTTCGAGACCGTCTGCAGGTACACAAGACCTCGGATCCGAGCCCCCAGATCCGAGCCCAGACATCCACCTCACTACCAGCCCGTCACAGGTACCGCTCGGCCAGCCGAGGGTCGTCTCTGAAGAAGCTTTCTCCTTCAAATATAAATCGAGTAGAGAACTCACACCTGGTGCATCCACACGTCTCCCAGAAACAAACCGCATCAGGTTGGCGCCTTCTGTGGGAAAGCTACTTCGGAAGCCGACCGAGTCCTACCGCCGAGGTACCTCGATCGTCGAACTCCCATGGCCTCCAAAGGCAAGGGGGCTGCGTCCTCCGTCAACCGACGGGACACACCCTCACCGAATACCAACGCCGGACCGCGCCCATCAAAGCATAGGGCTTCCCGCCAGGGGTCCCAGCGGGCCGCCACCCCTCCAACTCAACCCGACCTACGAAGGGTAATCTCCAGCCGGCAGGCTAGTCGCGGTAGGGAAAGGGCCGCTTCCAACTCGGCCCCGAACCACCCTAGACCACCGCCGGAAGAACGAAGGCCAGCACTCAGCCGAGTCGGGAGGCAACCTCCGGTCCAACCGGCCCGAGCTGAGGGAGCTCCTGTCACTCAACAGGAGTTCCAGGATTTCCGAAGGGAAATTCTTGGGGCTCTCCAACGGGCCCCCAGGGAGGAAGCACGCCATTCCCAAACTAGGTTGGACGCCGAGGTCAGCGTCTCCCGCTCCTCAACAATCCAGCCCGAGGCCGAGGGCGTACTCCTAAGGTGCCTCCAAGAAATGGAGGACCGAATAGATCATATGGGCGACGGAGGTGTCAGAGCCGGTCAGGGGTACAGACCTGTCCGACCCCCCTTTTCGGCACTCATTATCCAAGCGGAAATACCACAGAACTTCCGACCCCCACAATTCGAGACCTATAACGGCGAAGGGGATCCAGCTGATCACATGGAGGGTTTCAAAACCCTCATGATGATTCACAGCGCATCGGATCCTCTACTGTACCGAGCATTTCCTGCCACCCTTCGGGGTCCGGCTCGTGAGTGGTTCTCGAAACTCGCCCCCGGCTCCATTTACTCCTTTGATCAACTGGAGGGCAATTTCCTCGCCCATTTTGTAACCAACCGGAAGGCCGAAAGAATGAGCGCCTCCTTACTTGGGCTCAGGAAGGAAGGGGGGAATCACTCAGGGCGTTTGTCCGGAGATTCACGGCAAAGGCGAGGTCGGTCTCCTCTCTCGATCCGGGCGTCGCCTCCGCGGCATTTCGGCACAACGTCCGTCATGGACAGCTGAAAGCTTCTCTGGCGAAGAAGCCCCCGATCGATTTTCCCGACCTCCTCAACCGAGTCGAGAAATACATCAGGGCAGAGGAAGCCCTAAACCCCGACGAATCAAGAGAAGCACTCGGAAAAGGGAAGCGGAAGGCCGAGGAAGTCGAGCCTTCTAAAAAGGCTCCGAAGGACGGGGGCACCATGAAGAAAGTACCGCCGGTTCCTCGCTTCGAAAGGTATACCCCACTCACACAAAATGTGTCCTCCATACTCCTGGCAATCGAGGACAGAGACCTCGTTCAGTATCCCCCTCGACCGTCCAACAACACTAGCAAGAAAAGGGATCAACGGTTCTACTGCCGCTTCCACCGAGACAACGGGCACGACACAGATCACTGCCGTGCCCTGAAAGATGAAATCGAGGCCCTCATTCAGCGAGGGTACCTCCGGGAGTATAAGCGGGATGATGCTCGGGCGCAAAGGGACACAAGGAACAGGAGAACCCCACCTCCTCCTCGAGCTCCCCTGCAGCTCCCCGGGCAAGAGCAGGAGCTCGAAGAGCCGGACGGCCAAGCCATATTGCACTGCGTCCACGGAGGGACCATGGGAGAGGAGTCTAACACCTCCCGCAAGGCTTTCATCCGGGACGTTAACGCCGTCCAAGGACCTCTCCCCCCTCAAATTCAACCGCTCCCTGTCTCCTTTTCGGGTGACGACCTGGAGGGGGTTCGGCTCCCGCATTGCGACGCCCTCGTGATCAATCTCAGCATGGCAAATTTCGATGCTCGGCGGATCCTTGTGGACAACGGGAGCTCGGTCAACATTCTGTTCCTCGATGCTTTCGTGTAATATCCCGGACGGATATTAACTCATATAAATTATTATTTTATTATTATTTTATTATTATTTTATTTTAATTCCAAAATCGGACTATTTTGGCGATTTTCGTCGGGTTGCCCACAAACAGTGCCTACGCACGTCTATCGGTCGATGCGCATCCAAAGCGCATCAAATTGGTAGCACGACTCTCCGAAGTAATAAGAAAGTTTATTTTACTATTATTCTCCAAATTAAATTATTTTTGGGAATTTTATGAGGATTTTATAAGAAGATTTTTGTATACACATACATATACACATACACATAATTGTATGGTACTTAGTATATTATACCTAGTATATAGTATGTACTTTAGGACACTATACTTATTCTTGTCATGGCTACTTAATTAGAGAATTAGGGTTTAATTAGAAGGTTAAAAGAGAGTTGTATGCATAAGATTAGAACTAAACCCTTCTAGAACCCTTATCCTTCCACCTCACCTAGCCTACACCATACCCTCCCCCCCTCCTAGAGCATGGCCGGCCTCCTTCTTTTGGGGTTATTTTGTGCCATTGGGTGCACTTACCACTCCCATCTCCTTCTATAAATCCCCCCATCATTCTCCTCCTTCTCTCATTTTAGAAAAACAAAAGAAAGAAAGAAAGAAGGAAAGGAAAAGAAAGAGAGAACAAATAACTTGAGAGTTTTGTTTTGTAGGTTAATAGAAGAATTCTAAAAAGCTTAGGGGAAGGAGAAGGTAGCTAGCAAGTTCTTCCACCGAAGTTAGATAAGGTGGGGGTTTCTTCACTTCCTTGATTTTTGTTTGTTTGTTGTTTGTTTGTTTGTTGTTTGTATGGTTGTTTGACTTCTTCTTCTCATCCTCTTGTTTTGTTTTCTTTGAGTTTTGTTGGGTGTATTGTTGTAGTAAGAAGTAAGAGTAAAAAGTAGTAGTAGTAACTACTAGCTTGTAAAGATCATAGCTTTATTATTGTAGTTGTTGTTTGTATGATTTTGGACTAAAGAAACTTACATATTGCATAATGTTGGACATACAACCATGGTTGGTTGTAGGACTTGATTCACATAAGCATATGAACTTCATTTTACAACCATTATGGGTTGTAGGACTCTTTATGAAACTTGGACTAATAAGAACATATGTTCTAATAAAAAGATATTTCCTTGTAAACACTAGTTGTAGAATTAATTAAAAAGATCTTTCTTTTATTTTAATCACTAGTTGTAATTAATTAAAAAGATCTTTCTTTTATTTTAATCACTAGTTGTAATTAATTAAAAAGATCTTTCTTTCATTTTTAATCACTAGTTGTAGCTAATTAAAAAGATCTCTCCTTTTATTTTAATAACTAGTTGTAGCTAATTAAAAAGATCTTTTCTTTAGTAAAGTAAAGTAAAATAAAATAATCTTTTCTTTATCACTAGTAATAAATAAGGTTAGTAAGCAACTAAGTAGTAGTATGCTAAATAATAAGTAGTAGTATGTAATAAAATGAAGTAGTAGTAGTAATAGATAGTTGTATGTTGTGATTTTATTGTGAATGAAGTAGTAGTAATAGATAGTTGTATGTTGTGATTTTGTTGTGAATAAAGTAGTAGTAGTAGTAGTAAGTTGTATGTGGTGCTCTTGATAAGAATGAAGTAGTAGTAGTAGTAGATAATTGTGTATTATGTTTTGATTAAAATAGGAGTAGTAGTAGTAGTAAAATGTTGTAGGATTGCTTCTAAAAATAATTAGAAGCCATATCTATGCTTAGTTAGTTGTAGGATTGCTTTTAAAAATATCCTACCATGTTTACCATGCTTAGTTAGTTGTAGCTTTGCTTCTAAAAATAATTAGAAGCCATATCCATGCTTAGTTAGTTGTAGGATTGCTTTTAAAAATATCCTACCATGTTTACCATGCTTAGTTAGTTGTAGCTTTGCTTCTAAAAATAATTAGAAGCCATATCCATGCTTAGTTAGTTGTAGGATTGCTTTTAAAAAATACCCTACCATTTTTGTATACACATACATGTACACATACACATAATTGTATAGTACTTAGTATATTATACCTAGTATATAGTATGTACTTTAGGACAATATACTTATGCTTGTCATGGCTACTTAATTAGAGAATTAGGGTTTGATTAGAAGGTTTAAGGAGGGTTGTATGCATAAGATTAGAACTAAAACCTTCTAGAAACCTTATCACTCCACCTCACTAGCCTACACCATACCCTCCCCCCCCCCCCCCCCCTAAGTCATGGCCGGCCTCCTTCTTTTGAGGCTATTTTGTGCCAATGGGTGCACTTACCACCTTCTAGTTCTCCTATAAACCCCCCATCATTCTCCTCCTTCTCTCATTTTAGAAAAACAAAAGAAAGAAAGAAAGAAGGAAAGGAAAAGAAAGAGAGAACAAATAACTTGAGAGTTTTGTTTTGTAGGTTAATAGAAGAATTCTAAAAAGCTTAGGGGAAGGAGAAGGTAGCTAGCAAGTTCTTCCACCAAAGTTAGATAAGGTGGGGGTTTCTTCACTTCCTTGATTTTTGTTTGTTTGTTGTTTGTTTGTTTGTTGTTTGTATGGTTGTTTGACTTCTTCTTCTCATCCTCTTGTTTTGTTTTCTTTGAGTTTTGTTGGGTGTATTGTTGTAGTAAGAAGTAAGAGTAAAAAGTAGTAGTAGTAACTACTAGCTTGTAAAGATCATAGCTTTATTATTGTAGTTGTTGTTTGTATGATTTTGGACTAAAGAAACTTACATATTGCATAATGTTGGACATACAACCATGGTTGGTTGTAGGACTTGATTCACATAAGCATATGAACTTCATTTTACAACCATTATGGGTTGTAGGACTCTTTATGAAACTTGGACTAATAAGAACATATGTTCTAATAAAAAGATATTTCCTTGTAAACACTAGTTGTAGAATTAATTAAAAAGATCTTTCTTTTATTTTAATCACTAGTTGTAATTAATTAAAAAGATCTTTCTTTCATTTTTATTCACTAGTTGTAGCTAATTAAAAAGATCTCTCCTTTTATTTTAATAACTAGTTGTAGCTAATTAAAAAGATCTTTTCTTTAGTAAAGTAAAGTAAAATAAAATAATCTTTTCTTTATCACTAGTAATAAATAAGGTTAGTAAGCAACTAAGTAGTAGTATGCTAAATAATAAGTAGTAGTATGTAATAAAATGAAGTAGTAGTAGTAATAGATAGTTGTATGTTGTGATTTTATTGTGAATGAAGTAGTAGTAATAGATAGTTGTATGTTGTGATTTTGTTGTGAATAAAGTAGTAGTAGTAGTAGTAAGTTGTATGTGGTGCTCTTGATAAGAATGAAGTAGTAGTAGTAGTAGATAATTGTGTATTATGTTTTGATTAAAATAGGAGTAGTAGTAGTAGTAAAATGTTGTAGGATTGCTTCTAAAAATAATTAGAAGCCATATCTATGCTTAGTTAGTTGTAGGATTGCTTTTAAAAATATCCTACCATGTTTACCATGCTTAGTTAGTTGTAGCTTTGCTTCTAAAAATAATTAGAAGCCATATCCATGCTTAGTTAGTTGTAGGATTGCTTTTAAAAATATCCTACCATGTTTACCATGCTTAGTTAGTTGTAGCTTTGCTTCTAAAAATAATTAGAAGCCATATCCATGCTTAGTTAGTTGTAGGATTGCTTTTAAAAAATACCCTACCATGTTTACCATGCTTAGTTAGTTGTAGCTTTGCTTCTAAAAATAATTAGAAGCCATATCTATGCTTAGTTAGTTGTAGGATTGCTTTTAAAAATATCCTACCATGTTTACCATGCTTAGTTAGTTGTAGCTTTGCTTCTAAAAATAATTAGAAGCCATATCCATGCTTAGTTAGTTGTAGGATTGCTTTAAAAATATTCTACCATGTTTACCATGCTTAGTTAGTTGTAGCTTTGCTTCTAAAAATAATTAGAAGCCATATCTATGCTTAATTAGTTGTAGGATGTTTATAAACTTATCCTATCATGCTTTATGTTTAGGATGTTGTAGGACTTTTGCTAAAAATATCCTACCATGATTCTATGCTTAATTAGTTGTAGGATGTTTTATAAAATTATCCTATCATGCTTTATGTTTAGGATGTTGTAGGACTTTTGCTAAAAATATCCTACCATGATTCTATGCTTAATTAGTTGTAGGATGTTTTATAAAATTATCCCATCATGCTTTATGTTTAGGATGTTGTAGGACTTTTTCTAAAAATATCCTACCATGCTTAACGTTTAGAATGTTGTAGGATTCTTTTTCCATCATGCTTGGTAATGTTGTAGGATTCTTTTCCTATCATGTTTAGTAACTCACTTATGCTAGAATTTTGTAGGATTCATTCCTAAAGTTTCCTATTATGTTTAGTGACTTAGTTATGCTTAGAATGTGTAGAATTCAATCCAAGAGTTTCCTACCATGTTTGGATAAATTTTATTGTGCCTAGAGTGTTGTAGGATCCATGATAAAATCATATACCATGCTAGTTTAATTGTTGGAAAGTGATATATCATGCTAGCTTAATTGTAAGTATTTTGCATATCATGCTAGTTTAAATTGTATGCAAATTGTATACTATGCTAGATAAATGGTAGAGAAGTGTATACTATGTTAGTGAATGACCATGATTCATGCTAAGTAAGTAGGGATCATGCAAATTATTGATCATATTAAGTTAAGGATACCCATACTAGGATGTTCATGCTTAGGGTAAAGAAACTACCCATGGCTAGTTGTGGTGACTTATGTTGGGTTCTACACCATGCTAGAGTAATACTTGCTTAGAATGTTGTAGGAGTAGGGTTAGAACTACCTACTATACCTTGGAGCATTGCTTGTTCATACTAGTTGGGTGGTGGTGGTTGGTTATGATAGGTAGTAGGCTTCCATGCTCAATTTGTAACCTACGATTGACAATAGTGGACTTTATGTTTAAGGTCGTTAGTGGTTTTCATGCTTGAGCTCAATGTAAGCATAAAGCATTAATCACATTCATACATAGGAAAATCATGATGGTTGTGTTATATGATTGATTGTCGTGGGAAGCTGCCTGTAATTGTATGCCATACTTAAGGCGCTATAGGTTGAAGTAATAAGGATTGGGAAGACCACTAGTGATAGTTGGTCCGACAAAGGCCGTCAGGCCGCCTTCGGATCCTTCCTTAGTAGAATACCGATCATAGACTACTAGTGGATCCCTTTGTTGCTTCTAATAGTAGAAGATTAAGTTTGTTAGTAAGCACGTTTGGTTGCTTCTAGGATTGATTACCTGTATGGTTGTTTGCGCACGGTCGTGCTCGTACGTGGCTCGACTGGCCCGTATGTAGCTGTGGGTCTCATACGTAGCTTAGTCGGCTCGTATGTAGGTTATTGTCTCGTACGCGGCCCGACCGGCCCGTGCGTAGCTGTTGGTCTCATACGCGGCTTATTTGGCTGGTATGTACGTGGTTATCTCCTACGAGGCCCACCTGGCTCGTAGGTAGTTATTGTTTCATACGTAGCTTAGTTGGCTCGTATGTGGTTATTACTCGTGTATAGCTTGTTAGCTAGTACACAGTTAGTTGTGCTGTCTAGGGTGATGTTACCACCCTAAGGGCTATCGACCATCAAGACATATGTTTCTACCCTAAGGAACTGTGGAGGAGTCACTCCTTGTGTACCGTCGAATTTTAACCAGGGTAGGTTAATCGAGGACCGGAGCATAGACAGAATCCAAGTCTAGGGTAGCGGCATGCGTGTATATTCGCACAGCCAAAGTCTTGGATCGATGAGCCATGAACCAGATCCTGAGGGATTCTGGTAAGCCTAGGTTGAGCGGCCTAGTAGAGTTGTCTTGCGAAGCCTAATTTAAGGCCTAGCATGTTGTGTTATAATGTTGTCATTCCTAGGATCGTTCGAGTCAGGGACATCACTAGGATAGTGACATACAAGGATCGGTTTACTTAAACCCTTTTGCCGGGAGAGAGGGGTCAGTCGTAGGGGGCCCCTTACACTAACTCGTCCCTTGAGGCAGATCATAGGTGGTGTACTGGGTTGTACCTTCCCGTCAAAGGAATACGTACGGTGCCGTCTCACAAGTTGAGGACACGGGTTGCGTATCTCGCGCTGTTAATTCCTGAAGTACCGTGGCTAGGGGTGCCACAAGATGCATTGTGCAGTCCTGCGCTTGCGATACCCTAGAGGGTGCCACAGGGTAGGCTTTGCGCTACCCTGCGCTTGCAAAACCCTATAGTGTGATTTTTGGAAGGACACCCGATACATTGGGTTCGTCTAATTTAAATGAGGTCCGGTTAGCCGGGTCGCGGTGGCGAACATAGACACCACGGGCGAAATGCAACAGTGGCACATGACCACATCTGCAGCCTCGCGAGTCACGTGTAGTTGTCAGGAACAGGTTGAGTACAATTAGAATGTGTCGCGCGGGTTCAATCCCTATATATGGAGAAACGGCTTGAGATGGAGTCGCATGTAGTATGGGCTGCATGTTGCTTTCGGAAACTTGCTGACATTAGAATAGGAAGCGTCCTAGTTCTATTTAAATATCGCATTAGAGTCTGGTCATAGCACTCACGTACACTTAAACTACACCATTGCTATATTTTGTATATTGTTTGGAAGATTCGCTGCTATATGATCAGCCTTTAAGCGTCAGTGAATACTGACGTCCCCACTTCCATAGGTACTGGATCGCCGAAGTACAAAGGCGATATTCAGGAGGACTCAAGGCGAGGAAAGCAAGGAGTCAGTATTAGGTTTAGTTCCGCTGCAAAATATGTATTGATTCTGTATTAGTTAAGAAGTACTCTGAAGTAAGATGTGAAGGTTGTAACACTTAGAAATGTAAAGGCAATATTGTAACTCCATTGTAAAGTATTACAGTTGTACAACATTCAGACTTGTAACACTTTGTGTATTGAATAAAAAGTTTTAAATTCTCCTGTTTTTCTGTGTATTGTGACTAATTGAAGAAAAGGTCTTGGCTCGTGTCACGGTTTCCCAGTGTCGGAAATCGGGGCGCTACATTTCGAGAACCTAAAGCTGCCCCGTAGCAAGCTCAAGCCTGCAGGATACACCCTGCACGGATTCTCTGGAGTCCCGGTGACAATCGAAGGGATCGTTACGCTGGATGTCACGGCTGGCACGGCCCCGAACCGGAGAACCGAGTCCATGGACTTCATGGTTGTCAACGTCAAGGCAGCCTACAACGCCATACTCGGTCGACCGGGCCTCTGCTCTCTCCAGGCTGTCCCCTCGGCCTACCACCAAAAGATGAAGTTCCCTACCAATACCGGGGTAGGAGTGGTCCGAGGAAACCAGGAAGCCGCTCGCTCGTGTTATATGACAGCAATAGGAAGCGGGGTGTTTCCCCTCGACGCCGTGGAGATGCAGCCACAAAGGACCCAGCCAGAACCAGAGTCGGCAGACGAGCTGGAGGATGTCTCTTTCGAGACAGGGGATTCATCGAAGCAATTTCGAGTGAGTCGCTCCCTCGCACCCCGACTTAAATCCGACCTCATCGCCTGCATTCGGCGCAATGTCGATCTGTTCGCCTGGAAGCCATCTGACATGCCCGGTATTTCCGAGGAACTCATCATGCATAAACTCAGCGTGATCCCAGGCTCGAAACCAGTGGTCCAAAAGCGACGCAAGTTCACACCAGAGCGACAACAGGCAGTTAATGCAGAAGTCGACAAACTCCTTGCCGCGCGCTTCATCCAAGAGGTCAGCTACCCTGAGTGGCTGGCAAACGTCGTCATGGTCAAAAAGGCGAGCGGGAACTAGAGGATCTGCATTGATTTCACGGATCTCAACAAAGCATGCCCGAAGGACCCATTCCCCCTTCCCAGGATCGATGCTCTCGTCGATGCAACATCGGGTCATGAGCTCCTATCCTTCATGGATGCGTTTTCGAGCTACAACCAGATCCGCATGTTCCCTCCCGACATCGCCAAGACGTCCTTCGTCACAGACCAGGGGCTCTACTGCTACAGAGTCATGCCCTTCGGGCTGAAGAACGTCGGAGCCACGTACCAGAGGCTCGTCAACCGGGTCTTCAAGGAACAGATCGGGCGCAATATAGAAGTATATGTAGATGACACACTCGTCAAGAGCCGGCGGGGGGAGGATCACGTAGCCGATCTGGAGGAGGCCTTTGGGGTACTTCGGACCCATAACATGAGACTTAATCTGAGTAAATGCGCCTTCGGCGTCTCTGCGGGAAAGTTTCTTGGGTTCATTATCAGCCAGAGGGGAATCGAAGCGAACCCCGAAAAGATCCAAGCAATCCTAGACATGGCCCCTCCCAGGAACATCAAAGAAGTTCAACGGCTGACAGGGAGACTGGCGGCCATCGGCCGTTTCCTCTCCAAGTCCGGAGAGAAGTCTCTTCCCTTCTTCAAAGCCCTGCGCGGCACCGACGGGTTCGAATGGGGGGTCCAACAGCAAGAGGCCTTCGCCCAGTTAAAGGAATACCTCGCGAACCCCCCTCTTCTCAGCAAGCCCGAACCAGGAGAGCCACTCTGGCTCTACCTATCAGCCTCGGAGAAGGTGCTCAGCGCCGTTCTCGTTCGGGAGGAAGAGGGATCACAGAAGCCTGTATACTACGTCAGTAAGGTCTTGCTCGATGCCGAGACCAGGTACTCTCGGATGGAGAAAGTAGCGTACGCCCTGGTCATGGCCTCGCGGAAGCTCCGTCCATATTTTCAATCTCATTCTGTCCAAGTGCTGACGGACCAACCCCTGAAGGCCGTACTCTACAAACCAGAAAGCTCGGGTCGACTCGTGAAATGGTCGATTGAGCTCAGCTAGTATGACATTGGCTATCAGCCCAGAACAGCCATCAAGGGGCAGGCGCTCGCGGAGTTCATTACGGAGTGCACTATCTCCGAGCACCCTGCAAACACGGAAAACGACCAGACGTGGGAAGTTTACGTCGATCGTTCCTCCTGCGAGGCAGGCAGCGGAGCGGGCATCATCCTTCGAGGCCCAGACGGTTTTCTTCTGCAGTACTGCCTCCGCCTCAACTTCCCGGCCTCTAACAACGAGGCTGAATACGAGGCAATGATCGCTGGGCTCACCCTAGCTCATCAAGCCGGTGCCAGGCAAATCAGGGATTTCAGCGACTCCCAGCTCGTGGTCAACCAGATCACCGGGGAGTACGAGGCCCGAGACGATCGCATGGTTCGTTACCGAGCTGTTGTTCAACGCCTACTATCGTCCTTCGACGAGTCGGCTATTTTGAGGATCCCCCGGGAACAGAATGTCCAGGCTGACGCTTTGTCAAAATTGGCATCCTCTTCCTTCGAAGGTCTCGACCGCACGGTCCTGATCGAGGTCATGCTAAAACCCAGCATCGACATCCCGGAGGTCCTGTGCATTGAAGATGGAGCTCCCCCCGAAGACTGGACCACTCTAATTAGGCGATTTCTCGTCAAGGGAGAGCTCCCAGAAGACCGAGGCGAAGTGAGAAGGGTCAGGGCCCGAGCGGAAAGGTTCGCAATGATCGACTCAACACTCTTTAAGAGGTCCTACACTACATCGGATGGTCGGCCTTATCTCCGCTGTCTCACTCCCGATGAAGCCGAGTATGCTCTCAAAGAATTACACGAGGGGATTGGCGGGTGTCACATGGGAAGTCGTTCGCTCGCGCGAAAGGCTTTGAACCACGGGTACTACTGGCCCACCATGTTGCAGGACGCTTTGACCCTTGTCAAGAAGTGTGGCCCCTGCCAGAGATTCTCGCCCATCAAAAGAGTCCCGCAAGCAAACCTCCGGTCCATGGCCAGTCTGACCCCCTTTGCAATGTGGGGGATGGATCTTGTAGGCCCTTTTCCCAAGGCGACGGGGCAACGAAAGTTTCTTATAGTCGCCGTCGACTACTTCACCAAATGGATCGAGGCGGAGCCACTAGTTACGATCACCGAGCAGCAGACTCAACAATTCTTCTGGAAGCACATTATCTGTCGGTTCGGGATCCCCCAAGTGCTCGTCACGGATAACGGGACCCAGTTTGCAGGCAAGCATTTCCGCAAGTTCTGCGAAGACCTCGGTATCCAGCAGTGCTTCTCTTCAGTATGCCATCCCCAATCCAACGGACAGGCAGAGAACGCGAATCGTCAGATCCTCGACGGACTCAAGAAGCGGCTCGACAATTCCTCAAAAGGGTTATGGGTCGACGAACTGGCAAGCGTTCTCTGGGCCCACCGAACAACAAAAAGAATCCCGACCGGGGAGTCACCCTTCAACTTAACGTACGGCGCTGAGGCCGTCATTCCCCTGGAAATAGGTATCCCCTCTCCCCGAATTATGGCTTTTGACGAGGCAAGCAACTCCATTCAACTACGAGCAGACCTGGACCTCATTGACGAGGTCAGGGAGAAGTCATCCATCAGAAGGAACATCTACCAGCAAAGAATCAAGAGGTTCTACAACAAGAAGGTGCGCCCAACAAACATTGCTCTCGGAGATCTTGTCCTCCGGAAACTGGTGGTATCCAACCCCGGCCAGAAAAGGAAGTTGGCACCAAACTGGGAGGGCCCTTATAAGGTTTCAGAGGTCGTACGACCGGGTACCTATCGCCTGACCGACACCGACGGCAAGCCTGTCAAGAGGCCCTAGAATGCGGAACACTTGATTAAGTTCTTAGGAGGGTAGTCTCCATGTAAAATATAACAATTGTAATCGGCACGTTGGGCCTAGTCTTTTGTAAAGTCCTGTAAACGGCACGTCGTGCCTAGACTTGTCTGTAACAAGCATATATTGTAAATGTCAGCTTTCTTAAAACAAGCTTATGACTCCAATTCTTGAAGACAGATAAAGGACACCTCACGGACTCGGCACTCGGATGAAATCGCGAGCCCAAACATGCTTCTCTTACAAGCGTGGGACTCGGCACTCGGATGAAATCGCGAGTCCAAACATGCTTCTCTTACAAGCGTGGGACTCGGCACTCGGATGAAATCGCGAGTCCAAACATGCTTCTCTTACAAGCGTGGGACTCGGCACTCGGATGAAATCGCGAGCCCAAACATGCTTCTCTTACAAGCGTTGGACTCGGCACTCGGATGAAATCGCGAGCCCAAACATGCTTCTCTTACAAGCGTGGGACTCGGCACTCGGATGAAATCGCGAGTCCAAACATGCTTCTCTTACAAGCGTGGGACTCGGCACTCGGATGAAATCGCGAGCCGAAAACATGCTTCTCTTACAAGCGTAGGACTCGACACTCGGATGAAATCGCGAGTCCAAACATGCTTCTCTTACAAGCGTGGGACTCGGCACTCGGATGAAATCGCGAGCCCAAAACATGCTTCTCTTCCAAGCGTGGGACTCGACACTCGGATGAAATCGCGAGTCCAAACATGCTTCTCTTACAAGCGTGGGACTCGGCACTCGGGTGAAATCACGAGCCCAAAACATGCTTCTCTTACAAGCGTGGGACTCGACACTCGGATGAAATCCCGAGCCCAAACATGCTTCTCTTACAAGCATGGGACTCGGCTCGCACCGTCTCTCCATGAGAACATGTGCAGGAGCTCGGCACTGACCCCGAGCAAGGCGGGTGTCCCCTTCCGGGGGCACCGCAACCTAAACGCTCGGTGGGGGGGCTACGCTATGCCTGCAGTTGTCTTTCTCACCATTGTGGGGGCTCGGCACCCGTCCCTCGCTCGGTTTGACCTCCTCGGAGGCCATCAACCGAGACTCGAGGCGACATCCGCCAGCCACTCTCGCACCGTCTCTCCATGAGAACATGTGCAGGAACTCGGCACCGACCCCGAGCAAGGCGGGTGTCCCCTCCGGGGGCACCGCGACCTGAACGCTCGGCGGCGGGGCTACGCTACGCCTGCAGTTGTCTTTCTCACCGTTGTGGGGGCTCGGCACCCGTCCCTCGCTCGGTTTGACCTCCTCGGAGGCCATCAACCGAGACTCGAGGCGACATCCGCCAGCCACTCCCGCATCGTCTCTCCACGAGAACAAGTGCAGGAGCTCGGCGTCGATCCCGAGCAAGGCGGGTGCCCTCTCCGAGGGCGCCGCGACCTTGACACTCGGCAGAGATGCTCGACGCTGCCTTCCGCCTGTTCACTCACCAAGTGTTGGAAAAATTTTTATTTAGTTTTGAGGCATCCGCCTTCCGCAGACGCCCCGAGCCTTGAGTCGGATTATTGGCCACCCTCTCACCCGCGAACAGCTCGGGGTTTACGGCTTTTGCCAAAACCTAAACCCCGAACTGTTCGAGGATGGCAGGGAGGCCAAAGACTAGCGGCTCTCTCTCGACTCGAACAGATCAGTCGACCCCTCTGTCGCCCAAGAACAGCTCGGGGTTTACGGCTCGAACAGAGCCCAAAACCCCGAATTGTTCCCGGGCGGCGGAAGAGCCACCGAGCTTCGGACTTCTCCGAACACCCCAAACGATCGGTCGGCCCACCGTTCACCAACGAACAACCCGGGGTCCCATGGCCCTGACGGCCGGTACCCCGAATTGTTCGAGGGTGATCGGTGCGCCTCCGATCCGGGATGCTCGGAAACATTACATTTTTTGGACGCCCGCCATGGACAGGCATCCGAGTCAAATGACTCACTGATGGTAAACTGGGGGGGGTGGCGATTATATAGCCCCCTAAGGCCTCATTTATTACGCCTGGGAATGTGAAACGGCGGAAGGCGAAACGTCGCCATAAATATTCCCAGGAATGCGAAACGTCGCGATTATTGACGCAGTCGCGTCAATTGCGACTCTTCGGAGATTTCACACCAACTACCCTCGGCATCCGAGGCAATCAAGGCTCCGGAGAACAAATGATCTTATTCATTACTCATTGCTTACAACTCAATGAACGAAAATGCAAATACAATGAAGGCTCTCAACTCACTCACTCGGCCGGGAACTCGAATTCGGGGCTCCTGTGACGCTCGGCTATTCCGACCAAGGAAGACGTGCCCGCCACCGAGCTCTCCGCATCATCCGGCTATGTCGCAACCGGCGAGGGCGGCAGCAACCGCCCCGGAGTGGAGTTACTTGTCTCTTCAACAAGACCGGCGCCCAGTATGAGCTTCAGCTGGCGAACCTCCAATTCTTTCTCTATGACGGCCTCGCGAAGAGAAGATTCGGAGGCCGATCGCCCGCTAGAGGTATCCGAGACCGCCCAGTCCTTCTCAATGACCCACCAGTCCCGGTCGGCTACAATTTTTCTCAAACGAGCCACCTCTAAACCGAGCTCTCTCGACTTGTTCAGAAAGTAATTCTTGGTAGCCTCTCGGTCCCGAGCCAACTTTCGTTGGCGAGCCAGCCTCTATCAAAAGAAAAATAAAAGTATCACAAAATGCAAGTGTTCTAGGGTCGGCCCAAAAATTTCATATTTCATTCCATTTCAAAAAGTTCGATACAAAATTTGCCGTGGCCAGTCCGCCGAGGGCATTTACAACAAAAAGAAAAAACAAAAACATCTAGTCTTGAGGGTCGGGGTGCACCTCTTCTTCGTGGTGGCCCCCGTCGTCACCATCACCACCAGGGGTCGGAGGCAGGTCTGGCTTCCACCCGAAGCTGAGGTGGTCGACGTTGCACTCAGGATAAATATACTTGAAGTGAGACTTGGCCTGCTCATAAGCCTCGTCTTGCGCCGTCACCAATGTCTCCCCAAAGACTGCCTCCAAGTCCGCCACGGCCTTCTGCGCCTTTTCCTTCTCCGCTGCCTCGGCCGCGATCTTTTTCAGCAGGTCCTCTCGGTCCTGCTTATGAATCTTGTCCAAGGACTCTATCTGGGCCTCGTGAACTATCACCATGTCCCGAGCCTCCTTGAAGTCGTCCATCGCCTTGGTCAGTTCCCGAAGGAACTTCCCCTTCTGCTTCCGCTCGTATGTGATCTCCTTCTCCAGACACTTGTGGAAGTGCTGACCGTGGAGCATCGACTGTCAAGAAAAATCAAACTTAGCAATAATTACAAGTCCACTCACCAGATGGGCCTCGGACAACTTACCGAGAGGGTTGCTTGGGCCCAGCGCATGTAGGCCTGATCAGCCGTCTGCGCCGCCAAGGCCATTCCATCCCGATCGGTGATGGCCTTCGAGACGAACTCCATCGATACGGGTCCGTCGAGAATCGTGTCGCTCTTCAGGATCGACCAATCGGGGACGAAGGGCATCGTCGCCATCCTTCCCACCAACTCCGCCGCGCTCGGACGTACGGGGGGAAGCTGTTGTGACGGGGCTTCAACCGTTTTCCCCGATCCCCCCGCTGGGTCTCGAGCCGACCGCGACGAATGGTGATGCTTCTTCTGCTTCTTCGCCAAAGGCTGTTCCTCAGGCGCTGGGGGAGGCACGTTAGAAGGCCCTCCGGCTTGCGGAAGCTGAGCAGAAAGCTTTCGCTTCTCGGCAGCGAGGCGATCCTGCTCTTCTTTCTTCTTCTTCTCCTGCCTCGTCTTCTCGGCAGCGGCGAGCAGAATCTGCTTGGCTTGTGCCTGTTGTGTCGACATCCCTACAACAAGACAGAAAAGGAAGGCTAAACGTTAACACGAAGGCAGAAAGATGAAAAAATGAGGAAAGAAACATACTAGGGTCGGCGGGACTCAGTCCGGCCCTCGCTAGGTGAACCTCGGTCACCCGGCGCCATGCGATGCTGTCTCCCCTGAGTATATGTTCGACCCTCCCCCACTCCTTGGCAGTTAACTCACTCCTCTTCGGGGGCTTGCGCTTCGGCTTCACAAAATTCCACTGAGTCGGGATGTCCCATGACCCTTCGGTCTTCACGACAAAATACTTATCCCTCCAATTCTTAATCGAATCCGGGTGGCCGTGCACCACTCTTTTGTTCGGTCTCGGCATGAAGAAGAATATGCCCTCAATATCTCCGAGCGAACCAATACTAAAGATGGCGCGGAAGTAGGAAAGCCTCGGCCTCACCCCTTTCTCTTGGCACTTCAGGATGAAGCAGATGAGCTGCTTCCAAGAGTTGGGGCCGTACTGCATGGGGGACAGCTCCGCCCAGTTCAAGACCGTCTTCACAAAAGGGTGCAGGGGGAACCTCAGCCCCGAGATGAAGGCGTGCTCCGGAAATATGCAGTAGCCCAGAGCCAACACTGTCGTGGGTCGAATACCCGGGCTCGGTTGCAGGAGCTCGTACTCCCTCGGAATGTAGTAAGCAGCCCTGATGATATTCAGGTACTCCGATCTCAAGACGCTGGGAGTGTTGTCCGCACGAATCTTCGTCCTTGTGTTTTCTCCAGGCACGGGAGGGATTGGTTGAATGTCCTTCACATCATCGGGATACATTCGTATCGACACGGGATTTCGAAAGGTAACAGGTGGAACATCAAGGCCCGTCCTCGGTGCATCCTCGTCAGGCGAAGAAGGACTTTGAGGGATGGTGAGGACTCTCTTCTTCCGACGTGGCCGAGGCTTGCGCTCGGGGGATGGCGTCGACAAGGGGGGCAACGGAGGCAGATCTTCTCCGTGGCCGGCCTCCGGCACACCAATACCCTCTCCTTCCTCACTCTCCGTGTCGCCCTGCTCTCCTTCCTCACCCTCTTCATCATCACCAGCACCCTGATCCGACTCCTCGTCCTCATCATCACTATCCTCGTCCGCACCGCCCTCTTCCATCGGCTCCTTCCCTAGCCTCCGAGAACTCAGCGGTTGCACGATTAAAGCTACGTCACTGTGGCCCTCGGAGCCAGGTTCGGAGAAAACCTCCTCTTTGACCTGGTACTTGCCCAGAGACGATGACGTTTCCAAATCTGACTCCATCTCCGAGTGACCAGACGAAGTAGCCTCGAAACCAGACTGAGTACGCGACATGTCAAAAAAGAGAATTACTAACCTGATGCTTTGAAAGTTACGCTTCCCTGCGAAGAATCCGCCAACAGCGATCGAAATGCCTGCGCTAAAGTTGGAAAGTTGGGAATTATAAGCGATAAGGTGAAAAGAAAAATGAGGGGGGTGGGGGTTTTTAAAGTAGACAACGACTCCTCGATTTTCGCAAATAAGCATCTAGCCGTTAGATCTTATCTGACAAGATCCAACGGCTAAGCAAACGTTGATCTTTGCGCCATGACGTCAGCAGAGAGGATAAAATTCCAATACTACCCCTTCCTATTTGCCAGAAAGAAATCACCCCCTAGCAACAAGTGCGAAATTGCGCCAAGTCAGAGAGCTCGACTCGAAGCTCGAAGACAAATCACCTTTCAACAGGTGGGACTCGACGTTCGGATGGAAATTCGAGCCATGCAACCTTCTCCTTCAACAGGTGGGACTCGACACTCGGATGGAGCCTCGAGCCACACCACCTTCGCCCTTCAACAGATGGGGCTCGACGCTCGGATGGAAATTCGAGCCATACAACCTTCTCCTTTCACAGATGGGGCTCAACGCTCGGATGGAAATTCGAGCCATACCACCTCCTCCTCCAACAGGTGGGGCTCGACGCTCGGATGGAAATTCGAGCCATACCACCTTCTCCTTCAACAGGTGGGGCTCGACGCTCGGATGGAAATTCGAGCCATACCACCTTCTCCTTCAACAGGTGGGACTCGACGCTCGGATGGAGCCTCGAGCCACACCACCTTCGCCCTTCAACAGATGGGGCTCGACGCTCGGATGGAAATTCGAGCCATACAACCTTCTCCTTTCACAGATGGGGCTCGACGTTCGGATGGAAATTCGAGCCATACCACCTTCTCCTCCAACATGTGGGGCTCGACGCTCGGATGGAAATTCGAGCCATACCACCTTCTCCTTCAACAGGTGGGGCTCAACGCTCGGATGGAAATTCGAGCCATACCACCTTCTCCTTCAACAGGTGGGACTCGACGCTCGGATGGAGCCTCGAGCCACACCACCTTCGCCCTTCAACAGATGGGGCTCGACGCTCGGATGGAAATTCGAGCCATACAACCTTCTCCTTTCACAGATGGGGCTCGACGCTCGGATGGAAATTCGAGCCATACCACCTTCTCCTCCAACAGGTGGGGCTCGACGCTCGGATAGAAATTCGAGCCATACCACCTTCTCCTTTCACAGATGGGGCTCGACGCTCGGATGGAAATTCGAGCCATACCACCTTCTCCTTCAACAGGTGGGGCTCGACGCTCGGATGGAAATTCGAGCCATACCACCTTCTCTTTTCTCAGATGGGGCTCGGCGCTCAGATTAAACCGCGAGCCAGACCGCCTTCTCCTTTCTCAGAGGGGGCTCGGTGCTCGGATAGAACCGCGAGCCAGACCACCTTCTCTTTTCTCAGATTGGGCTCGGCTCTCGGATAGAACCGCGAGCCAGGCCGCCTTCTCATTTCACGGGTGGAGCTCGGAACTCGAGCCAAGCAACTTCTCCTTGCTTAGTGGGAGCTCGACACTCGGATAAGAACGCAAGCCACACGGCCACTTCTCTTGGACTCACTGAAGAGTCTAGATCTGTTCATCATCTCCCACTTACTTCTGTTCAACCCCTTACCAATGTCTTCCAAAAAAGCGATCCAAACAGGCTTTTCGGAATCAAAGTGGATCCTAGAAAAAGAACTTTCGAAGTGGCAGTCTAAAACAACCATGCACCCGTCAGTAGGGGCTCGACGCTCGGATCAAAGGGCGAGCCAGGCGACTTCCCCTTTCCTAGTATGGACTCGGCGCTCGGATCGGAGCTCGAGTCTCACCTTCCCCCTCACTCGTCTAAACTAACGAGGCGGTCGTCGTGCCGATCTCCTGACCTCGGACGACGACCCATCGGATGGCCTGGACGACCCCCCGCTCTTCCAACTAGCAAGGCAGTCGTCCGCCGACCCTTAGGTCTCGTCCGCCGACCCTTAGGTCTCGTCCGCCGACCCCCTGAGCTCGGGCCAGGCCACTCCCTCTTACTCAGTGGGGGCTCGACGCTCGGATCAAAGGGCGAGCCAGGCGACTTCCCCTTTCCTAGTATGGACTCGGCGCCCGGATCGGAGCTCGAGTCTCACCTTCCCCCTCACTCGTCTAAACTGACGAGGCGCTCGTCATGCCGATCTCCTGACCTCGGACAAACGACCCAGCGGATGGCCTGGACGACCCCTCGCTCTTCCAACTAGCGAGGCAGTCGTCCGCCGACCCTTAGGTCTCGCCCGCCGACCCCCTGAGCTCGGGCCAGGCTACTCTCTCTTACTCAGTGGGGGCTCGACGCTCGGATCGAAGCTCGAGCCAGGCTACTTCCTCTCTCTCAGTGTGAGGCTCGACGCTCGGATCGAAATTCGAACCAAGCCCCTTCTCCCTTCTCAGTAAACACTCGGAGCTCGGATCAAAGCTCGAGCCACTCGTCCTTCCCCAGTGGGGACTCGGCGCTCGGATCAGAGCTCGAGTCTCACCTCCCCCCTCACTCCTCTAAACTAACGAGGCGCTCGTCAAGCCGATCTCCTGACCTCGGACAACGACCCATCGGATGGCCTGGACGACCCCCCGCTCTTCCAACTAGCGAGGCAGTCGTCCGCCGACCCTTAAGGTCTCGTCCGCCGACCCCCTGAGTTCGGGCTAGGCTACTCTCTCTTACTCAGTGGGGGCTCGACGCTCGGATCGAAGCTCGAGCCAGGCTACTTCCTCTCTCTCAGTGTGAGGCTCGACGCTCGGATCGAAATTCGAACCAAGCCCCTTCTCCCTTCTCAGTAAACACTCGGAGCTCGGATCAAAGCTCGAGCCACTCGTCCTTCCCCAGTGGGGACTCGGCGCTCGGATCAGAGCTCGAGTCTCACCTCCCCCTCACTCCTCTAAACTAACGAGGCGCTCGTCAAGCCGATCTCCTGACCTCGGACAACGACCCATCGGATGGCCTGGACGACCCCCCGCTCTTCCAACTAGCGAGGCAGTCGTCCGTCGACCCTTAAGGTCTCGTCCGCCGACCCCCTGAGTTTGGGCCAGGCTACTCCCTCTTACCCAGTGGGGGCTCGATGCTCGGATCGAAGCTCGAGCCAGACTACTTCCCCTTTCTCAGTATGGAACTCGACGCTCGGATCGAAATTCGAACCAAGCCCCTCCTCCCTTCTCAGTAAACACTTGGAGCTCGGATCGAAGCTCGAGCCACTCCTCCTTTCCCAGTAGGGACTCAGCGCTCGGATCGGAGCTCGAGTCTCACCTCCTCGCTCTCCTAACTAACCAGACGCTCGTCAGACCGACCTCACGACCTCGGATGCCGATCCCCAATGCTCATCGGATGGCCTGGACGACCCCTCGCTCTTCCAACTAGCGAGTCGGTCGTCCGCCGACCCGTAGGGTTCGTCCGCCGACCCCTCTAGCTCGGCCACCGACCTAGTGAGCTCGGCATGCGCACTACCAACTCCTCCCTCCTAAAAACTTCACCTCCCGCACATCCAACGAGGGGTCCATTCCTCCTGCCCCTGGCCATCTTCGGGAAACAACAGATCCCACCTCCTACCCTGACATCTGCCCTTCCCCCGAGGACCAGGAGTCACCCCCGCACTGCTGGAGCACCCAACCCTGCGGGAGTGTGGGGCTTGTGATATGGGTCAGGAATAAAACGTGGCTCACCCTGAGCCACTGGATCCCCTCAGGATACGCGTCCTTTCTGATCCTTCAGATCCGCCATGTCAGCACCGGAAAACTGCCCGGAGCTCTGCCACGTCAGCCCGGAAACCACTCCGGCACCTGCCACGTCAGCCCTATACCGCCTGACTTTCCACCGCTTCAGCCAATCGGGTAATCGGGTCCGGCCCAGCCCTAAACGGGTCTGGACCCGATTAGAATCTCTTATAAATACCAGGCCCTCTCCTTTCTTCAGGGGTAATCAATCTTTTCTCCACAAAACCGTAGTTACTATTGCTATATCTTAAGTAACTGACTAGATCGTCGGAGGGTCTGCCACCGGGACTAACCCCGGTGTTTCGAGACCGTCTGCAGGTACACAGGACCTCGAATCCGAGCCCCCAGATCCGAGCCCAGACATCCACCTCACTACCAGCCCGTCACAGGTACCGCTCGGCCAGCCGAGGGTCGTCTCTGAAGAAGCTTTCTCCTTCAAATATAAATCGAGTAGAGAACTCACACCTGGTGCATCCACACGTCTCCCAGAAACAAACCGCATCACGAACTTATGCATTTTTTTGCCAATCGATGACTGCAGCGTTTCGTCGAATTGAATGGGCAAAAAATGCATTTTGCCATTTTTCACATTCAATGACTGTGGATGCTGTTAGATGACAAGCCCGATCTCGCAAAGCAAAAGGGATTTTGAAGTTGATGAACACCCAATGATGTAGTCTTTGAGTCTGACTTGGCATCTGAATGTTTGCTATATTTTTCCTAGTCACTCCCTCTAACATGCACACCTGCAAACAAGAAGCATCTTAGTATTTAGTCACTACAACGGATCAGAAAGCGTTTTCTTGCAATTCCCTGACGTTTATAAATGCCGGAGAATCTCCTACCAGTGTTTAGAAAATTGTCACAACAAGAGCTGAGTAGGTTTAGAATACCCCGATGTTTGTAAAACACAGGAGTATATATATATATATATATATATATATATATATATATATATATATATATATATATATATATATATATATATATAGGTAAAGGATCGGTTGAGCACTCCTCTAGTGCTCACCGCGTGAACACTAGGCCTTCGGGCGTTCATATCGAAAATCCGAACCGTTCACATTGATCTACACATCTAAATTAGTCTAAATATGTAAAATCAAATCATTTAAAATTTATTTGCCCATTCATTGAAGTGTTACAAAATTCTATGGCTGAAAATTATTGTTTTTATAGTCACATGATGGATGGGCAAATGAATTTCAAATGATTTGATTTTACATATTTAGACTAATTTAGATGTGTAGATCAATGTGAACGGTTCGGATTTTCGATATGAACGCCCGAAGGCATAGTGTTCACGCAGTAAGTACTAGAGGAGTGCTCAACCGATCCTTTCCCTATATATATATATATATATATATTGACGTCTTCGATTGTGCACTCATTTGGTGTGCACCGCTGTGTGCACTCCTTGTCAGCTGTCCGATCTGCAATTTGATCATGACCGTGAACGAAAGGCTGAGATTCCTTCAGCTCATATCACTTACAAGGAGGGGTAGTTGAGTCATTTTCCCTACCCCTCTCCTTCTGTCTCCATCTCCTTCTCAACTCCCTCATCAAACCCGATCGAAACCCTAATCCAAATCGAAAATAACTCAAATCAGACTCATGTTCTCTTCCTCCAAATCAAACCCTCACAGCTCCTACATTACCCTTTTCTCTTCTCTTTTGCCCCTTTCACATCTTCTCTCTTCAATTTTGTTCTGAAACCCTAGCACCCGTCGAAACTGAAAGTACCCCTCTCCAAATCGGACCCGACGAACCCTTTCGAAGCTTTGAACTTCATCAGCTTACTCCACCTCTCTAGCTCCCCCGTGGAAGATCCTACACCTTCACAAATATTAGGAAAATTTTAACTAAGTATCCCTTTTTTCAATTTTTTTTAAAATTTACTAATTGAGCTTCACTAATTGTCTCTTTGTATTCATTTACATAATGAGTTCGATGCACAATAGGTGGATTCCTCCTCTGGAGAAAGTTTCGAGGACAATTCCGATTATATGAATTGTCATGCCCCTCTTTCCAAAATACGAAAGTATGGGTGCGCAACTATGGCCCAGCGAATGATATAAGTATATCAACTTGTATCATTCATAAGCTGTATAATAATAGTAAGCTCAACAATACATGTAATAAAAATTACATGAACAAGAATAGAATTAACAACCAATATCTAAGATACAAGAACTTACAAAATGTCCTAGAATATACAATGCAATAAACAGTTCGCTACGATAAAGTAGCAACAGGAAAGTGGAGAAGTAGCACTAGCAATCCCATCATGACCGTCTAGAAAGTCTGCTTGCCAAGTTCCTTCTGTATTCCATCGTTAGTACATGTATAAACATTAACTAAAAGGGGGGGGGGGGGGGGGGGGGGGGAATGTCTGTTAGAGCAAGCCTAAGACAGCAAGTAGCAACATGCACTGAACAATAAAGTATGATATAGCAATAAACAATGAACTGGAATAATATGATCATGTACGATGTAATTGAAATCAATAATCGATAAAGTATAATCAATGCTGTAAAGTATAATCATTTGGTTGAACAGTGATCGGTAATCAATAATCAGTAATCAGGATAATAATTCGGTATGCAGTTGTTAATAAACAATAGTCGGTAACATAATCAATAGTCGATAATCAATGATGCAATGGCCGATAAAGAATAGTTGATAAAAAATAGTCGATAATCAATGATTCAATGGTCGATAAACAATAGTCAATAATCAATGGTTTAATAATCAATATTTGATAATCAAAAGTATCAATCTTAGGTCTTTTATTCTTTTATTAACATATCTAGTGCAAGCAATCCTGCGTCCCATACCACAGGTTCAGGTGCATACAATTAAGTGAATGTTTTAGACTTAAGTGATGAATTC
The DNA here is from genome assembly GCA_017893485.1 of Hemerocallis citrina. NCBI lineage: Eukaryota > Viridiplantae > Streptophyta > Magnoliopsida > Asparagales > Asphodelaceae > Hemerocallis > Hemerocallis citrina. Next base: position 210,473,284 of record CM030362.1, read on the forward strand.
TACAGGGTCATGTACTCGGCAACAATAATTCAATAACAATAATTGGTATATGATACAGTACACAATATAATCGGGATACTGTAGTCAGTAATTTGCAATCAATCGATAAAACAATAAACGATAACAATAACAAATACGGGAAACACGGGCCCCTCTCCCGAGTACAGTCTCCTATAGTGTCCACTACTAAGTCGTTCCCTTATTATCCCAACTTGTTATTTTTTTATTAAGATCAATTATGACATGCAATCAATACGATCAATGAGAATAGTGATATTAAGAATTCTGCAATTGTTGCTGCTGATTTCGGGTGTAGGAGAAAACAGATGAATGTGTGAGTTCTTTGAGGAAAACAGTAAAGCGAACCTGTTGACCTTCACCAACGTGTTGACTCGTTCCTTGCCGCTGCCACGAACCTGCACAAAGTTCGATATACCGAGATGGATCCCGACGATGAACCCTTCGAGATAAGGACAAATCTCTACTTTTCGGTGTTGATGATAAGAAGTGGTTAAAACCGCCTCTTAGGGATAATCATTGTTGCCGCTGAATCTGGTGTGGGGCAAACAGATAGTATGTGTAGATTCTTGGAAAACTTGAATAGAGAACCTGTTACCTGTTCCACTGGAGTTTGACCGTTGACTCCCGCCGTTCACCTGCAAAAAGTGCGAGACACCGGGGCTGATCCCGGTGATGCACCCTCCGACGCTCAAGTCAGTAATCAGAAGTGATTATGAAAGAGCGTAAAATTGGCAAAAGATTGATTACCTCTTAATGGAGATGGATGGGGGGTATTTATAGGCGCCGCTGGGGTCAGATTAGGAATGTAATCCTGTGGTTAGATAAGGAACGTAATCCCTAACCCCTAGTGAAAGGATAGATATGAATCAGGGCCGTTGATTAGGATTTAATTAGAAACCCTAATTCTATCCTTTCGGGACCGGGTTTGCTGCGGGTTGAAACCCGCACCCAGTTGAGGTGGATCTGTTTAAGGGTTAGTGGGTCTTCGAGGAGGAGAACCCGTACCCTCTTCAGACCCATGAGTAGGTGAAATTACCGTTTTACCTCTGGGCTTCAAGATTCGCGCCCGATTTGGAAGGTTCCGATTTAACCCCATTTTTAGCCATATCACGAGCCCCCCACTCCCGAAGACTGAGTTTGATCAGCCTTTGAGGAGTAGTTTTACTATTTTAATGGCTAGTGGAGTTGTATCGGAGTCCAAATGGAAGGTTTTGAATCTTTGAAGGAGGTAGTGCGGTGATTTTTCAAGTTGGTTGCACTCTGAGTTGCTCCTGAGCTCTTCTGGTCATGTGGTGTTTTCGCATGAATATTCGTTTAACTTTGCGAAGTGTCGATCCGTCGTTCGGGGGTCTTAATAGATTGTCCTTGGCAATAATTACTTGCTTGGGGATTTGAAAATGTTTTCCCAACTTTATAATTATTTTCCAGGAGTTTTCCTTAACTTTCCCGAATTTTTAATTGTTTTTTCACAATTTTTTGGCGAATGGCTCGGTTATTTCCTTTGTTGTGCGGCCTACATGCTTTTACCTCACCGCCGACCCCTTCGAGCGCTTGCTGCCAAGGAGGCCGAAGCTCATGGGTGGTTCGGCGCCCTCTGTCGAAGAGCAGAGGCACCTCGGCTAGGTTGTAGGCGCGGAGAGGGAGTTCGGCGAGGTCCGGGGTAGTTCATTCCATGTAACATGGTCGGTGGCAAGAACGCTCGGCAGCTTGTGCCGAAGTCCAACTTTCCATGTAACATGGTCGGTGTCAAGAATGCTCGGCAGCATGTGCCGAGGTCCAAATTTTCCATGTAACATGGTCGGTGGCAAGAACGCTCGGCAGCTTGTGCCGAAGTCCAACTTTCCATGTAACATGGTCGGTGTCAAGAACGCTCGGTAGCATGTGCCGAGGTCCAACTTTCCATGTAACATGGTCGGTGTCAAGAACGCTCGGCAGCATGTGCCGAGGTCCAAATTTTCTATGTAACATGGTCGGTGGCAAGAACGCTCGGCAGCTTGTGCCGAAGTCCAACTTTCCATGTAACATGGTCGGTGTCAAGAACGCTCGGCAGCTTGAGCCGAAGTCCAACTTTCCATGTAATATGGTCGGTGTCAAGAACGATCGGCAGCTTGAGCCGAAGTCCAACTTTTCATGTAACATGGTAGGTGTCAAGAACGCTCGGCAGCTTGTGCCGAGGTCCAACTTTCCATGTAACATGGTCGGTGTCAAGAACGCTCGGCAGCTTGAGCCAAAGTCCAACTTTCCATGTAACAAGGTCGGTGTCAAGAACGATCGGCAACTTGAGCGGAAGTCCAACTTTCCATGTAACATGGTCGGTGTCAAGAACGCTCGGCAGCATGTGCCGAGGTCCAACTTTCCATGTAACATGGTCGGTGTCAAGAACGCTTGGCAGCTTGCGCCGAGGTCCAACTTTCCATGTAACATGGTCGGTGTCAAGAATGCTCGGCAGCTTGTGCCGAGGTCTTGACTTGTCATTTTTGGCGGAGCACGCCCAGCGGAGTTGGCAGCTTCTGCGCTTCTGACAGATGTGGCAGCCATTAAATGCGATGGCTTCTGAACTTCTGACAGCTCTGACGGATGTGACGCTTATTTAATGCGATGACCTCTGAGCTCCTGTCAGATGGGACCGTAATTAATGTGATGTGCGGCTTGGCGTGGTAAATAAAGCGACGGCTCAGATTGCATTTGTCGCTTTGTTTAAATGGGCTGGCAGTCTGGGCCAATTAACCTCGTTTTGCGCGCCTCGTTCTATAAAACCTTACCCCCCTCTCATTTTTCACTTCTCCACATTTTTACTCAGGCGGTGAATTCGTGCTAGCGAGAGCTCAAGGTGATCGTCGTCCGTTTTCCGGTGAAGTTTCCGACCGCATATCTCTTTAAGGTAATTTATACTTAGTTTCTTTCCAAGTATAAATATGTCTCTTTCCTCTGTCTCCGAGTCATCTTCTTCTTGGTCCGAGCCCTCCCCTCAAGTTGCCGAAGCTCGCACTCCGAGTCGCCCAGATAAGGGCAAGAAGGTGTTTGGTCGAGATACGATCGTGGAGGATCCGAAGCGCATGGGGCCGTTTGGCAGGTTGCCGGGACCGCTGACTGGGCTTCACAGAGTTCGAGAACTTCCGGAGGAACATGCCGAGCATATTGTTCATGGGAAAGGGAGGACTTTTGATGCGAATGAGGCGAGGGAGACGATCGAGGCTGATGAGACGGTGTCTATCCTCAGCGGAGAAGACTTGGCAGTGATCCGACATTGTTTCCACATTCTGGAGGAGTACGAACTTTTACTGCTGGGTCCTGGGGTTAGGGCCAACTCGCCGCTGCCAGTGACTATGTGTTGCTGGCCGGTTGATGCCTTTATCGCCGGGGCTCGGCTACCTCTCCATCCGTTCGCGACCCTTGTTCTTAAATGGTTCGGGGTCAGCCCCATCCAACTTATGCCGAATGCGTGGAGAGTCATCAATGGTTTCGTGCTTCACTGCCAAGCCGCTGGGATCGAGCCGAAGCTGAGTGTACTTCGGACAATCTACCGGCTTCATCAAGCGAACCAGTCGGAGTTCCGATATTACTTGGCCCCGAGACATGGCGGTAGGCTCGTTATATGCCCCGACTCCATAAAGCACTGGCGTGATAAGTTTTTGATAGTGCGGAGTGCGGAGGCCTGGCCTATTCCCTTTAGTTGGGTGGAGGAGGTGCCGAAGAGGTTGAAGGCGCTGCCAAAGCTTCGCCCCGAAGAGGAAGAGGCGGTTCGAACACTTCTTGATCAGCCAAAGTACGATTGGCAGGAGCTGACCGAAGATGTTCTATTCAGGGGAGGGCTCTGCCGCGTAGAACCCAGTACGCGGCTTCTCCTATGTTTTCGTCCTTTCTTTTTCATACTTCACTTTTTACGACTTTTATTCCGTTAACAAACTTCGTTTTTAATGCAGAGGCAATGGACTACGAGGCTGTGCTGGCATTGAGGGCTGGTCTTGCTAGCAAGGCGCTGAAGAAGCGCAAGAGGGTGGCCACCAAGTTGCCGACCGCAAAGGCTCCGAGGGTCACGGAGGTGGTCGAGGAGGTGGAGACCCTGGGGAGCCCGTCCGTGGTCGCAGGAGTTGCCTCGGCGTCAACCGAGGTTGGTGACTTACCAATCGCCGCAGCCCTCAAGATGGCGACGCCCCCGCTGACAGTGGCGGCCGAGGAGCTCCTGACCGAGGAGCATAAGAAGATCCATGTTCCGGACTGGCAAGTTCGGAAACATGACGGGTTCCTGTGCGACTCCGTAGCGAGTATGCAAGTGATCAAGCACCTGGCGACGCCGAAGGATCGGGCCACCATGGAAGCCGGGTTGGCAGGCGACGATGTCATCGAGATTGCTCGTTCGGCAGTCTCGGTAAGTGTTGAATTTTTCCCTTCATTGGTTTTTCTTACGTCTAATTTCTCTAACTCTTTGAACACCTCGTTTTTTGTCGCAGATCATCGTCCACTTTGGTCACCTCTCGGAGAGGTTGACGGCTCTGGAGAAGGAGCTGAAGCAGGAGGCCGACCGAGCACGGACGGATAAAGCTCGCATGGGGAACGAGCTCGACAAGCTCAGGGTCGAGTACCTTGAGGGCCTGGTCGCGAAGCTGGAGGGCGACCTTCTTCGCCAGAAAGAGGAGGCGGCCAAACAATTGGCCGAAGCGACGGAGGCCAAAGCTGCCGCGGTGAAGGAGGCCGAGGAGGCCACTATGGTGAAGGCGCAAGGCTTTCTCGCCCAGAATATGGCCAAAGCCTATGCCGACGCCCTCGCCCGGGTGTCGAAGGCATACCCCGGGGTGGACTGCTCGGGATGGAGGTTGTTCCCGGACCACATCGAAGGCTTCGACCCCGAGTCGGAGGGAGAAGAAGAAGAAGAAGAAGAAGGGGACGACGAAGTTGAGCCCGAGGTTGAGGTCGTCGGCGAGGTCCAGGGGTCTGTGGTCACCCCGCTGGCAATGGTGACCCCTTCAGGGACGTCGGCCCCCACCCAATCTCGCCGCCCCGGGAAAGAGGTCGCGCCCTGACTCCACTTGCTTTTCTTTTTTCTTCTGCCTTTTTGAGTTTATAAGTGTAATGCCTAATCGCGGACTGGCCACCGCTTTTTTGTAATGAATGAAAACATCCTTTTGGGCTCGACTCCGCGTCTCTCTGTCATAACTTTCCCCAAAAAATTCTTGAAATTTAGCTAAGTGTAGGGATTCGGCTAAGTGTTGAAAATTTGTTGTTTGCCTCGATTTCTTTTCAGCTTGCGGAGGTGACTCGACTCAAACAGTCGAGCCTACTCGCTCGGGGGAAAGCGCTCGTCCCGAGGTTGGCTTAGGGGCGACGAGGCTGTGCTTGACGAGGTGCCGAGAGCGGCTCTATAAAGTCGAGCTGGGGTTGCGCAGAGCCGTAAGCGAGCGGAACCACCTGCAACTCATCCTGGGTCGGCAGGACATTGAGATCCGGCGACTGGAGAGCAGGCTCACCGAGATGGCCCCCTTAGGAGAGGATGATGGTTCGTCGACCGCCTTTAGTTACGGCCTATGGCTCAAGTGCATCCGCCTTACTTTATCGAAAATAACAGCGGAGAGGGACGATCTGCTCTCTAAGATTCGTCACTTGCAATCAGTAGAGATGGACCTTTGGACGGAGGGAGAGGGATTGACGGCAGAGGTGGCCAAACTGACGACCGAACGTGACGAACTGACGGCCGAAGTCGACGCGCTGAAGAGAGCCACGGTGGACAAGAGCATCGAAGTCACTCATCTCCGCCGTCTTATCGCCAGTCGCTCTGGCGTCCCGAGCTTCGCAGTACCTCCTCACTTCGAGGTCGATGTAAAAGATGACTCTCTGAGGGAGCCGATCTCAGAGCTGGAGGCGGAGGTGGCTTGTCTCAGACCGCGTTCGGAGCCGATCAATGTTAGGAGCACTTCGTGTACTCGTGCAGAGAGCGAGCGGGGCATTATGTTTTATGAGCTCGCGACCCATTCGCCCATCGGCCAACCTAGTCTGGGGGATGCACAAAGCGGGGTTGCCATTTCATCGAGCAGAGCATCCGTCGGAGCGACTGTTAGTGGCAGCACCGAGGACACGTCTCAATTCGTCGGTTTGGGGTCGAGTTCCGGGGGCAAACGTCGCCGCCCTCGAGTGTCCTTGAAACGGAACATCCCTGCGCCAAGGAGGCGTTGAAGATCTTGTTTTTTAGGCCTTTGTATTTAGCCTAAGCGTAACAATCCAGCATTGTAATCTTCGCTTTTGACGCCTTGTAATCTGGTTGTAAGGAAGTGTCGTTTTGTATTGTGTCCCTACTCTTAATGATGTTTCTTTCTTAGACTTGCGTGTTTTTAGTGGCCCTGTGTGGTTGTTTTGTTTGTGACTGTCTTCACCGTGCCGAGGTCCCCGAGCCGGTCTTCTGCTCGTTTGGGAGTCAGCGTTATGAGCGTTTGGCAAGGCGTGCCGAGCTCTGCCTCGGTCATTTAATCTCGTGAATTTGTAAGATGAGTGAGCCTTATGCGGCAGAGGGGTAGCCTCCGCTTCTGCCTGTTGCTCCCGAAGGCCTTTCTTCTTGCTCGCTTAAGGGCAAGCTTGCGAAGCAGGGCCGAGCCAAGTATTGGACTGGGAACCATCGTTGGAGTTGTTCAACGGTTGTGGGAGCAATTTCGAATGGCGACCCACTCCCAGCTCGCTTAGGAGCGAGCTTGCGGAGTAGAATCAAGCCAAGCATTGGACTCCGAAACCATCGTTAGAGTTATTCAACGGTTGTGGGAGCAATTCTGAATGGCAAACTACTTCTAGCTCGCTTAAGAGCGAGCTTGCGAAGTAGAATCGAGCCAAGTGTTGGACTCCGAAAACATCGTTAGAGTTATTCAACAGTTGTGGGAGCAATTCCGAATGGCGAACTACTTCTAGCTCGCTTAAGAGCGAGCTTGCGAAGTAGAATCGAGCCAAGTGTTGGACTCCGAAACCATCGTTAGAGTTATTCAACGGTTGTGGGAGCAATTCCGAATGGCGAACTACTTCTAGCTCGCTCTTAAGCAAGCTTGCAAAGTAGAATCGAGCAAAGTGTTGGACTCCGAAACCATCGTTAGAGTTATTCAACGGTTGTGGGAGCAATTCTGAATGGCAAACTGCTTCTAGCTCGCTTAGGAGCGAGCTTGCGAAGTAGAATCGAGCCAGGTGTTGGACTCCGAAACCATCGTTAGAGTTGTTCACGGCTGTGGGAGCAATTCCGAATGGCGAACTGCTTCTAGCTCGCTTAGGAGCAAGCTTGCGAAGTAGAATCGAGCCAAGTGTTGGACTCCGAAACCATCGTTAGAGTTGTTGAACAGCTGTGGGAGCAATTCCAAATGGCGAAGTACTTCTAGCTCGCTTAGGAGCGAGCTTGCGAAGTAGAATCGAGCCAAGTGTTGGACTCCGAACTCATCGTTAGAGGTTTGTTCAACGGTTGTGGGAGCAATTCTGAATGGTGACCCCACTCCTAGCTCGCTTAAGAGCGAGCTTGCGGAGTAGAATCGAAACAAGTGTTGGACTCCGAAACCATCGTTAGAGTTGTTCAACGATTGTGGGAGCGATTCCGAATGGTGACCCACCCCTAGCTCGCTTAAGAGCGAGCTTGCGGAGTAGAAACGAACCAAGCGTTGGACTCCTAACTCGTCATTAAAGAGTAAAGGCAGAGAGATGCAAGCAATTTTACAAGTAATAATAAAAAAACTTTCTTTATTAATGACTAATTGTTGGCTGCTTCTAAAGTTGCGAGCCGTTATTACAAGAGAGAAATAAAGGAAAAAATACAAGTAAAAGGAGAGGAACGGTTCGACATCCCAGAATACTTAGAGAGGCGTTAGTGCTCTCTCTTGGTATTTCAAGAGATGGTCGGCATTCCAAGTCTTGGGGATCTCCCTGCCTTCAAGGTCTTCTAGTCTATATGTCCCGAGCCGATCTACTTTGGCGATCTTATAGGGTCCCTCCCAATTTGGAGCAAGTTTGCTCTTCTGACCAGGAAAAGAGATGGCTAACTTTCTGAGGACTAAGTCCCCTTCTTTGAGATCGGTAGGACGGACTCTCTTATTGTACGCCAACTCGATCCTTCTCCGGTAGCTTTGTTGACGAATGGCAGCTCTTTCACGGATCTCGTCAATTAAGTCTAGATTTGCTCGGAGCTCTCTGGCATTCTGTTCTTCTTCATAAGCCGTTAGACGAGGAGAGGGTATACCAACTTCTAGGGGGATCATAGCTTCGGACCCATAGGTGAGATTGAATGGGGACTCTCCTGTGGGGGTCCGTTTTGTGGTGTGGTAGTTCCACAGCACGTTGGGGAGCTGATCGACCCATAAGCCTTTGGAACATTTATCCAACCTCTTCTTAATACCGGAGAGGATTTGTCGGTTAGCATTCTCCACTTGGCCATTCGACTGTGGATGGGAAACGGAGGAGAATTGGTGTTGGGTGGTGAGGTCTTCACATAGAGCTCGGAAAGCAGCCCCGATAAACTGGGTTCCGTTGTCTGTTATGAGGACCCGAGGGACACCGAATCGGCAGATTACATTCTTCCAGAAGAACTGAAGAACTTTGTTCTCGGTGATCGTGCCCAAGGGCTCGGCCTTTATCCACTTCGAGAAGTAGTCGATTGCCACGACTAAGAATTTGAACTAGCCGGGAGCTGGTGGGAATGGCCCTAGTAAATCCATCCCCCACATTGCGAAAGGGATAGGACTTGATAGGGAAGTGAGTGGAGCTTGTGGGAGGCATCGGATGTCGGAGTACTTCTGACAAGAGCTGCATTGCCGAACGTGCCGTTCGGCGTCTTGTAGGAGAGTGGGCCAGAAATATCCGTAATTCAACACTTTGCCGGCTAGAGATCTGGACCCTGAACGTGCCCCGCCGATGCCCTCGTGAAGTTCTTTCAGGGCGTAGTCGGCTTGTTCCGGGGAGAGGCACCTCAAATAAGGCCTGCCGTCTACTTGTGTGAAGGAGCGCTTGTATAGGATGCCCCCGATAAGTGTGTATCGCTCTGCTCGAGTTCTCACTCTTCGAGCTTCCTTAGGGTCCTCGAGAAGGAGACCATCCCTTAAGAATTCGACGAGGGGTTTCATCCAATCATCTTGAAGCAGGACAGGCAGCGACTCCATTGAGTCGGAAGTTTCATCTTCTATACTTGGTTTCAGGAGGACCTCTATCAAGACGGTCTGCTCGAAACCTTGGAGGGAGGAAGAGGCTAACTTAGAGAGGGCATCAGCCTGGGAATTCTCTTCTCGGGGGATTCACTGGATGAGAGCTTCTTCAAACAGGGCCATGAGGCTCCTGACCTTGGCTAAGTACTTAACCATTTGGTCATCACCTGCTTCATACTCGCCTAGGACCTGATTTACGACCAGCTGAGAGTCGCTAAAGATCGGGAGGCATTGCGCCCCTGCATTGCGAGCCATTCCAAGGCCGGCTATGAGTGCCTCGTACTCTGCTTCATTGTTCGAGGTCTTGAAGTTGATGCGGAGGGAGTATTGGAGGATGAAATCATCTGGGCTGGCTAGAATGACCCCGACCCTACTTTCCTCGTTACAAGAGGAGCCATCCACATAAACCAACCAGACAGGTGGTCCCTTCATTGCTTGGCTGAACTCGGGGATGGTACTTTCCACTATGAATTCTGCTAAGGCCTGAGCCTTGATCGCGGTCTGAGGCTGATACGTTATATCATGCTGGTTCAACTCGATAGACCACTTCATAAGGTGACCGGAGGTCTCTGGCTTGTGGAGCACTTGCTTCAGCGGTTGGTCGGTAAGAACGACCACCGAATGGGACTGAAAATATGGGCGAAGCTTCCTTGCGGCCATCACTAGGGCATAAGCCATCTTTTCTATCCTCGGGTAGCGGAGCTCGGCATCCCGAAGTACCTTGCTCACGTAATATATGGGCCTTTGGGTCTTATCTTCTTCCCTCACAAGAACGGTACTGAGGGTCTGCTCAGAGGCTGCCAGGTAGAGGTAGAGGGGTTCACCAGGAATTGGTTTGCTGAGGAGAGGAGGATTGACGAGGTAAGCCTTGAGTTGGTCGAACGACTCCTGTTGCTGTTGACCCCATTCGAAACCTTTAGCCTCCCTGAGGGCCTTGAAGAAGGGGAGGCATTTCTTCCTGGACTTCGAGAGGAAACGCCCTATAGCGGCTAGGCGGCCTGTTAGCCTCTGAACTTCCTTAACGTTCTTGGGAGGGGCCATGTCTAATATGGCCTTGATTTTCTCAGGGTTAGCTTCGATTCCTCGTTGGCTGACCATGAAGCCGAGGAACTTTCCTGACGAGACTCCGAATGCACACTTGTTTGGATTGAGCCTCATGTTGTGCTTTCTCGGTACATCGAACACCTCCTGCAGATCGACCACATGATCGGCCCCGTGAATGCTCTTCACAAGCATATCGTCAACATACACCTTTATATTTCGGCCGATCTATGCTTGGAAAACCTTGTTGACGAGGTGTTGATATGTGGCGCCCGCATTCTTCAAACCGAAGGACATAACCCTGTAGCAGTAGAGGCCCTGGTCGGTCACAAATGAGGTCTTCGGGATATTTGGGGGGAACATCCGTATCTGGTTGTAGCCCGAGAAGGCATCCATGAAGCTGAGGAGTTCATGACCCGAAGTGGCGTTAATCAAAGTGTCAATACTTGGAAGAGGGAAGGGGTCCTTGGGGCAAGCCTTGTTGAGATCGGTAAAATCGATACAAATCCTCCAGATCCCATTGGACTTCTTCACCATTACTACATTCGACAGCCATTCGGGATAGTTTACCTCTTGTATGAACCGGGCCTTCAAGAGCTTGTCCACCTCCTCTTTTATAGCTAGCTGGCGCTCGGGGGCAAACTTGCGGCTCTTCTGTTTGACCGACTTGGACCCCGGAGCAATGCTGAGGTGGTGGACCAAGAGCTCTTCGAAAATTCCGGACATGTCTACAGCTGACCAAGCAAAGAGGTCTTGGTTCCTTCAGATGCACTGGATTATGTCGGAGCATAGGGCGGATGGGAGGGTCTTGCTAACAAAGAACTTTCGGCTTGGGTCCTGCTCGGAGAAGAGCACTTCCTCCAACTCATCCACCGGCTCGGACGTTGGTCAGGTAACATCTTGGGGGATTTCCAGAGTTTCTAGGGAGAGGACTGGACCGAGGGTAGAGGTCATGTAGCACTTGCGGGCCATTTCCTGATTGCCTTTTACTTCCCCTACTCCTGCCCGAGTGGGAAACTTCATCTTGAGGTGATAGGCAGAAGGGACGGCTTCAAGAGTTGCTAAGCCGGGGCGACCCAAAATGACGTTGTAAGCTATAGGGACATCCACGACCATAAAGTCCATCGACTCCGTTCGGGTAGTAGGAGTTTTGCCAGCAGTTACGTCGAGAGTGATCACCCCTTCAATAGTCACTGGCACTCCCGTGAACCCATGGAGCGTGTAGCCGGCGAGCTTGAGTCTGTCTCGGGATAGTTTGAGGCCTTTGAAAGTGGCGAGGAAGAGGATGTTAACGGAGCTGCCATTGTCCACTAGGATCCTCTCCACTTTGAAGTTCGCCATCTGGAGATTGATGACGAGTGCGTTACAATGGGGGGTGCGGACACCTTCAAGATCTTCGTCTGAGAATGTGACGGGCACTCCGAGGCCTTTAGGAGGAGGGGTGGCGCGAACCGAATTGACTTTCCTTATAAATGCCTTTTGAGTGGAGTTGGAGGAGCCCCCCATTGGGCCCCTATGAATGAGGTGCAGGACATGCTCCTCCTCGAAGTCGGGCGTTTCATCGCGTTCAGGACGCTTATTAGCCCCCCGAGGCGGGGGAGGAAGGTCGGCTCGATCCTTTCTCACGAACCTGGTCAGCTGGCCCCTCTGGATGAGGGCTTCTATCTCATTCTTCAAGGCCCGACAATCATTGGTGTCATGGCCATGGTCCCGGTGATAACGGCACCACTTCTCTTTATCCCTTTTCTTACCCGGGGTGTTCATTTTTGGTGCAGGAGGTATCACCCCCTCCTCAACTTCCATGAGAATTGTGGAGATGTTGGCATTAAGGGGAGTAAATTTTTCAAATCTGGGGGGAGGTCAGCGCTAGCCGCCATTATCCTTCTGGAGCTTCTTGGCCCCTTCCTCTTCTGTTCCCTTTCTCTTAGACCCGGAGGAAGACCCCTCCAAGTTGGGGCGGTGCTCAGCTTCTTCGGCCCAAATATACTTTTCGCTCCGGATGAGGAGGTCAGAGAAGTTCTGTGGGGGCTTCTTGGCGAGGGAGGAGCGGAGGCTGGAATTGAGGACATTGGATTGAAATGCTGCTGCAGCGACCGACTTGTCGAGGGATGCTATGGACCTGGCTTCAGCTGTGAACCTTTTCACATAGTCTCTCAGCTTCTCACCCTTCTTCTGGTTGAGGTAGAGTAGCAAAATGTTGGTCTTCTCAGTTCGGCGACTACTCACGAAGTGGGTGACGAAGAGGGTCTCAAATTGCTCGAAGGAGAATATTGAGGAAGGGGCAAGGCGAGAGTACCATTCTCGAGCTGGACCCTTGAGAGTTGCGGGGAAGGTTTTACAGAGCAGAGCATCGGAAGCTTGATGGATGAGCATGAGGGTCTTGAAGCTTTCGATGTGATCGACGGGGTCAGTCTCCCCGGAATATGTCTCAAATTGAGGAGGCTTAAAGCCGATTGGTACGGGTGCATCCATTATGGTTCGGGAAAAAGGAGGTCTACTAGGATGAAGGGTCCTTCCTCTAAGCTCCTCTTCTCAGTCTAACTGACCCAAGTGCCTCTCCATTTCATGGAGACGGCGGTAGACAGTGTCATCCCTTCGACGGTAATCAGCCGAGCCTCTAGACTCGTCATCGTACGAGGGAAAGCGGGGGCTACGACGACGGTAGCTCCTGGAGCGGCAAGGACTTGGCATGTGCCGGGGGTTGCTAGGAGCTGGGGGAGGAGTTAGGGACTGTCGGCGAGGACTTTGGACCGGAGGAGGAGTGGGAATCCTTGGAGCATTGGTGTTGTTAGGGCGGAGATTGAGAGCTTGTAGGACGGTTGCTTGGAACTGCTGGAACTCGGCACGGGTGATGGGTGACTCATCATTCCTAGGTTGTTGCCGACCGGCAGGGGAATGGGGTCTTCTCCTGTGATGCTCGGGGGACTCTCTCTGCCCCCTTCGGATAGGGGACCTTCTGTAGTCTCGGCGGTGAGGAGATCGCTCATCCGGACGTTGCTGGTGGGAGGCTCCCTCTTGGGCCCGTTTTTCATCCAGACGGCAGCAAAGATCCTCATCCTTCTGCCGATTGAGGACGGTGTTGCGAAGGTCGGAAGCTCGGGGATTGTGAGAGGCCATAGAATTCGAAGAGGCATTGTGGATGGAGACGTGGTCCGGATGGAGAGGTTGTTTCTGCGGGTTGGGACCCTTAGGAGGTGGTTGATTCTGAGGAGGCAGGTCCTGTCGGAGAGGGTCCTCTACCTGAGAAGGAAGTTGCCCCTGCTGCTGAGCGGGCTGGATGGGGACTTCTTGTTGCTGATCGGGGTTGGGTCCGCAGTTGGACCCTCTCGATCTTACTTTCCTAGGAGGCATGGCTGGAGAAGATCTGACCAACGGGAAGAGGGGAGGCTGCTATTCGTTTGTTACCACAAACGGCACCAATCTGTTGCCGCTGAATCTGGTGTGGGGGCAAACAGATATTATTTGTGGATTCTTGGAAAACTTGAATAGCGAACCTGTTACCTGTTCAGCCGGAGTTTGACCGTTGATCCTCGCCGTTCACCTGCAAAAAGTGTGAGACACCGGGGCTGATCCCGGCGATGCACCCTCCAACGCTCAAGTCCGTAATCAGAAGTGATTATGAAAGAGCATAAAATTGGCAAAAGATTGATTACCTCTTAATGGAGATGGATGGGGGTATTTATAGGCGCCGCTGGGGTCAGATTAGGAATGTAATCCCTGTGGTTAGATAAGGAACGTAATCCCTAACTCCCAGTGAAAGGATAGATATGAATCAGGGCCGTTGATTAGGATTTAATCGGAAACCCTAATTCTATCCTTCCGGGACCGGGCTTGTTGCGGGTTGAAACTCGCACCCAGTTGAGGTGGATCCGTTCGCGGGTTAATGGGTCTTCGAGGAGGAGAACTCGTACCCGCTTCAGACCCATGAGTAGGTGAAATTACGGTTTTACTCCTGGGCTTCAAGATTCACGCCCGATTTGGACGGTTTCGATTTAACCCCATTTTTAGCCATATCAATCACGAATGTGAATTATTCTTTATCCTTCTGAACTGGTTTGTAACGGGTTGGTACCCGTATCCAATAGGACAGATCCGTTTATGGGTTATTGGGCATTGAAGAAGAGGCCCAGTTCCCATTTCGAACCCGTTTGTAGGTGAAATTACTGTTTTACATTTGAGAGCTTTAAAATTCGCATCCGTTTTGAATGGTCCCAATTTAATCATATTTTTAGCCATATCACGAGCCCCCCACTCCCAAAGACTGTGTTTTACAGCATTTGGGGAGTAGTTTTACTGTTTCAATGGCGTACGAGATTTTCTCGGAGTTCTTAAGGGAGTTTAGATCTCGCTGGAGGAATAACAGTGTTTTTTGAGCTAGCAAAATGCCCAAAATTATTCTTAGAATTTTCTGGATTTTTTTGTGATTTTTCCAGATTTTTTAACTATTTTTCGAATTATTTATTTAATTTTGCAAAGCAACAATTTAGTGTCTAAAAGTACCAATTAATTATTCTAATCAATAATTATTTTTCCAGGAGCTCAAAATATTCTCCTGAATTTATAATTATTTTAAAGAATTTTTTAAATTTTTTTTGAATTTTTAATTATTTTTTGCCATTTTTTAAATAATTAATTCGAATTAATAAATAAAAAACGATTAATCAGCTAATTATCGACGTGGCGTGATCTAGAGCGTCCATCGGAGCTCTGGCGCGATTTCCTGGGCAATCAAACTGTAGATCTGCCGCCTGATGATGTGGCGCAATCTGAGCGCTCCGATCACGAGCGCGCATCGGGAGGCAAGCAAATTTCCGCCATTGGGGGTCGGTGGCAAGAGCGCTCGGCACCCGTTGCCGAAGTCCAGAGATGCGACACGTGTTGCGTTGACCGCTGACCAGTCAACGCATTTTCTCGCATTTGGACGTCGATGGTAAGAGCGCTCAGCACCCGTTGCCGAAGTTCAGGGGCGCGACACGTGGCACATTGACCGTTGACCATTGACCAGTCAACGCATTTTCTCGCATTTGGATGTCGGATAGTGCTCGGTACACGTTGTTGAAGTCCATGAGAGTTTTTTCTCGCATTTGGACGTTGGTGGCAAAAGTGCTCAGCACACGTTGCCGAATTCCAGGAGGATTTTTTCTCGCATTTGGACGTCGGTGGTAAGAGTGCATGGTACAGGTTGCCGAAGTCCAGGAGGATTTTTTCTCGCATTTGGACGTTGGTGGCAATAGTGCTCGACACACGTTGTCAAAGTCCAGGAGGACTTTTTCTCGCATTTGGATGTCAGTGGCAAGAGTGCTCGGCACACGTTGCCGAAGTCCAGGAGAGTTTTTTCTAGCATTTGGAAGTCGGTGGCAAGAGTTCTCGACACACGTTGCCGAAGTCCAGGAGGATTTTTTTCCGCTTTTGGACGTCGGTGGCAAGAGTGCTCGGCACACGTTGCCGAAGTCCAGGAGGATTTTTTCTCGCATTTGGACATTGGTGGCAAGAGTGCTCGGCACAGGTTGCCAAAGTCCAGGAGAATTTTTTCTCGCATTTGGACGTCGGTGGCAAGAGTGCTCGATACAGGTTGCCGAAGTCCAGGAGAATTTTTTCTCGCATTTGGACGTCGATGGCAAGAGTACTCGGCACACATTGCCGAAGTCCAGGAGAATTTTTTCTCTCGTTTGGATGTCGGTGGCAAGAGAACTTGGCACAGGTTGCCGAAGTACAGGAGAATGACATGCGGCACGCTGACCGTTTGACCATTGATCAGTCAAAGGTCTGTTGAGTTTTCCATATTTCTATTGTTTTGTGGTAAATGGGCCGGACCTTTGCGCTTTTAGAGGCCTTTTAGTCTCGGTTAATGTGCCCCTCTCTATAAAACTCCATTCCCTTCTCATTTGCTCACTCTCTAGTTTTTTACTCAGGTGATTTCTTTCTCTTACTGGAGCTTCAGGGGAGAATCTTCTTCTTCCGGTGATCACTGTCAAATCAAGGTAATCTCATACTTAGTTTATTTTTAGAGAATGTCTAGCATTCCTTCGAGGCAAGAGACCACCCCTACTCTCGCCCATGAGCCGACCTCGAGCCAAGTTCATCCGATCAACAAAGGCAAGGCCGTAGTAGGGTCCTCTTTGGTCGTAGTGGAGACCGTGGTTGAGAGCCAGCGGAGGAGAGGGGGAGTTCGGCAGATTGCCAAGGGAGCTAACCGGACTTCAAAGGGTTTGGGACCTTTCGGACGAATAGGACGAGCATATTATGTACGGCATGGGGCGGAGCTTCGAGGAGAATGTTGCCAGAGAGACCTTGGAGGTCGACGAGACAATCTTCATACTTAACGAGGCGGATCTAGCGTCAATTCGGGAATGTTTTCAGATCCTGAAGGAGTATGACCTGATGTTGCCTGGGCCCGGAGTGAGGGCCAATTCTCCGATGCCGGTGGACATGTGCTTCTGGCCTGTTGACGCCTTCATCGCTGGTGTGCGGCTCCCTCTTCATCCTTTCGTCATCGAAGTATTGCAATGGTTTAGGATCAGCCCTGTCCAGTACATGCCGAACGTGTGGAGGATGATCAACGGATTCATCCATCACTGCCAAGCATCGGGGCTCAAGCCGGAGTTGAGGGTGCTGCGGATCGTATACCGGGTTCATCAACAACATAGGTCGGAGTTTAGGTTCTACCTGGCTCTGGGGCATGGCAATAAGCTTTTCAGTTGCCCCGACTCGATAAAGCATTAGAGGGACAAGTACTTCCTTGTCCAGAGTCGAGAGCCATGGGTCATCCCAATCACTTAGGTCGAAGAAGTCTCGAGGAGAGTGAAAGAGAGCCCGGTGCTCAGCCCTGATGAAGACGAGATGGTTCGGACGCTCCTCGATCGGCCGAAGTTTGATTGGAGGGGCCTGACCGAGGAGGTGCTCTTCAGGGGGGTATCAACCTTATAAACCCTAGTATGCGGTTTATTTTTAGCCTTGTGTTCCCCTTCTTCCTGAGTTCGGCTTTACTCGTGCTTAACTTTCTTTTTTGTTGTTGCATAAGCTATGGACTTCGAAGACATGTTGGCGCAGCGTGGGGTCTTGGGCAGTAAGGCCCCGAGGAAGCAGAAGAGGGTGGTCTCCAAGGTGTCCTCGCCGAGGGTGAAGACTGTCACCGCTGCCGTGGAGCTGGCGGCGGTGCAGGCCGCAGTTGTTCAACGGCCGCCGACCCCTGTAGCGACGTCGGCTTCGACTGAGGCTGGGGCCTTCCTTTTAGCCGCGGCCTTGGGTTTGAAGGCCCCACCATTGACGGCCAAGGTCGAGGTGTTCCTGACCAAGGAGCACAAGATGATTTTCATCCCGGACTAGCAAGTCTGCAAGCTCGACGGGTTTCTTGGGGACTCGTCGTCCAGCATGCAAGCCATTCGGCAGCTTGCTACGCCGAAGGACAGGGCCCCCATGGACGCTGGCGGTGTTGGCGACGACGCGCTCGAGAATACACGAGCGGCGGTATCGGTAAGTCTATTATTGACTTGGTTTTCATCTTTTATGAGCTATTCTTTCCGAGTTAGTCATGGTGCTCCACCTTTCTTTCCGCAGATAACTTGCCACTCGGTCATCTGATGGAGAAGATGACCAAACTAGAGAAAGATCTGAAGCAGGAAACCTACCGGGCTCGGGCAGAGAAGGCTCAGATTGTAAAGGACCTCGAGCAGTTGAGGGTTGAAACCGAGGCGAAGGCTGCAAGGTTGGAGTATCTCGAGAGTGCTATGGTGAAGCTCAAGGCCGACAATGCTCTGCTGCTCCAACAAAAAGAGCTGGCAGTGAAGAACAAGGAGGACGCCGTTGTCGCCGCTAGGGTCGCTGTGGCTAAGGAGGCCAAGGCCGAAGCAATGGAGAGGGCAAAAGGGTACCTCGCCGTCAATATGGCGAAGGCCTATGCTTGCGCAATCGCGCAGGTGAAGGAGGCCTACCCGGAGGTAGACTGCACCGGATGGCGCTTGTTCCCCAACCCCGTCCCTGGTTCGACGACGCCTCCAAAGCAGATGAAGAATATGATGACATCGAGGTGGTCGAGGTAGGGGTCGACGAGGCAGCGGTAGAGGTCGATGCGGAGGCCATGCCCCTAGCGATCATCGCTGCCACACAAGGGTCGAAGCCCTCGACGACCGGGGATCACGCTAAAGAGGTCCGCCCTTGACCTTGTTGTACTTCACACCCCTGTTTTGAATGTCATGAAATGTTGCCTAATTACGGACTGACTACCGCTTCTTGTACTCGTTGAATTTTAATGAAAAGCTTTTTTTCTCCGCTATTTTTTTTTTTTGACAGGTGTGTGGCTTTGAAACTTTTGTGGGTTTGCTCAGCTTCTGAGCTGTCTCAGGAGCTTTGTTTAGGCACAGTTTTGCCGTGTTGGTTCTTCGGACTTAAAAATTCACGCTCCTTTTGTTTGACTTTCACAGATCAGCGAGGCATCTCATCTCCGGTCTAATCTGGGTATCGCCAAGTTGGGGCTAGCTCGGTCTCGGGAGATGCTCTATAGAGCCGAGCGGGGGTTGGGTCATCTGAAGCTGACCTTAGCTCGTCGAGAAATCGAGATGAAGCGCCTCAAGGAGAGGTTTCACAAAGTGCCCCCTGAAGGTGAGGAGACATGTCCCTTGATGGCTATCAGTCAAGGTCTGAGACTCAAGTTCCTTCGTCACTCTTTATTCGACGCAAGGTCTGAGAGAGACGACTTGAAGAACGTGGTGCTTGAGAAGAGTCTGGAGGCAGCGCACCTTCGGAGGGCTATCTCCGAGGCTTCTCGCGGGGGCAGCTCAAGCCGAATGCCTCGCCTGAAGGTCAAAGTGATGGATGACTCGTTGAAGGAGCAGATCGTGGAGCTAAAGGTGGAGAACCTTCGTCTGCGATGACTTTTTGAGGGGAGTAACGTCAGAAGCACTTCCTGCCCTCGGGGTGAGTATGCCCAAGGAGGGTCATTCCACGAGTTAGCGCTTCGTTCGCCCCCTGTCTTGAGACACCCTTGGGACGTGCAAAGCAGGGTGGCTAGCTCGTCGAGCGGAGCATCTATCAAGGCGACAGTTAGGCTCCTAAGTGTTGCTGGCTTGGAGACTTATATGAAAATGAGGCGACAGCAACACAGCACTCGTCAACCCCGAGTATCGCTTAATAGAAGAATCCCGTTCCCTAGGAGGGGCTAGGGCAAAATTTTGTAATCTTATAGTCTTCATTTCATATGAGTCTTGTTTCATATGAGACTTGCATCCCAAATCTTGATGAAATAATGTGAGTTTTTGGTCTACAATTAGACGTGTACCTCAAATTTTGATGAAATAATGTACTCATTTCTCGAGATTCTTGTGAGAATTTGTGTTTCGCTAATGTTTGCAAGAGTTCAACAGTTGTGGAAGCAATTCCGAATGGTGAGCTACTTAGTACTCACTCATTTGTAAGTAGCTAAAGCGGCATCAAACCAAGTGTTGAACTCCGAACTTATTGTTAAGAGAGTATCGACAGTTGTAGGAGCAATTCCGAATGGTGAGCTACTTTGTACTCGCTCGTTTGCAAGTAGCGAAGGTTGCATCGAACCAAGTGTTGGACTCCAAACTTGTCGAGTAATTCCAAATGGTGAGCTACTTTGTACTCACTCGTTCGCAAGTAGCAAAAGTTGCATCGAACCAAGTATTGGACTCAAACTTGTTGTTAAGAGGGTATGTTCTCGGTGAAAGAATATTAAGACAATAGTTTTTCTAAGAGAGAGAACTGCTCTTTATTAAAAACAACTACTAAGTGGCTGCTTCTAAGTTGCGAGCCATTATTACACTTAATAAAGAAAGAGAAACAAGCCTTAAAACGCTTTAAGAAGAGCGCTATAGGAGAAGTTGCTTAGAGCAGTGTTTAAACACCCTTTTGGTACTTCAACAAGTGCTCTGCATTCCATGTCCTCGGCACCCTCTTGCCCCCCGAATCTTCAAGTTGATAAGTGTCAGGGTGGACAACTTTAAAGATCCTATATGGTCCTTCCCAGTTGGGTGCCAGCTTGTCTTTCATGTTGAGGAAAGAAATTGATAGCTTTCGGAGCACCAGATCCCCTTCTTTGAGATTAGTAGGATCGACTCTCTTATTGTAAGATTGCTTGATCCTACATCGATAGGTTTCTTGCCGAATGGAGGATCTCTTACGGATCTAATCGATGAGGTCCAAGTTTCCGCGAAACTCGTTCGCGTTTTGCTCTTCGTTGTAAGCAATCAAGCGGGGGGACGGTAGTCCCACCTCCAGAGAGATAACAGCTTCGGAGCTGTAAGTGAGGTTGAAGGGTGATTCTCCCGTGGGGGTCTACTTCGTAGTGCGGTAGCTCCAGATCGCATTGGGGAGCTGCTCTACCCACAACCCTTTAGCCGACCTGCTCAGTCTCTTTTTCAGGCCGAAGAGAATTTGCTGATTGGCATTCTCTGCCTGACCGTTGGACTGGGGGTGGGAGACCGAAGAGAATCATTGCTGAATGCCCAGGTATGCACAAAAAGTGCGGAAGGCTGCCCCAGTAAACTGAGTTCCATTGTCCGTTATCAAGATTCAGGGCACACCGAATCTGCAGACAACGTTTTTCCAAAAGAAGCGCTGCACCTTATTCTCCTTGATCATTGCTAGGGGCTCGACCTCGATCCACTTAGAGAAATAGTCAATCGCCACAACAAGAAACTTGAACTGATCCGGTGCTGGAGGAAAAGGCCCAAGCAGGTCCATTCCCCACATTGCAAAAGTGGTAGGACTGGATAGAAAGGAGAGGTGAGCTTGCGGTAGGCGGCGGATTGTTGAGAATTTTTGGCAAGGGCCACATTTACGCACGTGTTGTTCTGTGTCACGTAGGAGGGTAGGCCAGAAGTATCCATAGTTCAAGATTTTGCGGGCGAGGGATTGCTCCTAAGTGAGCGCCACAAATCCCTTCATGTACTTCTTTCATAGCATTTTCGTCGGGGGAGAGACATCTCAACTAGGGTCTGTCGTCTACTTAGGTGTAGGAGTGTTTGTACAAGACTTCCTCGATGAGTGTGTACCGCTCGGCCCTGGTTCAGATCTTTCGGGCCTCTTTAGGGTCTAAGGGAAGGATCCCATCCCTGAGAACTCAAGCAAAAGCCTCATCCAATTCTCCCCGAGTTACAAGGGCAGCGTCTCCATTGGCTCGGGGCCTTCTTCCTCGATGCTAGGCCTCAGTAGAACTTCGATTAAGACAGTTTGTTCGAGCCCTTGGAGGGAAGAGGAGGCTAGCTTTGAGAGGGCATCTGCCTGCGCATTCTCTTCATAGGGAATTCGTTGGAGTTGTGCATCCTCGAATGAGACCATCAGCTCCTTGACTTTGGCCAAGTACTTGGCCATGCAACTGTCCTGTGCTTTGTATTCCCCCAATACCTGGTTCACCACCAGCTGGGAGTCACTAAATATCTTGACACGTTTGGCCCCGACCTTGCGAGCCATGCACAAGCCGGCTATAAGGGCTTCATACTCAGCCTCGTTGTTGGACGCTCGAAAGTTGATACAGAGCGAGTATTGGAGGATGAAATCATCTGGACCAGCCAGTATGACTCCTGCTCCACTCCCATTGGCGCACGAAGAGCCATCAATATACACCGTCCAGGACGGGGGTTCCTCTATCGCTTTGCCAGCATCGGGAATAGGGCTCTCTACTATGAACTCTGCTAGGACTTGAGCCTTGATAGCGGTTCGAGGCTGGTAGCTGATATCATGCTGGCTCAGCTCGATGGACCACTTCATAAGGTGCCCTGAGGTATTAGGCTTGTGGAGTACTTGTTTGAGCGGCTGGTCGGTAAGAACGACCACCGAGTGAGACTATAAGTAGGGGCGGAGCTTTCGAGCCGCCATGACCAAGGCATAGGTCATCTTCTCTAGCTTCGGATAATAGAGTTCAGCATCCCTAATGACTTTACTCACGTAGTAGATTGACCTCTGTGTCTTGTCTTCTTCTCTTACTAAAACAACGCTGAGGGTCTGCTCCGATGCAGTGAGGTAAAAGTAGAGGACTTCCCCAGGCTTTGGCTTGCTCAAGAGTGGGGGATTGACTATGTAGGCCTTGAGCTGGTCAAAGGACTCTTGTTGCTATTGCCCCCACTCAAAGCCTTTAGCCCCCCTGAGGGCCTTGAAGAATGGAGGCATTTTCCCCCGGATTTGGAGACGAAACGCCCTATCGCCGCAAGGTGCCCAGTGAGTCTCTGCACATTTGTAACACTGGAGGGGGGAGCCATGTTGAGTATGGCCTGGATCTTCTCGGGGTTGGCCTCTATGCCGCTTTGGCTGACCATGAACCCCAGAAACTTGCCGGATGAGATGCCGAACGCACACTTGTTCGGGATCAGTCTCATATTGTGTCTCCTCAACACGTTAAAAGCTTTTTGGAGATTAGAGACATGATCCGATCTGTTGTTGCTCTTCACCAACATGTCGTCTACATAGACTTCCATGTTCCGCCTAATTTGTTCCTTAGAAACCTTATTAACTAGGCGTTGATGGGTGGCACCGGCATTCTTAAGCCCAAAGGGCATGACCCGGTAGCAATATAGGCCCTGATAGGTGACGAAAAAGGTCTTCGGAATGTCGGGAGGGAACATTCTTATCTGATTGTATCTAGAGAACGCATCCATGAAGCTTAAGAGTTCGTGGCCCGAGGTTGGATCAATCAGGGCATCGATGCTCGGGAGCGGGAATGGATCTTTGGGACAGGCTTTGTTTAGATCCGTGAAGTCAATGCAGATCCTCAGCTCCTGTTGGCTTTCTTGACCATCACGACATTGGACAGCCACTCCGGATAGTTGACCTCCTATATGAACCGAGCCCTAAGGAGTTTCTCAACCTCCTCTTTGATAGCTTGCTGGCGCTCGGGGGCGAATTTGCATTGCTTTTGCTGAACTAGTCTGGCCCCCGAGGCGAAACTAAGGTGATGCATGAGGAGCTCCTCGGAGATTCCCGGCATGTCAGTTGCAGTCCAGGCGAAGAGGTCTCGATTTTCCCTTATGCACTAGATAATGTCGGAGCGAACGGGAGGGGGAAGGACTTTGCTAATATGAAATTTTTGGGCCAGATCTCCTTCTGAGAAGGCCACCTCTTCCAGCGCATCGATCGGCTCCGATATTGGTGGGCTACTCCCTTGGGGGAGTTCAGGAGCTTCGAGGGAGAGGACGGGTCCTCCCACCAAGGTCATGTATCATTTGCGGGCGGCCTCCCGGTTCCCTCTGACTTCCTCCACGCCCGCCGTGGTGGGGAATTTCATCTTCATGTAGTAGGCTGAGGGTATGGCCTGGAGAGCAGCTAGGCCTGGTTGGCCGAGGATGACACTGTAGGCAGCTTTCACATCCACCACCATGAAAACCATCAGCTCAGTTCGGGTGGTAGGAGTTTTACCAGCAGTTACGTCGAGAGTTATAACACCCTCGATCGTCACTGGCACTTCGGTGAACCCATGTAGAGTGTAGCCAGCAGGCTTGAGTCGATCCCTAGATAGCATGAGCCCCCGGAAGGCCTCTAGAAAGAGAATATTGATCGAACTGCCATTGTCAACTAGGACCCGACGCACGTCAAAGTTGGCCATGTGGAGGTTTATTACCAACGCGTCATAATGGGGGGTTCGGACGCCCTCTAGATCTCTATATGAAAAGGTGACCGGGACCCCTAGGCCCTTGGGAGAGGACAGTTCTGCACAGAATTTACTTCTCGAACGAAGGCTTTTTGGGAGGAGTTGGAATCTCTCCCCATTGGGCCTCCGTAAGGGAGAAGCAGGACGGCCTCTAGTTCGAAGTCCGGGGTCTCCGCGTGCCGCTCGAGTTGCTTATTAGCCCTCCATAGGGGTGGAGGAGGATCCACCCTGTCCTTCCTCTCAAACCTGGAGAGTTGCCCTCTCTGAATAAGGGCCTTGATCTCGTCTTTTAGGGCCAGTCAGTCATCCGTATCATGGCCGTGGTCCCTGTAAATGCGGAACCACTTGTCCCGGTTCCTCTTCTTCCCCACGGTGTTCATCTTCAGAGGTGGCGGGAGAGACCCTATTTCCTAACATCCATCAGGAAGGCTGAGACACTCGCGTTTAGCGGAGTGAACTTCTCAAAGCGGGGATGTGGGCGACGCTGGCCTCTGTTGTCTTTCAGGAGCTTCTTAGCTCCTTCTTCTTCATCGCCCTTCCGTTTGTTCCCAGAGGACGACCCCTCAAAAGCAGGGCGGGAGAGAGCTTCTTCCGCTCGGATGTATTTCTCACTCCTAAGTAGGAGTTCTGAGAAATCTCGATGAGGCTTCTTGGCAAGGGATGCTTGGAGACTGTCGTAAGCGACAATGGATTGGAAGGCGGCGGAGGCTACGGACTGGTCCACGGAGGCGATGGATCTGGCCTCCGCGGTGAAATGTTTGACATAGTCTCTCAGCTGCTCGCCCTTCCTTTGATGAAGCAATAGCAGGGAGGTGCTCGTTTTTTCAGCTTGTCGGCTGCTCACGAAGTGAGTCAGGAAGAGGCCTTCGAGCTGGTCGAAGAAGAAGATGGAGGCCGGGGCTAGGCAGGAATACCATTCCCTTGTAGGCCCCTTCAGCGTGGCCTGAAAAGTTTTGTAGAGGAGCGCGTCTGACGCCTGGTGTATCATCATAAGAGTTTTAAAACTCTCGATATGGTCAGCGGGATCAGACTCCCCACTATATGATTCAAAATGAGGAGGCTTGAAGTTATCTAGAACCGGTGCCTCCACTAAAGTCCGGGAGAATGGGGGCCTGCTGGGACAGAAATTCCTCGCCCGTTGCTCTTCCTCTCTGTCCAGTGGGCCAAGGCACCTCTCCATCTTGTGGAGACGGCAGTAGACCGAATCTTCCCTCTGGTCATACATTGTTGAGGCCCGAGATTCGTCCTCACACGGAAGGGGACTGTGAGTGCGACGACGATAGCTCGGGACAAGTTGAGGACTGGGCGTACGGCGCCTATGGTCTTGGGCAGGTTGAGGACTAGGCGCCCGCTGACCGTGGTCGGGGGAAACATTGAGGGCCCTCTGGACTGCCTCTTGGAATTGCAGGAACTCTCCCTCGTGATAGGGGCCTCCTGCTCTCGGTGGTCCCGAGGGGCGGTCGGCCGACTGGAGAGCGGCTTCTCCTTTGACGATGCTGGGGCGACTCCCTTCGCCTCCTGGGAGAGTTGGACCTTTTGCGATCTGGCCTACAGGGGGACCAGGCTCTAGGGGACCGGCTCGCTGGACCCCTTTGACGTTCTCGACGGGATATCCCATCATGGGTCTGCCTTTCATCTAAGCAGGTCCAGAGATCTTCCTCATATTGTCTATTGATGATGATGTTCTGGAGATCCTTCGGTGTAGGGGGACTGTGCGAGGCCATGGAGTCCGACGAGGGGTTGTGTATTGACACATGGTCGCTGTGAGGGGGTTGCACTTGTCGACTTCGGCGGGAGGGTCCTGCGGCAGCCTCTTGTGGTCCTTGAGGAGACTGCTGGGACTGAGGTTGTTGAGGAAGGGGCATATAGGCACCGGTTGCTAGACGGGCTGATGGAGAGGCTGTCCAGGCTGCTGGACTTGTTAAGTGGGTTGAGGGGGAACCTCATGGACTGGAGGAGGAGAAGGAGCAGGAGTGGCCCTGCGGTTAGAGACTGTCATCTTCCCCTTCTTGGGAGGCATGGTTTGAAACTAGTTTTGTTGATGTGATAGGACTGGATCGCTGTTTCTGTTTTCCACAAACGGTGCCAATCTGTTGCTGTTGATTTCGGGTGTGGAAGCAAACAGATAAATTTGTGAGTTCTTTGAGGAAAATAGTAAAACAAACCTGTTGACCTTCACCAACGTGTTGACTCGTTCCTTGTCGCTGCCGTGAACCTGCACAAAGTTCGATACACCGGGATGGATCCAGGTGACTAACCTTCTGATGCTCTTGTCAGTAATCTCCAAGATTAAAAAAGAGCTTTAGGTAGGAAAAGATTCATTACCTCATTACGGTGGGGGAAGAGGGGTATTTATAGTCACCTTAGGGACCCGTTTCGAGATAAGGACAAATATCTACTTCCCGGTGTTGATGGATAAGAAGTGGTTAAAACCACCTCTTCTCGAATCTGAATTTTTCTTTGTCCTTCTGAACTGGTTTGTAATGGGTTGGTACCCGTATCCAATAGGACAAATCTATTTATGGGTTATTGGGCTTTGAAGAAGAGACCCAGTTCCCATTTCGGACCCGTTTGTAGGTGAAATTACCGTTTTACCCCTGAGAGCTTTAAGATTCGCGCCCATTTTGAACGGTCCCGATTTAATACTATTTTTATCCATATCAGCAATGTCTGGCATGGAATTGTTCCATCTGTCTATTATATCAGTTCAATTCATTAAATATGGAAAATAACATGTTTATATGCAAAAAAAAATAATGATGCAATTCTTGACAGTAGTACACTATCGTACAGAAACTCACTTTTCCGCCTCCATAGAAAAGAAAATCCGATTCCGTTAGAGATTCTAGAAAATAGACACTCTACCGGTTCTAACGTTTATTCACACGAAAATTCTAAGGACAATAGTTATGCAAATAAATTTATTCTTTACCGGTTTCGTGTACATGCTTGTCATGAAAATTTCAATGTTGCGGTACTAAAATACCAATTTCTTGCAATCTACTAATCGGTTTGCGAAACCGGGAGGTGTTATAGATTCTAAACTTAGGGGACTACAATTTTCATGTAGAAGTTTGGAATTTCAGTATCGGAAACTGTGTCAAATTTCTCAGTACAATTTTGGAAAAATGATATGGAAGAACTTTCAAGTATTTGATAGCACGATATGAAGTGTCTTAACGGTTCAATATTTGAATCTATGATATGGCACGATAAAGAAAACTAACAGGGGTGTATTGGATTGGAATTTGAAAAGAATTTAAAAGAATGTTAAAATCCTAGTGTATTCAATTAGGATTTCAAAGGAGTTTATAAAAGTCACAGTGTATTCAATTGAGATTCTAAATGACCCCATTTAATTCTCGGTATATTCAATTGAGATTTTAAATGACCCCATTTAATTCTCGGTGTATTCAAAAAATTATTGATTTTGGTATAATTGAGAATTTGCAGGATTTAGATGGAATCTAAGGTGTGAGCTATAAATACCAAAACCCTTTAGAATTCTCACCATCTCCGTAGAAACTTTCAAGTAGATGTTCTTCCCTTCCCCAGTTATTCCTTCCCATGGCTAGTTGCATCCACCTCTTGTGAAGGTATTGATTTATTTGTATATTTTTTCATTAGCTTGATTTTGCATCCACAGATTTTGTATATTTTTTCCCAACACCACCATCTTTCGTCATTGCCACCAAAAACCCTAATCGTGAGACTTGTTGCTTTCCAATTGAAAACCAATTGAAGGTTGTAGGGCCTAAACAGCTACGTGATATTCAACAGAAATTGAATTGGTAATATAGCTCAATGGAAAAATAATAAACAAGCCTTCAACAATGGAAAAATAATAAACAAGCCTCCAATTGAAAACCAATATAAACTGAAAACCAATTGAATTGGTAATCAACCAAAAACCCTAATCAATTGTTCCCTCACAAAACCAGTTAACAACTTCGAACTGGAGAACGCCATCGAAGAACTGGAGAACACCAGAACGGCGCTTGTTGTGGCGATTGTTCGCTTCGGAGGCTGGCTTCTTCCTTTTCGACGACGAGGTCGGAGGCGATTTTCCGGCGGCTTCCTTTGCTTTCCCCTTCGTCGCCATTGAAGAGAGATCTTGACGTTGAAGTGGAAGAGGCGATTGATTTTTTTGTTTTGTTTCGGTGATTTTTTTTGTTTCGGAGCCTTTTTTTTTGTTTATTGACATTTATGCACTTTTATACTTCATGTCAGAAACTAAAATTCTTACTGTTGAAGTACTGACCTTCAGATACTGTCCTACAGAAATTCAAATACCTGTTGAAGTACTAGCATATGGAGAATCAAAGATCGACATATGAAGAATCAGAGATCGCTGATAAAGTTGCAAGACTGGGAAAAGTGAAGCGTTGGCAGCTCATCACACTACAAAACTTAATTTTGCAGGGGTTGCCAAATAATGATAAATCTCTCTTCATCCCTTGAAGCAGTTTCTCAAGCGCTACTGTTGAATCATGGAAGAACATGACAGATCAATGTCCATTCTTCAAAAATGGCCTATAATGGTGTGTTGCATTGTGTATTCATAGTCTCTGGATTAATCAGCGATCACATTCAATATGACTTATGTACATATGACCATATGTTTTATTTAAATATGTAAATATGACTTATGTAAATTTGTAAATATCAATTTATTTTCCATTTGCTTTTTGTTTTGGTTATGTTTTATTTAACTTTTAATCAACTTTTTAGCAATCAATTTGTTGCAATGCAGCTTCATGATACGAGTAGACAACTAGAAACAACAAATATCTGGAATGACTTAACATTTTTTAAAACTCTTATCTAGAAACAACAAATAAAATCAGCTATAAAATTGGGGTACAGATTATATCCTATCTAGATCGAACAAGATGCACTCTATTGAGTCTGGATGTCTGGATGTTTGACACATTTTTTAAAAGACTTAACATGATTAAGCTAATTGCATCTAATACTACCAGAACAAATGAAAGTTTGAAAAACTAGATTAGTGAAATTAACTACAAACAGTTGCCACAAATTCTGGAAATATATAACAAATTCAACATAGAAATGTTCAAGAATAAAAGCCATTCCATTCAACTATTATAAATTAGCTATCAATAAGGATACACAACAAAACAGTAGGAAAGAAGATCCACAATCATATCTGTTGGTAAAGTAAATGCAATGAAAATGTTTCTGCTGTAAACTTGATGATGCTTGGGCTTCAAAAGAAGAATAATAAATAAAACCGTGATCATATATATGGCAGTATGCTTCTCTTTATATAAGGGATGTTGAATCCAGAAAATTGGTTACAGTTTCCAGTTCATAAATTGTTTGTCTCAAAACCTTGTTCTTCATCTCAAACCTACTTATAAACCAAAGAAAAACATTCAACAATGTGATACTCACAGACATTTATAAGCAACAACTAGTGTAGAATTGTATCACTGCTATAATTATTTTTCTTTTTCTCAGGAATTTTGTTGCAGCTAAACAAAAGTAAACAACAAGCTGTGACACAAATTTTCAAAATTCAATCTTTGACTAGAATTGCTAAATGGAAATTATAATACAATGACCCTCTCATACAAATAACCATATTGGCCCAATATGCCCTGGAACACCTGAATGTATTTTCAATTTTTGGTCCCTGCTGGCTAACATTTGTCAGACCATTTGTTGCTAGGTTTCTTACAGTTAGATTTGCCACAAATACAGAGCAATTCATTGATCAGGGATCCATTCTCCCTTTCTCCCCGATTAGATTGACTACATTCTCTGCTTTCTCCTGTATTGAATTACTCCTCGTTCCTTCTTGTTGCTTCTGCCCTTTTGTTTCTAGTCATCTTGCTTGCTGGGAAGTGCAGTCTAGCAAAGAGAGGCTTCGGTGCTCTGGATACCCTGTCGAATCCCCTCACACAAACAAACCCTGTAGAGGGAAAAAAGAATATTTACAAAAATGATAGAAAACTTGAAAAACATCATACATTATTCAAACAAACCGCTAGTGATTTGGATACAGAGGATATACCCATTAAAAGAGGTACTGAGGCTAGGTTATGCAAAGAAGACGGAATTATGGAATGTTGAGACAAAAGGAGGATACCAAAGGATGGGACAAGCCAACTGCAGGATGTCTTACTGGATGTCATGGTTTCCTTAGACGACAGATTGGCAAAATGGTGTCTGGTAGGTGATTTGGAACTCTTGACAACTATTAACATCATACATGACCCTTCAGTTCTCCATGGGGAGTGATTTGTCATCGAATTCCTTCGAATTCCATCAAAGTCATAATAAGAATTTCATCAAATTATTTAAAATCCTTATAAATCCCAGTCAAAGTTTTAGGTGAATTCCTCATAAATCCCTTAAATACTGGGATTCTCAGTTCTTTTAAATTCTTTTCAAATTTCAATCCAATACAGCCCTGTAATATTCCGACTCGCCGATGTATCAATATATAATTCCTTGAAATACTATAATCAGTACAAAGAACTAATTGCGAGAGTTCAATAAATGTTTCTTGAACATGAAGAATAAATGGGGTTCAAGAGATGCTTGCCTTTGTTCGATGAGTGCGAGCATGTGAGCCTTATGGCAGTGACAGCGAGCAAGAGCGACTGCAATAGCGGTTACAACAACCACGGTACGAATGTCGACAACGGTAACGCAACAACAACAACAACAACTCGGTAGCGAGCAATGAAAGTTCGAGGGCTGTTGGACCTGTGGAGAGGCAGCGAGGGGACGTTGGGTTGAATGCAACAAACAAATGGCGCGGGTGGTCAGGAAAGGCAGCAAGAGTTG
The DNA here is from genome assembly GCA_017893485.1 of Hemerocallis citrina. NCBI lineage: Eukaryota > Viridiplantae > Streptophyta > Magnoliopsida > Asparagales > Asphodelaceae > Hemerocallis > Hemerocallis citrina. The sequence continues at coordinate 210,503,914 of CM030362.1, forward strand.
GGCAGCTCCTCAGTGTTGCTACGGTGAAGATGATGGTCGGGCAGCAAGGTGAAAATTTGGAGGAGCTTGGCTGTCAGAATTTAGGGAGGGGATGAGGCAGCGTCGGGTGTACAGGATTTTGGAGGAGCTGCGAGGAGAGAATGGGTTTGGGAGCTTCGAGGTGATGATGGTACGACGACCATGGGGACTTCAAGATGAAGTTGACGCAGTTCAGTGCTGGAAGTGGTCAGAATGAAGCAAGGTGTAGCGTCATGTGTGGCCGAGGATAGGCAACAGCGGAGGAGATGGAAGTAGGTGACTGTGGTTGGGTGGGGGTGCTTTGGAGGGGAGCTCTGGTTGTTGGATGTAGAGGAGTTGTTGACGAGGTGTTGGGCAGGAAGGTGGAGAGCTCGGGGTTGGCTTAGGGTGGAGGTGATCGGTGATGGTGATGGCAGTGAGAGGGAGATGGATCTCGGGTGAGGAAGCCGATGATGGAGCTGGTTGGGTTTCAGAAGCAGAACAAGAATAAGAGGGAGGAGGGTTGGTGGTTGTGATTGAAGAAGGGAGTGATTAGTTAGGAGAATCACTGATTAGGGGGGTTAGCAGATTAATAATAAGGTGGTTAAGGATTAAGTGGAGGAAATTAAGTGGAGATTATCGGTGATTGGTTGTTCGGTTGAGGAGAATTATAGGGTTTAAGATAGTGTGTAGGTTTGTGGGCTTGGATTTCGAGATAACCGGGCTTGAATTTGGGCCTTGTTGAGTTTCAAAAATAAATCAAATAATACATGGATTTGGGCTCCAAAAGAAGATCCAAGAAAATGAATTAGATACAAGGGATAATTCAAAGGGAACGAAAATAATTTATAAGCAATCCAATACAAAAATACATAGAAAATTTGTATAATCGGAAAATAAATCGGAGTTGGGTTAGGAGTCTGAGCTCAACAAAATAATTGAATATTCAAATGAATGCAATTGTGTTCAAAGAATAGAAAGACATAATGAAATACAAGAATACGAAGAAAAGAAAAATGAGAATCCGTATAACTGAAAACGGGGGTTACATGAATTGAGGAAAGTGTTTTATTCTCTGTTTTATGTTTAAGAAATGCAGTTCCATACAATTTTTTGGTGTGTGTAGGCATTGATGCCAAGTTTATACATGATAAGATTTTTTGTGTGCCCCCCCCCCCCCCAAGTGTAGCGCCCCGATTTCCATATACTGGGAAACCACGACATAAGTCAGAATCTTTTCTTCAATTAGTCACAATACACAGAAAAACAGGAAAATTTAAAACTTTTTATTTAACACAAATGTATTACAAGTCTGAATGTTATACAACTGCAATACATTACAACAGTGTTATAATAATACCTTTACAATCCCAAGTGTTACAACTTCCAACAACTTACATCAGAGTACAAGGAATGAAGAATAACACTTGGTAATTCTCACTTGAGTACTTTTCAACAATAGATAATCAACATAATCATTACAGCAGAACTTAAATGACATCGACTCCTCGCTATCCTTGCCTTAAGTCCTCCTAAATCTCGCACCTATACTTCTGCGATCCAGTACCTATTGAAGTGGGGACGTCAGTATTCACTTATGCTTTGAGGCTGATAACTAGCAGCGAGTCTCCCAAAACAAACATACAATCATGGCAAATGTGTCGGTGTAGTTTAAGTGTTCGTGAGTGCTATGACTAGAATCTAATGCAATATTGACTAAAGCTAGGATGCTCCTATTCTAATGCCAGCAAGTCTCCGAAGCAACATGCAGGCCATACTACATGTGCCCATCTCAAGCCGTCTCTTCATTATAGGGATTTGAACCCGCACTATAAGTTCTACTCTTGTACTCGACTTGTTTCTGAAGATTAGATATGACTAAGGAGGTGGCCCTACAACGATCTAGTTCCGCCAGGCATACCAGACCTTCCTTAAATATCTGACGAATCCTTGGAGTTTCCGCGAAATTAGGTTAGCTCGAAGCATCCCAGCCGCCCCTAGCCAGACCGTAGTCTATGGCCCCTCGCCCTTAGATACAAGTTAAGACGGAGTTCCGGGGAGGGGGTCCATCCCCCTGGCTCCGACAGGAATCGCTCCCGCTTATCAAAGCACTTCAGAAATTAACAGACGAGATACGGATCCCGTGCTCCCAACTCGTGAGAAGGCACAGACTGTATCCCTTTGACAAGAAGGGTACAACCTAATAACACCGCCTAATGCAGGCCTATAGAACAGACCGGATCATAAGGAATCACCCTTAACACCAGCTCCTTCCCTTTGGCGAAAGGTAAATGTTAAGTAGTAAAGCCATAAGTTACTACCCTAACAATGTCACTAATCCTAAATAAACTGAGGGATGACCACAGAACTTACACAACATGCTGAGTCTTAAGTTAGACTCCGCAAGACAACTCTACTAGGCTGCTCATCCTAGACTTACCAGAATCCATAAGGATCTGATTCATGACCTATCGATCCAAGACCCCGGCAGTACGAATGTACCCGCATGCCACTCTCTGAACTTAGATTTTGTCTATACTCCGGTCCGCGATCAACCTACATCGGTTAAGATCCGACGGTATAAAAGGAGTGACTCGTCTAGAGTCCCTTAGGAGTAAGAAAATATATGTCTTGATGGTCGATAGCCCCTAGGGCAATAGCGTCACCCTAGACGAGCACAACAAAACTGTGTACTAGCTAACAAGCTACATACGAGTAAACCAAACACATACGAGCCAATAAGCTACGTATGAACCAACAACTACATACGAGCCAGGCGGGCTTCGTATGAGATCCCAACATACATACCAGCCAAATAAGCTGCGTATGAGACCCATAGCTACATACAAGCCAGTCAAGCCACGTACGAGCAAAACCACATACAAAACAACCATATATGTAATCAAACCTAGAAGCAACCAAATGTGCTTACTAGCAAACTTGATCTTCTATAATTAGAAGTAACAGAAGAATCTACTAACAGTCTAAAATAGGCATTCTACCAATGAGAAGCCCAAAAGTGTCATAACAACTTTTATCGAACTAACAATTACTAGTGACCTTCCCAACCCTTGTTACCCATAAGGATGCGGAATGTCCCCATGATACGTTCCAATTTCAGTTAGAACCTTACACGACTAGAATCCACGGTTTTCTTTTTACAAAACGAACTAGAACTACATGCAACTAGATTCTTGAGTTTTTTCTCAAGTTTGAGCTAGAATCACCTAGGAGCTAGATGCATGGGTTCATGGTTCCTTTTTTAATCCTTCACTACCCTATACAATTCAAGCATGGTTCTTTTGACTAGAATGCTACAATACCCCATTCAAGCATGCATGGCTCTAGCTATGTAATCTCAAATATGGGATTCCTTCTAGGGGATTAACTAGAGCTACTTCACAACACAATATTGCAACTACAACATGATTGGTTCTTCACTAACGCTACCACCACAACATGCTAGTTCTTTACTAACACAATTTACTATAACATGGATATCTACCATCACTTTAGACATGAATGTTTACTACTATTTTAAGCATGGACTTTACTCACATTTAAGCATGAATGCAAACTATTTCTTAAACATGGATTCGCATTACACTTAAGCATGAATGTTTACTACTTTAAGCATGTATATCTACTACCCACTTTAAGCATAGATCTCCACTACTTAAGCATGGATAGTCACTACAACTCAAGCATGGATACAACTTAAGTAGAAAGCTACTATAAGTTTAAAGCATGAATAGCTACTAGGTTTAAGCATGGGTAAACATGAGCTCTCTACTACAATCCCTACAACGATTTGAGCATGAATACAACATACACATGGACTTCCTACAACATGGTAGACAATATAGACTTAGATTTCCTGCAATAAGTTAAGCATGGATACAACATAAACATGGGCTCTTTACTACCACACCCTACAACAATTTAAGTATGGTATGTAATTTAACATCAATCCTACAACAATTTAAACATGGTATACTACTTTAAGCATTAACCTAAAGCATGGTATATCTTTAAGCATAAACCTACAACATTCTAAATATGGTATACTACTTAAGTATTTCTTAACAATCTTATGCATGGTAGGTAATTTAAACATCAATCCTACACATTCCTAAGCATGGTATGTGACATAGCATGAATCTACAACATTCCTAAGCATGGTATTCAACTTCAACATTAATCTACAACAATCTAAGCATGGTAGGTAATTTAAACATTAATCCTACAAAAATCTAAGCATGGATATATACTTAGCATGAATCTACAACATTCCTAACCATGGTAGGTAATTTAAACATTGATCCTACAACGATCTAAGCATGGATATATACTTAGCATGAATCTACAACATTCCTAACCATGGTAGATAATTTAAACATTAATCCTACAGCGATCTAAGCATGGATATATACTTAGCATGAATCTACAACCTTCCTAAGCATGGTATACTACTTAGCATTATTGTATAACATTCTTACATGATATATAGTATAAGTATCAATCCTACAATAATCTAACATGGTGTATAATTTTCCTACAACAATCTAAGCATGGATACTTATTTAAACATGAAAAATTGCTATAACTAAGTATGGATGCTTACTTTAATTCCTACAACAAGTTAATCATAGTAGAAAGCATGAGTACCAATTCTACAATAATCTAACATGGTCTATAGCTTTCCTACAACAATTCAAATATGAAACTAAATAGTCTTCTCTAACATAAAGTAAAATAGACATGCTACAAGGAACTAATCCTTTATAATTTAAAAGCAAAAGTAACACACAACAATTACTAAAACTTATCTCTTATGACTAGAATTAGTAAGATTAGATCTTTAACAACAAAAATGAGTTCTATCATTATACTAACCCCATAAATGGGCTTTTTAGTATACTACAACCAAGGGCCTCCAACTTGTTTCTTCAATAACTACAACATAAACTACACCAAAGTTGGGTTCTTTCTACACTAATTAATCAACATAAAAAGTGATCTTTTTAACATTCTACAACTAATAACCTTAATTAGTTTCTTTGTCATACTACACTAGAATTAGCACAATTTATTTAATAAGTATAGAGAAAGAAGCAAATAAAAGACTCATTCATTAAGGATGTCAAGTTCCATAACCCAAAATGGTTATACACTTATTCTAGTTCACAATCTTCATATGCCCTTTGTCCAATAGTCCAAGTTGTATGTTCTACAACCCAAAATGGGTATGTACACAAGTCCATATGCATATGTGTATGAGTCTAATGTCAAGTCCTACAACCCAAAAATGGGTGTATACACAATCATCCATATGTTTATGTTCATTAGTCCCAAAATAACAATAACCACTGATAAAAGACTTCATCTTTATGTGTTTCGTAAAGTTCTATCATTCTTTCCCTTTTATGTGGTTATTTCTTTTATCCATACATAATGCTATTCCAAATTGTTCTACACACAACCTACACAGTAAGAAATAACAACACAACAAAACACCATCACAAGAAACAAACAACCCAAAAGAACAAAAGAAATCAAACCAAGGAAAATAAGAAAGAGGAGAACCCAAAAACAACAAGCTCAAACAAACAAGAGCAAAATGGAGAAGCCCCCACCTTAAACTTGTAGGAAGAACAAGCTTGCTACCCTTCTCCTTTCCCTTAGCTCCTAGGAAACTACTATGGAAACCTACAAGAAGAAAAACTCTCTAATTAGGAGCTCTCTCTTTCTTTTCATTTCTTTCTTTTTGTCTTTCTAAAAAGAGACAAGAGGTGAAGTGGGAGGGGGTATTTATAGGTGGAAGAGAAGGGGGGGAAGTGCAAAAGTGCTCCAACAAAAATGCAAAAACCCCCCTAGGAAGGTTGGCCGGCCCATGCTTGGTAGGGTGAGGGAGGTATGGTGTAGGGTATGGTGTGAGCGTGAGGTGGAGGGGTGAGGTGGAAGAGAAAAGGTTTCTAGAAGAACACTCTTTAATCTCTTATGCATTCTAAACCCTATCTTAATCCTTCTAATCCCCACTTAGCCATTTGTCATGACAAAGACAAGTATTTTGTTCAAAAATACACACCACATAATTTGCACAATGTACAAATTTGCTATAACACACATATGTATGTGTATATGTGTATACCGAAAAATCTTCACATAATCCGTATAAAAAATAATTTAATTTTGAAAATAATAATAAAATAAATTTTATTATCAATTCGAAAGATCACGGTACCAATTCAATACATTACGGATGTACACAGACTGGTATATGTGTGCAGATAATATTTATGAACAAAACCAGGTGACAATCACCAAAATATTTCAATTTTGGAATTATAAAATAAAATAATAATAAAATAATAATTTATACAATATAATATCCGTCCGGGATATTACACCAAGTCAGTGTGCAATTGAAGGTCATCCAAGAACATGATTTTCTGTTGACTGAGTTTAACTTTCTGTTTTACTGAGTTTTGTCAAGCATTTCCTGTGTTTACTGAGTTTCGTTGTGCACTCATTTGTTGTGCATTGCTGTGTGCACTCTTCCTAACCCATTTGATCTACATTATGGTCATTATCATGTTCGGGCGGTTCAACTTCGTTCGTCTCTTCTTAGTTGCAAGGAGAGGGGTAGTTAAGTCATTTCAGGCATTCGGGCTCAGTTTCTGTTTTCGGCAATTGTTATACATATTCCTGTATACTTTCAAATTTTACATTGTTGTTGTTGTTAAGTTTAATACTTGGAAGAGGTGAGGGTGCCAAAAAATTGAGGGAGCTAGTAAGCATGGCATTATAATGCAGCCCTACTGACAAACTCAAATTTTTGCATTTGATACACTAAGCGATTGATTGTTCTGAGCCTACAAGTTTTTGTTGTTCTGAGCCTACAGTTTTTGTTGTTCATGCATCTTTTATTGTTTGAATAGTTGTTTTTCTGATACTACATATTTTTTTATTAATGAAGGATCTTTTTTTAATGATATTTTTATCTACCTTTGATGTTGTTCTGATACGAGAGAAGTTTTTGTTGTTGATGTTCTGAGTCGACAGGTGTTAAGAAAAATCGAAAGTGAGGCAAGAGAATTGAGATCTCTAAGTTGCAATGATAGAAGCATTCTCTAAGATGAATGAAGCTTTCTCTGATTGAAGTTCTCTCTTATTGAAGCTTTATCTGAGATGAATGAAGCCTTCAATGATTAAAGCGTTCTCTACAGTTGTTGTTGTTAATGAATGAAGCTTTCTTTGAGATCAGATTAAAGAAATTGCAATGATTGAATGAGACATGTTTAAAAAGTGCAGTTTGGTTTGGTGTAGAAGTTAAGTGTAGTTTTCTCTGAGATGCATGATTGTAAGAGATGGTTTTGAGTTTGAATGAATTGAAGTGAATATGAACCTCCCTTGTCTGAAAACATTGTATCCCCACATGAAATTGGTAGCACTGCAAATTGCAGCAATCAATGTCCGATTTGAGTTCATTACTTTGAGCGACTGTGTTGCATGTGCTAGGCTTCCATTCTTCACAGTAATTTATGCGATTTTTTATCTCATATTAGGTTCCTTATAATTTTATCTTCTAATTAACCAACCTCCTTTGTCTGTATAATTATATGACATCATACATGAAAATGTTTCTAAGTTATATAATATTCGTCGATAGCTGCAAGTTACAGTTTCTGCAGTATGCTGCCAATATGAGTTTTCATTAGTATATAGTTAGGCATGGTTAGGCATTCCACAATCCAAATGAGTCCATAATGCTTCCATTTAAGTTAAAAATCACAGGCCAATTTATTTTCACTTGAGAATGCAGGATGAAAGTGCTTGTTAACAAAAGATGAATTTGAGTCCTTCCTTCTATTCATTTCGTCGACATGAATAAAAAAGACAAGAAAAAATAGGAAATTTGAGCTACTAATATTTTTGTCAAAGAGTTTCAATCATTGAATAATAGTACTGAAAATGAATTCAGAATGTAGAAGTTTGAACTTCATCGATGACATAATTTTCGACCTTAATTGATTAGTTATAATACTGTAAACACTTAATAGCTTGTAAAATTGATTCAACAATAACAAAACCTTCAGATGTGAGCTTGCTTTCTCAATGATACTGATAGCTTTCCTTACACAACAAAAACATTTCACATTTCAATCCAAACTTGAAAGGGTTCAACCTAACAACATTCAATTACTCCACCAAAATATGGAACTATCTGAAAAAAGAATACATTTAATAATACATAAATGTCGCATATTAAACTAGAAACCTAAATGTTAAGGTTAACAGAGATATTGAGAAAAGGTTATTGTATTGATTATAACTGAGAACAATATCTGGAGGGAACCAAATACTAAACTATACATAATCCGATATGAAAAAACTTAATATCTAACACCCCTTCTCAAACTCACGGTGGGTCGAAAAGTGTGAGTTTGCCCACCAAGTATCGAAATCTCTAAACAGTGTGGGATTTGGTGAAAAAGTCTGTTGTCTGCTGTGAAAAAGTAACAGAATGAAGTGAAATTGTCACTGCTTCAAAATGCTCATGAACATAGTGGCAATCAATCTCTATGTGCTTCGTTCTCTCATGAGAAATCTGGTTGCTTGCAATGTGCAATGCATTCCGGTTATAACAATGGAAAGGAGTAGCTCCTGTAAGAGTGACACTCATATCTGATAACAGCCAACGAACATAAACAATCTCTCTTGTGGCAGCTGCCATCGCTCTGTACTCAGCTTCTGCGGAAGAACATGTAACAAATGCATGTTTTTTGTTTCGCCATGAGATCAACGAATCACCGAGAAATTGACAGAAACCTATGGTAGGCTGTCTGGTAGTAGGATCACCAGCTCCATCTGAATCAAAATATGCACTAAGCTCCAGTTTAGATGTAAAGGACATGAATAATGAGCGAGTGATAGTGCCCCGAAGATATCTGAGGATCCAAAGAAGAGCACTGTAGTGAACTAATGTATGAGCAGAAATAAACTGACTGACTATACTGACTGCATGAGCAATATCGGGTCTGGTTATGCATAAGTAGACAAGTTGTCCAACAATCTGCCTCTGTCTAGTGGATCGGGTTTAGGAGTTGGGTTTGGTTTGAGTTGACTTGATGGTTGTTCTTGCTGCTGTTGTTGGTTTCGGGAGAGAAGTTGAATTGGATTCGGGAGAAGGAAGCCGCTCTTGCTGTTGTTGGTTGATTTGATCTAGTGGTTGACGAGGACGGGTAGCCGCTCTTGCTGTTGTTGTTGGTGACACTAGCTGTTTGTTGAAGACAGCAAGGTAAAAGAAGAATTTGTGTGATTAGGGTTAGAGATTAGTGAGGGAAAATAAAATTACAAATTATTTCTCTGATATCATGTTAAGGTTTACATAGTGATTGACAAAAGATTATTGGATTGATTATAACTGAGTACAATATCTTCTATGTATGGAATGGAACCAAATACTAAACTAATACATGATCCGATATAGGACTAAAGATACTATCTAACACTAAACAATGCTAGATTCTAACCCTTTTCCCCTTCTCATGTAACTCAATATGTCTATGTATCCCCCCCCCCCCCCCCCCCCCCCCCCAAAAAAAAACTTCTCATCTAAACACCTACATCCTCCTTTTATTAAAAAATAACTATAAAGTACCAAGGTTTGGGAGACAGTTTTTTTGGAAAATGACAGACTCTCCCAACAACAAAATGAAGGAAATAATCAAACAACAAAAGAGATTTGAATAAAACTGTGTCCAATATCTAATGCGAAACTCCTCACCAAATATAGCATTCTCATTCTCCTTTCCTCCTAGTACATCATATCATATATATTATTTCATATATCATATATTATATATATATATGATGAAATTAATATAGAATATATCAAACAACCACATTTTCCAACCGGAACATTTTGTACTCACTTGATATCCCCAAAATTACTTATCATAGATCCACAAAATATTACAACCATCATTCTAAAAACTAAGAAACATCCTATATTAAATTCTAAATTTTGATAAACCAAATATTACAAAAGCGTTTGTTACAAACAGCAAGCTTACTTCTTCTACTTCCACAAAATACAAATTGCAAAATACAAATTATAAAACACCACCACCACCACTACAAAATACAAAATACCACCACCACCACCACCACTAAATAATACAAAATATCATCACAAAAACCACCACCAACACCACCACCACATCACTACTTCAACACCACAAGAACCAACAACAGGCACACCAAAAATGTACAGCGAAACCCGCCCAACCCACATACAGTCTATCCCTGAAACCCTTTTTCCTTTCATCATCACATTTTTCTCTCCTAGCCACTGCCTGTAAAGTAATCTCATCGTACAAGTCTCACTTTCGAATAGTTATCCACCCCCTCCCTCTCCGTATAGTTCTCGCACCACATGAAAAATTCACAGCCTCTAGAAAATTTCGGACAGTTGTAGTAAGGTTTACCTGGATTTTTCTCCAAAGTAGAGTATTTTACTCTTGTTAGAATTCAACAGAAGCATTTGGGAGCTTGATTCCTTTGCCCTGAAGTGCCTCTAAAAGACATGGAGTTACCTCCATAGTGTTTGTGGATTTGGTAGGAAGAGTAGTTCGATGCTATCCTACAAAACCTTAGTCAAGTATAAGACTAATAAATATCAATTCACCCCTCACTCTTAAATAGACTATTTACAAAAATGGAACAAGTCGGGTGAGTAAAAAAATTTAATTGATTCATAATCTCACCAGATAACATAACTCATATCCCAGACCGAAAAGCTTAATCCATCACTAATAAACAAATGCTAATTACCCCTTAATCTCTATTAGAAAATAAAAACAAAAACAAACTCTTAAAACGAAACTAACACATTGAAGTTGCACTAAATTAGCTCAAAATTAAAGGTGCACTAATTTCTTTACTTTTACCCCAGTTCAACAAACAATCACAATTATGAAGGACCAAGTAGTCTCGATTGTATTAGTTCATGAACTAGCCACTAAACAGACAAAAAGAATTTCATACAACCAACCATGCACTATCCACTGAAATTTGAATACAAATGCAAACCCTTAATTAATAGATAATCCAAAAAAAAGTTATACCTAATGAATTTGTCCAAATTTAGGAAAATGACAGGCCGAAATTGGGTAGTTCTCGTCTTCGAGAAGGTGGAGCTAGAGAGGTGGAGGAAGTTGATGAATTTCGAAGCTTCGAAGGGGTTCGTTGAGTGTTAGGGGTTCGGAACGAAATTGAAGAGAGAGGCGGTGAAGGGGGGCAGAAGAGAAGAGAATAGGGTAAAGTAGGAGCTGTGATGGTTCGATTTGGAAGAAGAGAATAGGTTGGGTCTAATTTGAGGTATTTTCATTTGGATTATGGTTTCGATCAGGTTCGATGAGGGAGTTGAGACATGAGAAGGAGATAAAGGAGATAGAAGGATAGGGGTATGTGAACTGAGGGATAGGGGAAATGACTCAACTACTCCTCCTCGTAAATGAGATGAGCGGAAGGAATCTCAGCTTTTCGATCACGATCATGATCAAAATACAAATCGGATGGCCGACGAGGAGTGCACACAGCAATGCACACCAAATGAGTGCTCAACCGAAGATGTTATATATATATATAGGGAAACTTTCCGTTGCACACCAGCCTAGTGTGCAACACGGTGCGCACTGCGTGTAGACCGTCCGATCCTCTTGATCCAGATCCAAGGGATCTGATGCGCTCCCGCTCATCTGTTATAGCTGGGGGGGTATAATCAGAATTTCACCCCCCCCCCCCCCAAATACAACTGGCGTCTTCTCACCTTTATCCATCTAAACCCTATCTCCTTTCCCTATCGTACTCCGCTCCTCTCCTTCATCCTCTTCCTCACGTAATCTAAAATCGGAACCCATCGACAGCTCCATCTAAGTGCAATCTTCATTCCCCCTCTCTCCCGCTCACCTCCTTCCTCCTTTTCGTCATCCAAAACAAAACCCTAGCCGCCAAATTCGTCTCCTTCCTCCTCAAACTCCACCGGAACCCATCGACCAAATCTCATCTCCTCCTCGTGACGCGAGCAAGATCTGGACGCTCTTTTCACAAATCTCATCTCTTTCTCCTCCATTCCTCATCGTTAGTGAAGGTATCTTTTTTTTTTTTTTACTTGATAATGTTGGGAAATGAACACAATTTTCTGATTTTGGTTTGAAAATTAATTTGGTATTGTCGAAATTAAATCCGAAATTCTGATTGTCCATGGTTATTGAAGGAGGCAGTTGTCAAGTATTTCATATGAATATGTAGTTGTATAAGAAAGTAAATTCATGCAGGTAGTGTTGTACTGAGATTTGGCCCATGTTATTTGGCCTTTTCCATCCAAGTGCAAGTATAACCTGTAGCATGCCTTTTTTTGTTAGATTATTTATAATACTTGTTGGAAATAAGAAGTGACTTATTGTATAGTTCGGAATAAGTTAATAGCATGTCTTTTTTGTAACTGTTTTGGCTTGAACGTTACCACATCTTGTAGGATGGCATCAAACTTTTCTTCTCGAGCTCTAGCTCTAGGTCTAGGTCCTCCCGAGCTCTAGGACTTATGGCTCTTTCACGAAACCAAATCAACAATCATTACTACTCTAGCTCTAGGTCCTCCCGAGCTAGTTCTGGTGAGAGAATTGTAGGTCCTAAATATTGATGGTGCGTACAATTGTGGTTTCAGGAGAGGTGGCCAGGTTTATGGAGTTGTGGGATTGATTGGTGGGGTGTTGGTGTCTCTGTTGTTGTTTCTGGCTTTCTTCAAGCAGTATTGACTGCTTTGTTGTTGTTTCTGGCTTTCTTCAAGCAGTATTGACTGCTTTGTTGTTGTCTGTAGTGTTCAGAAAATTGTATTTTGTAGTTGTTATATTTTGTGGAACTTGTATGTTGTGCTGGACTGGATGTAATCCTGTAAATTAAGAACATCTCTACTTTCCTTTCTTCAGTCTGTGTGTTGTTGGTGATGTAATCCTGTAAATTAAGATGCTTTATTAAACAGCAAGCGAAAATGTGGTTTCCTCATGAAATACTTGGTGTGGATCAGTAGACCAAAATGTATAATTGATTCAATTTTTGAGTTTGTGACCATGTATATTGCACTCATTTATCTTCATGTATATCATTTATCTTATATTTTGCTTTCACTTTGCAGATTGCACTTATTCGCACTCATTTATCTTCATGTATATCATTTATCTTACATTTTGCTTTCACTTTGCAGATTGCACTTATTCTAGGCTTACAGCATCAAGGAACTGCTAAGTTTGAGGGTGATTTTGAAACTGGGAATTTGTTTAACTTCATAGTATTTCTTGATATATTGCTTGTGATGGATATGCAAGTAAACAGGGAATTATCAATGTTCATATTCTTGTAAGATTAACATATAATAGCACTGAATGTAGAATAAAGAGTTGTGATGTTGATAGAAGTTCCAAACATGTTTATCTGCTTTATGCATGTTGTTCTGCATAGAAGCCACACCATTTCAGGTACAGGGTGCATGGTGCTGGATGTGTTTTTTTTCCACCGAGTGTTAAAGCAGTATAAAGTAGTCATCATTTTTTAAGTATGGGATGTGTTTTGCTGGTGTGTTGGTTGAAACTATCCTTTTCAAGTTATAAATACATAAGGAGAGTATGTGAGTCTGTTTTCTCTCAGTGATTATCTATCCTGCATCAAGTAGTGCTCAGTTTTACTCAGCAACAAGTTAGCACACGTTATATTTTTTTGCTTTCAGAGTTCAACTATATTTGAATTAGTATGTGTTTCTTTAACCAAATCTGTCTTGAAGGTTTTAAGTGCCTTATGCATGTTTTTGGTAAGCCTCTTTGCTAGTGAGGATACGGTTGAGTTTCAAACCTTTGCTTACACAATTCTCTAACTGATGAACAATTCTCCAACTGATGAACAATTCTCTATGGTTAAATTTTCTCTTTGCAACCTGTTGTTTATAAGGCAGTGGTCAAATTAATACAGCAGATATTGAAGGGCTAGTTTGGCTTTCTAAGTTGTAACTTCTTGATAATTGAAAGTAGTTCTGGTGAAATTTATGGCACTAGAATCAACAGTTGATGGACTGAACTTCTTGTATTAAAAGCTTTTGCAGTCTAGCAGCAAATTAATAACAAAGCATTTTATTATGACCATGACTACAAGTGAAACTTCACTCTGAAATACATTTACAGAAATGTTCTCAATATCTCTTTGAATACTCCACATAACAATCACAAACCAAGCTGTAGCTAATATATTTCCTTGAATGATAAACAAGTTAAAAATCAATAACAATACAAAACTCTTCTAATTGCTCTACCATGATCATCTCATGTTGTCGTTTTATATTACAGTAGGCTTTGCCGTCGCAGATGAAACCATAGCGCTTTGATTATGGACAGACTTGACCATAGAAGCTACAAGCGCCGCAAAACAAAGAAAAAAGCCGTAACACAAACAACGCATTGATTTTGTCTGTCACTAAAGCAGTACACCACATTCACATCAAGAATCAGTTTGCTGGTGGTTCCCGATCAGCAACTCCTCCAAAAATCTTTTGTTCAGTAAATTGAAGAATCAGTGGGCTGTTTCATGATAAACATTTGAAATTAACGAATGATTGAGATTATTAATGACAAAGAACAAATGTCAAATAATATAAACATAAAAGAAGTGCAGACTGTGCACTAGTCTTGGAACACTCGTCCCTATTATGTTGCACATTATAATCGACAGAATGGTTAATCAAGTGGGCCACAATTGCAGAGTCCAGAAGAATTTTTCTCCTTACGAACTTATTTTTTTAAAGAGTAAAAAGGATATGAAAAACTTGCTTATTTAGTAAAGAAACTGTAGCCAAAAAATAACTAAAATTGCAACTATTAAAATTGCAACAAGGACCAACAAATACATTATATGGACATATATAAAGTCTGTAATAGCCTAATCCTTATATCCATCGCATGAAGCTATATTCATATCACACATTAAAATGAATATATAACAGGCTTACCACATTAGAGTGAAGGGATTAACTGCCATGCCAAACAAGTGAGCACTTTAAAAATCAGCCTAGACAGCATCAAAACTCAATGAGAGTTCTTTTCATAGCTGACTGCAAAAAAAAAATGCCAATGCATATGACTGCAAAAAAAAAAAAAATAGCGTTAGATCAATTTCCTACTGGTTTAATAGATAACATAAAGTAATTTTACAGTACAGGATGATTGTGTTCATGAAATTAATTTTAGTAGGCTCATAAATGACTTTAATTCACGGACTGCGATGGTGTAGTAACATTTGGCTGCAGTTGAACTGCCACACCTAAATAGCTGTACGAATCACAAACCCGCTCATGTTTTACCACAATTTCAGTAAATGCATCCCCATTTCCAAATGGTCCACATTAACCAAAACAAACCATCAGACATAGTGCACAAGCAAACAATCCATCCAAAAATTGCATTCTCTGAGCCAGTGAGAAGTGCCAACACTGGTTCAGTACAACCAAAAAAAATTTGGGCGCAAAATGAATCTGAAAATCAACAAGTGAGCATGTATCAGCCAACTGCAGCCTCATGTGAGTACTACAGAGTCAGTGAGAAGTGCCAACACTGGCTCAGTACAACAGACTACTGCAACCCATACTGAGTACTAAACTTCAAAAATAATAAACTATAACCTCAAAGCCTCAAAGCCTAAATTCCTTTCATTTGTATCTGAAAGCCAAAATCAAGCATATTTGTATATTCATTACAACTGAAAATACAACTGTAACTTTTTAAAAAATTCAGCTATACCGTATAGGGAAACTTTCCGTTGCACACCAGCCCAGTATGCACACCAGGTTAGTGTGCAAGAACATGCTATGCTGTAAAGTTGTAATGAATATACAATTTGTATATTCATTACAACTGAATATACAAATGTAACTTAACAAAAATTCAACTATCATCCCAAGATGGATGTATATCATTGAACGGTCTACAACCAGTGCGCACTGGATTGCACACTGCGATGGTTTAGAAGACAAGAAATTCATCACTGCCTATCAATTCATCCCGTACCGAATAATAATAGTAGGGTATCAATAGTTACCAAAGCAAACTTGTGAATGAAATACTTCCCTCAGTTGACACTATCGTGAGAATCCTCGGAAGAATCCTCGACAGTGGGGGTAAATTCACCTTCTTCAACATACAAAAAATTGTCACCCAATTGTGAGCAACCTTCACCTAACTCCATACCTGAAACAAATTCGGAATTATAATCAAGATCAGAATTTCGGATTTAATTTCGACAATACCAAATTAATTTTCAAACCAAAATCAGAAAATTGTGTTCATTTCCCAACATTATCAAGTAAAAAAAAAAAGATACCTTCACTAACGATGAGGAATGGAGGAGAAAGAGATGAGATTTGTGAAAAGAGCGTCCAGATCTTGCTCGCGTCACGAGGAGGAGATGAGATTTGGTCGATGGGTTTCGGTGGAGTTTGAGGAGGAAGGAGACGAATTTGGGGGCTAGGGTTTTGTTTTGGATGAAGAAAAGGAGGAAGGAGGTGAGCGGAAGAGAGGGGGAATGGAGATTGCACTTAGATGGAGCTGTCGATGGGTTCTGATTTTAGATTACGTAAGGAAGAGGATGAAGGAGAGGAGCGGAGTACGATAGGGAAAGGAGAAATTCGATAGGGAAAGGAGATAGGGTTTAGATGGATGAAGGTGAGAAGACGCCAGTTGTATTTGTGGGGGGGGGGGGGGAATTCCGATTATACCCCCCCCCCCCCTCTATAACAGATGAGCGGGAGCGCATCAGATCCCTTGGATCTGGATCAAGAGGATCGGACGGTCTACACGCAGTGCGCACCGTGTTGCACACTAGGCTGGTGTGCAATGGAAAGTTTCCCTATATATATACTAGTATCATACACGTGCACACGTGCACGTGGGAAAAATTGAAGGGTTAATGAAAAGGATAAAAAGAAAATAATTTCCAAACTGATCCACTTCCGAAAATATTTACCAAACTGGTCCACTCCCGAAAATATTTACCAAAGTGGGTCATTTTGTCAATACGTGCGCTGCACGTGTTGGCTTCAAAATGACAACAATGACAGATGACACTAACCCCTTCTCCCATTATAATAGTACTAGTATCATGCACGCGCGATGCACGTGGAGAGGAATGAAAAGGACCAACAAAAATATATATATATAATGCATGTGCGATGCACGCGGCGGGGAACGAAAAGGGAAAAAAAATACCAACACGTGCGATGCACGTGGAGGGGAATGGAAAGGAAAAAAGGAAAAAAAAGCCAACACGTGCAGCGCACGTGTTGGCTTCAAAATGACCAAATGACAAAAAAAAAAAAAAATTGATGACAAATACCACTAAGGCCTTCTCCCATTATAATAGTAGATATATATATATATATATATATATATATATATATATATATATATACACACACACACACACACACACACACACTAGGTTTGCCCGTTGACACGTGCCTACCGCACGTCTTCGGAACGGTGAATCTTGTTTGATCATATAAAATAGTTTTGGAGGTCCAGAAAATTAATTAAAGTAGCAAACAAATTATATGAGAAACTTTTGGGGATCCAGTAAAAAACTTATTATATGAATTTTTTGATTTTTTTGAATTATTTTTAAAGTTTTAAATTTTTTATTTTTTTTAATTTTTATAAATTTTAAAATTTTTAAACTTTTAAATTTTTAAATTTTTAAATTTTTAAATTTTTTTAAATTTTTAAAATTTTTATTTTTTTAATTTTTTTAATAGAGGAGGGAGGAGGGAGAGAGAGAGAAAAAAAAAATTAAATAAATATATGAGTTGTTTTGGGTGGGGGGTTTGAATTTGAGTTTTGGGGGGGGGGGAAATATTTTTTATTTTTTAATTTTTTTAAATTTTTAAATTTTTTTAAATTTTTTAAATTTTTTAAATTTTTATTTTCTTAATTTTTTGAATAGAAGAGGGAAGGGGAGAGAGAGAGAGAAAAAATAATTAAATAAATATATGAGTTGTTTTGGGTGGGGGGTTTGAATTTGAGTTTTGGGGAGAAACTTTTGGGAGGAAAATATGTTTTGTAAGGTCCTTTAATTTTTTAGGGGATTGAAGGAGAGCCACTTGATAGCTTTCTTTGTGTTTTATTTTATATATATATATACATATATATATATATATATATATATATATATATATATATATATATATATATATATAGGAAAACCTTCCATTGTGCACCACTCCACCGTGTGCACTCGTGTGCACTCGGCCTTCCCGCCTTCGTATCGACGATCCGAACCGTTAACATTGATCTACACATCTAAATTAGTCTAAATATGTAAAATCAAATCATTTGAAATTCATTTGTCCATCCATCATGTGACTATAAAATAAAATAAAAATTCAGCCATACAATTTTGTAACACTTCAATGGATGGGCAAATGAATTTCAAATGATTTAATTTTACATATTTAGACTAATTTTGATGTGTAGATCAATGTGAGCGGTTCGGATAATCGATACGAATGCGAGAAGACCGAGTGCACACGCCGTGTGCACCATAGGTGGTGCACAACAGAAGACTTCCATATATATATATATATATAGGGAAAGGATCGGTTGAGCACTCCTCTAGTGCTCACCGCGTGAACACTAGGCCTTCGGGCATTCATATCGAAAATCCGAACCGTTCACATTGATCTACACATCTAAATTAGTTTAAATATGTAAAATCAAATCATTTGAAATTCATTTGTCCATTCATTGAAGTGTTACAAAATTGTATGGCTGAAAATCATTGTTTTTATAGTCACATGATGGATGGGCAAATGAATTTCAAATTATTTGATTTTACATATTTAAACTAATTTAGATGTGTAGATCAATGTGAACGGTTCGGATTTTCGATATGAACGCCCGAAGGCCTAGTGTTCACGCGGTGAGCACTAGAGGAGTGCTCAACCGATCCTTTCCCTATATATATATATATATATATATATATATGTATATATATATATATATATATATATATATATATATATATATATTTGTTTTTTCTTTTTTTCTTTTTTTCAAATTTTAATGAAGGAATCTGAGAACCTATACAAAATCCATATTAATTTCCAGTAATCCATACAAAGAGTAGGAAATCTTATACTTTTTTTTCCTGAAGACTAAAACAACCATCGTCAAGTTGTTCAAAATAATCTATTCCCCTTGTATTCTCTACTCACTTATTACTTGATGAAGCAAAAGAAGGAGCCTCAACCTTGTCGGAGAGCCTATACCCTGACACAAAAGGGAGAATAGGGAAGCTAACCAAACCCACAAGGTGCAATACCAATGTGTTAGATATTATATTAGATATTATACTGTGAGAGAGATTAGTTTAGTCCCATATCGAATAATGTATTGGTTTAGTCTTTCCTTCTCTCCTATATATAGTATACATATTGTACTCAGTTTATTCAACCAATAATCAATCAATAAAGTATTTCTTCCCCTTCCTAATTCTATTATGGTATCAGAGCCTATAGTCCTATAAGGCATATACTATTTTTTATCCTCGTCATCGAGGTGGAGTGGTTCTCGTCTTCATCGGAATCACTCTCCTTCTCCCGATCAAATCCCAAAACCCTAATATCTGATGCCTTCTCTCATCTCCCCTACTACTCAATCAGCTACCGAAACCCTAACCCTAATCCATAACAACACGAAGAGCGGCTACACCAACAACTTTGGCAACAACCTCCAACTTCTGGCACCACCATCAACACGATCAACTCCAACTCCGGTAACCTCTCAACCCAACTCCGGCTGCCTTCCAACAACAACAAGAAGCAACAACAATAGCAGTGACAATAACCTCTCCTCTTCCACCAACGATCTCTAGTGACAACAACTTCGGCAACTTCTTCTGTCGTCCTATTGACAACACAATCCAGCATCAACCCTCTCGCATCTTCGTCCCCGCAACTTCAAATCTCGGCTAACCCAAAAACACCACAAAACCAAATCCAATCCCGGCGAACTCACATCCCGGTGAACCCAAAATCTCTACATGTCAGCAACTCCCCATCCACAACCAACACCAACAGCAACATCTCGAACTCCTAACCGTCAACTCCGACAGAGAATCAATTCCCAATCTCAACCTTTGCATCCCAAAGACCCACTTCCGTCTCAATCCTCCCCGTCACCACCTCCCCGTCGCCAGCCCTCGCCGCCTCCATCTCGCCACCCATTACTCCCGCTCCCAACTTGGTCGCCTATCTTGCCGTCAACCTTTCATTTCTGACTCCTCCCCGCTGCTCTTCCCGTCTTCAAACCCTAGCCACCACCTACTCTTCTTCAAATCGAAAATATTTTTTTACCCTCAACCCAAATACCCAAACCCTACTTTACAATCCCGTATCCAAATAATCTCTCTACCCGTATCCACATAACCCCTAAACCCTACCCGACCCGCTCCAAACCCTAAATGAGCCAACTTTACCTGTTTTCTCTTTTTCCAAAAATTAAAAAATAAAAATTAAAAAAATTGTAGTTCCTTCATGTTCTACAGTCTTCGTCAGCAAACTCACACTGAGTTTGACAGGGCGATATCGATATCATCCTAGTTCCAATCTCCCTCATCCCATCTTTTGTCGACGTCCACCATCTTTCGCATCACAGTTCTCAATTCAGGGACAATTCTCAAGTCAGGGGTGAGATCCCATCAGGGACAATTCTCAAGTCTGGGGTGAGTTCCCAACATGCGCCAACAGTGTGCCACTACAACATACTACTTCTTCTACTTCTCATTTCGAGGGTGAGATCCCAACATGCGTCATTTACCGAGAGCCTTTCCTATGCCATCTAGCGTCATCACCTAATGCATCACAGTTTTCCGTCCCTACCACATGAACATTATCAATATTCCAAACTCATGTTGTTTGAACCAACTTGAGTTTGAGAGGGGGTGTTAGATATTATTAGATATTATATTATGAGAGAGATCAGTTTAGTTCTATATTGAATAATGTATTGGTTTAGTACTCACTTCTCCTCTATATATTAACGACATATTGTACTCAGTTTATTCAATCAATAATCAATCAATAAGAATTCATTACTTTCTACCCCTAATTCTATCACAATGAAACACTCTTTCTTTGCTGCAAAACTTTCCAAAGTATCTGGAAATTGCACTCCATGACAATTCTTTATCACCCTCATGAGCTAAGTAGAATATCTCCATCAATGCCGACCCTGATGTCACCATTCGATATGCTGTAACCTGTCACAATTTCACAAACCAAAGTACATAAATGCATTCAACACAAACCCAAAACAAACCATACTTGTCATGCTAAGAATAAAAGACCGCAATAAGTAAAAAGTCTTGAACATTGATAGAACAACAAGTTGTTCTATGGGGAATCTAATAGGTAATCTTCAAGAAGATATGAGAGAAAATACTGGCTGTACTTTGAGTTTGATTTAGTTTTTGTAGTTAGTTTGAATTTTTAATTACGATTATTTTTGTAATCTGCCGGAAGGGAAAATATTTTATATAGACTTTCTTCTAGTGCCTGTTTAAATGCAAGTTGACCATTAAGAGAATAGCTGATTTTGAGAACATGTAAGAGGCTGTTATGGGTGCCTTTTCCATTACCATCTTCCTCTCTTCTCTTGTATAATTTCACTACAATAAAAATCTCATATACCGGCATTTATACCCCCATGCTTGTAGGAAACACCGGGATAGGCTTATGTTATTTTACGCGTGAAAAATAAACCCTTAACATACACCGACGCTTTAAATAAATGCCGGGGTAGGTTAGTATACACCAGCACTGTTTAAATAAACGCCGGTGTATGGTATAGGGTTATTTTTAATCCCCGCCCCAAATTCTACCTCTCTCTCTCTCTCACTCTGTCTCTCTCTCTCCAACGGAGTGCACGTGCTAACCCCACCGTCGTCTCCTTCTGCGTGCTCCCGCCGTGGTCAGCTCCAGTTTGATCCAGCCGTTGGTGCATCTTTATCAAGCAAGGTATAATTATTTATAGTTTTTAAATAAATTTTGTATTTATGAATGAAATTATTTGGGATTGTGTGAATGAATAATTAGGAATTATGGAATCTTGTGTATTTCAGAATGTTGACTGGTTAGGATTTGCTGAATTTGTGAATTTGTTAATTAGGGTTTGTAGTCTAATTAGGGTTTGATGTTATCTTTTTTTTCTTTTCTGATTATTACAAAAAGGGTATGTAGGAGTACTAATATTAATTACATTTCATGTTTAGATAATATAATATAAGGATTATTGAATTTGTAAGTTTGTTCGGGTTTGTGGGCTAGTTAGATTTTATTTGTAACTTATTTGGAATTGTCGAAATTGTGTAACTATTATATGATTATTTGTGTGAAGGGAAACAATGATACTAACATTAGTTTATTTGTGTGACAAGTATTTTCTTGACAAATCTTTTAGTGAGATAGATAAGAAGTTAGGATGGAGATACTAAGGTTGCGTTTGGTTTGTTGTTTTGAAAACAGTTTTCTAAAAACAGTTTTCTGAAAATGAGAGTGTAAAAGCTGTTTGGTAATAATTTTTTATGAAAACAGGTTTTTAAAAATGAGAGTATAATGTATGTTTAGGTTTGGTTGTATGTATATACTGTATACAGTATATGTACTCTGATACATACATGTTGTATACATATAAATACATAATGATATATAATAATATAAAATATTTTATTATAATAAACATATTTAATAATATACATATATATAATAATATATAATAATTATAATAATATATTCAAATTATATATTAAGTAATTTATTATAATAATAATAAATTATATAATAATATATATAATAATATATAATAGTAATATATAATAATAACAATATATATTATAATAATAATAGATTATTATAATAGTATAAATAAAATAGTATAAATAAAATAGTAATATATATAATAATAATATATATAGTAACAATATATTAATAATAATAGTATATATAAAATAGTATATATAAAATAATAATATATTATAATAATTTTATATTATATAATAATATAAAATTATTATATAATATAATAATTTTATATTATACACCAACAACAACAACAATGTATGTAACAATAATATATTATAAATATATATATAATAATAACAATAATAATAATAATAATAATAATAATATATATATATATATATATATATATATATAGAGAGAGAGAGAGAGAGAGAGAGAGAGAGAGAGAGAGGATGTGAAAAAACAGAAAATAGTTGAAGTAGAATTTTGTGAAAACTGTTTTCACAAAACAAGCTAACCAAACGGATTTTGGGGTTTTGGAAAACAAAAAAAAAGAAAAAAACACCAAACCAAAATTTTATGAGTTGCGAATTTAGGTATGTTACTTTATTTTCACTCTCATTTCATGAGTTGCGAATTTGTTAATCTCATCATTTTATTCTAATCTACTTTAATTTTCGTACTATCATTTTTCTGATAAATTTTCTTATACATTTTGGTTCCAAAAATCATATGATGATCCAACATACATGACTTATACATGCAATATGAAGTTAGCCATTGGACCGTGATTTATTACAGGTACTATGCATAATTTGTTGGATGTATATGTATATTCTCATTATAATAGGATAATATTGTGTATATTATTCTATGGGGCAACACGGGTTTACACGTGTTATGTATTAATTATTGGAACGGGTTGAGTGGGCTAAAAGCCCAGTACCCTAAACCCAGTCTAATCTCTATATAAGCTGGTCTAGAGGTAGTGCCCTGTGATATTCCAATACTGATAAGCAGGGTATAATATCTTAAGCGGCTAGAGATTAACCCTAACCCTAATTTCCCCAAATCAGAAGTAACATAATTGATATACTACTAATTAATAATGTTAGGTATCTGGTCATGATAGATAGAACTATTTCTGTATCTTTTCTTAAAGCTAACCTAAAGTAATACATCATTTGTTGGTTAAGGACCACCCTAAAACCAACATGCATCTAAATCTCCCTTCGTACATAATGAATCTTTGAACAAGCCCTAATCAACATAACTAACCATGGTTTAGTGTGCATTTAGCTTCAAGTCTAAAGTTGCGGCAGATGGTTAATCTTCGTGTTTAGGTTAATCATTACTCCTAAACACATTTTGAACTCTAAAATTTTCCCTTTCGAAGTCAATAAACAACCTAAACCATGAGCATCAATATACGTTTAGTTTCTTCTCTTGTGTGTATATTGTTAGATACTACATGCTTGCTACGACTATTAGCAATGCACCTCCATTTTTTCGATCTAACTTCGAAAAATACATCTTTGTCCTGCCTTTTACCCTTGCAAAACTGCTTTAGAGCATCTGTAGTCGTTTGCCAAATATCGATAAAATGGATATTTGGCAAACGAACGTGCTGCACGTTCGTTTGCCAAATATCCATTTTATCGATAAATCGCTACAGTCGATTGCTATAAATGAGAATTGATATAACTTTTATCGATATTTGAGGGACGGCACTTCAAGTGCCGTCGTTTGATTTTTTATAATTTTTTTCAGTTAAAAAATCCCCCAAATCCCTCGGACGGCACTTCATGTGCCGTCCTTTGCTTTTTTTTTTTCCAATTAAAAAAACCCCAGCGCTCCCCCAAATCCTCAGACGGCACTTGAAGTGCCGTCCGGAGGGTTTTGTATTTTTTTAATTTTTTTTTGCAATTTTTTAATTTTTTTTGCAATTTCTGAATTGTTTTTGTAATTTTTTGAAATTTTTTTGTAATTAATGAAATGTTTTTGTAATTTCAGAAAAAGTGGAAAATGTCAAAAAAAGTCCATATGGCTCTTGGACGGCGTCCGTCCATATGGTTTGATTTTTTTAATTTTTTTTTTCTTTTTTCCTTCTCCGACGGCACTTCATGTGCCGTCCGTTCTTCAAAATTAATTATTTTTTATTTTTGCTCTCCGAAAGCACTTCAAGTGCCGTCCCACAAAATTTTTCATTTTTTTAAATTTTTTTTCCTCTCCGACTGCACTTCATGTGCCGTCGCTTAATATTATAATATAGATAGCTAAAAAATAGCTTTGCACGAGTGCAGCAAAAGTGAAATTTCTATATCCATTTATCCATATATGGATATTTTTAGAGCAAACGACTACAGATGCTCTTACACCTCACAAATTAAGATAGTGAAAGGGAAGTGGTCCTTCAAAGGAGTTGCGTGTACTAATTAGATGTTTAATTAAGATTAGAAGTCATTAGTGGGTGACTCAAGCAAAGCAATTGATGGCCTGCTCCCTAATATAATTGATAGTATTATCAAGGTGGGTGTAGTTCTCTCTCAAACATCTGTCAAGTACTTCTGTTTACTATTTTAGTATGTGATTCTAGTTTAAGATTCATAAAATTTCCCTTTTAATGAATCAATCATATGCATACATATGAGATTAACTTTGCTGAGTTTTTAGACTAGGATTGTACTTAGCTAGAATTTGCGCACATGCAAAGCACACAATCTTTTTTTTTTTTTTTTTTTTTTTGATAATAATAGTGACCTTGGTCACTAGTTCTATTAATGAGAATTAATGAACTAAACAGTACAAAATATTACAACCAATACGAGTCCAGTTTAGTACATCAAACGAAAAAGAAGATAGAAGGAGTAAATCATTTGTTAGGGAAAATTATTTACTTTGATGTATTAGTTGTTTCCTATGGTTATATGTATACATATTCCCTAAGAGAAAGTTCTCATTATCGTTAGTGTTTCTTTAGGTTTTCTATAAATTATTCGAAACAACGAAATTATTGAAACAACAAAATTCTTTTTGTACTTTTATAGAAATCCCCATGATGTTCAATGATATTGGGTTGCCTTTTTATTAGAATCACCGAATTGGATCTTTCATGGGCAATTGACTTAGTGAGATAGAGGTTATTAAAATTTTAATTTATGAAATTTTATTTTCAGATTGAGTGATATTGTTGAAATGGATAAAAGCTGGATGAACAAGAAACGATATCAAAGAGGTATCGGGATGACGTTAAAGATTTCATTATCTTTGCCAAGAAAAATTCTCGTGATCCAAATTTGATTATTTGTCCATGTCAGCGGTGTACAAACAGTCATATGAAGACATGCGACGAAGTTCAAACACATTTGGTGATCAATGGTTTTCTTCAAAGGTACACACAATGGTTTTGCCATGGAGAGCATGCCCCAGTGATTCCAGTTGGATCGGGTGTGTTAGAAGATGAAGACGATCCCATAGTAAACGAAGACTTAAGTGTGGCCATTGAGATGCAAAATTTAGTGCGGGATGATTTTGTAATTCATAACAATCCAGCACACTCCAACAGTCCAACAACACAAGCTCATAATGAATCCACAGAAACATTAGACATTGGTGGTGGAGTGGAGCAGGAAAGACAAGATTCTGAATTAATAAAGAATACGAAGCCTTCACTAAGTTGATGGGAGATGCTAGTACACATTTATACCATGATTGCTCAAAATTTTTGAAATTTGCATTCATTGTTAGAATATTTCAGATCAAAACTTTAAACCGGTGGTCTGCTAAGTCCTTCAACATGATACTTCAATTGTTGAATGAAGCATTTTCTGAAATCAGTATTCCAGAATCATCACATGCAACCAAAAAATTACTCAAGTCTTTTGATTTAGGGCATGAGAAGATTTTAGCTTGCCCATTTGATTGTATGATATTTAGGGCAGATAAGGAGAGACTCCAAAATTGTGAAATATGCAGAACTTCGAAATGGAAAGGAAAGCCGAATGAAGGCCAAGAAGCTGATGACCCAGTTAAAACAACTAGGAGAAAGAAGCCTGCAAAAATTTTGCGATACTTCCATCTAATTCCTAGGTTGCAAAGAAAGTTTATGTCCTCTAAAACTTCTTCAAATATGAAATGACATGCAGAATATCGCAGGAATGACGGGATTCTCAGACACCCGACTAATTCTCAATCTTGGAAAAAGTTTGATGAAAGATACTATTATTTTGCTGAAGATCCTCGTAGTGTGAGACTTGGATTGGCCAGTGATGGCTTTAACCCATTTAGGAAAATGTGCAATACATATAGCATATGGCCCATTGTGTAAATTCTGTACAATTTGCCCCTTGAAAATGCATGAAACCTTCATCATTTATGTTGTCCATGATAGTTCCTGGACCAAAAAGTCCAGGAAATGATATAGACGTGTACCTTCAACCATTAATAGATGAACTTCAAAAATTATGGGAGGGTGTTCCAACCTATGATGCAAAAGTCAAAGAAATTTTCCGTCTCCGGGTTGCGTTAACTTGAAAAATCTATGATTTTTTTGCATATGCAAATTTACCCAGTTATAGCACCAAAGGGCATTATGCCTGTCCTTGTTGTACTTATCAAATAGTTTCAAAATGGTTGTATAATGGTAGAAAATTTTGCTACGTGGGTCATCGGAGATGGTTGCATGACGCACATATTCAGGTCAGAAACATTAACATTTAATGGGTTGCAGGAGTGGGGACATGCGCCTAAAATTTTGACAGGGTCAGATGTGTCTAGGTAATTACAAAGTCATAATTTCAATTATGGTAATGAACTAGAAGTCTTCAAGAAAGGCAAGAAAAGAGCAAGGGATGAGGACACCGACTTATGCGATGCGGATGAATGTGACAACATGGTTGATTTAGGGTCACGGAAGTAGAAGAGCATTTTTTTTGAGTTGTCGTATTGAGAATTCAACTCATTAAGTCATAATTTAGATGTGATGCACATTGAAAAAATATCGACGAAAATTGTATAGAAATAGTCATGGGGAATGATCGGAAGAGAAAGGACAATCTTAGGTGTCGCATTGATTTAGTTGCGATGAATATACGACATGAGTTGCACCCAGAGTACTTACCTAATGGTAGAGTCTCTCCCACCTGCAATGTATTCAACGTCCAAAAAGAAGTTGGAACTATTTTGCAAAGTCTTACAGGTGATTAAAGTCTCTAATGGCTATTGATCTAACATAGTTCGTGAGAGATTGGTAAGTGTTAGGTTTTTTTTCACACTTTTATAGAAAGATTATAATGTTTCTTATAGCTATGATTTATTAATATATAGGTGGAGGAACATGGTGCAGACAAGTTCGGCGATCAAGATTTCTTTGACACTACCCACAAGAAATTAGATGGCCAATTTGTTTCCACTGCAGGTGCGAGATATCGATAATTTTTCTTCATGATGTATGCGTTTTTTGATTTTTTTTTAGTCACTTTGATGTAAATAACATATGTAGTTTTCTGCCAATTTGTATTTTAACAGAGCACTACCAGAGTCAAGTATGTCAAACTGTCTTCAACAATGGCCTCCGACTCTACCACATCTTTCTTCGACACATTATCACTTCAGCGCCATGCTTTGATTGAAACGAGAGGACCAGAGCGCCATGGCCATGTGTGTTGAATAGGTTTAGGCTCAACGCCCACTCAAGTCTTCGAGGCTCGTGCATCTACGGCTGAGAATCCGAGAAATGAGGAGATACACTCTTTAAGGTCAGGGTTGTCACAACTTCAGGAGGCATCTGCATCTTTGGTCAGGCACCAAAATCTCGAATCAGCCATTCAGACACAGATTAGAATGTAGTAACGATGTTTAGACACGTTTCACGTTCTGTAGAATGTTGGAATTTTTTTCTCTAGTTGAATGTTTCTGTCCATACTACACTAAGACCTCACCCCCTATTTCACTAATTTTTATGTTAAGGATGAACAAAGATTAGGGAAATACTGATTGCTAAAATAAGACCTCACCCCTATATCCATACTTGTAGTAAACTCAACATCTTTCGATCTTGGAAGTGAACAGCTTCCAGCCAGAAATCATTGTGTAGTAAGGTTCTGAAATCTGTGTTAAAATATTTGGTATGGTATGAGCTGTATATTCTGTTTCCTGATTTATAGGAACAGATTCCCTTAAATATCTCATCTCCTTAATTTTCTCATCAATCACTTGTACCCCTTCTCCAAGAAACTAATATATATATAAAGAGATAAATAGTAGAAGAATTAATCATAAGAATAATATAAATTTTCCCAGATCTGAATTCAATATGGTATCAGAGCCTAAAATATCCTAGACTACGTGAAGAAGAAGAATAAGAAGAGGCATTATTCAGCCTCACCGATCACCAATCTCTTCTCCTGTAGCGCCTTGAATTTCCAATAAATAAAATTAGAAATACATGGTACAATTTCCAGAATCAACTTCAATGTAATCATAAACATAGCAACCAAATACAGGGAAATTTAAAACATTTTATTATATCAATTGTTTACAAAGCACAGCGGAAAGTTAAACACCTTGAACAACAATTTCTTTCTTTTACAATTTACATAATCCATAATATCATTCTACCATAAGCATCCAATCCCAAGCTACAGTATCTACCTGTAAAATATGAGGCTAGAGATAACTCTAACCTCCAAAACTACAGGGGTCAGCCATAACGGTGTGAGTGACATCAAAAGAAATACAACATGAATAAAACATAAAGAATAAAGTCATAAAGAACCTATATCAATAGTAATAACAAATGGAATATGAAATAACAATAAATAAAACATGAAAACATCGAGTGAAACTATACTAAGTGTCAAGTGTAGGAAAACAGAAAACATCATGTATAAAACCAAGTCAAGAAAATACAAATTCAATATGATGACTCTCTAATACATACTTGTCGAATCTATGCTCCACACTCTACATAGATCCGGTGCAAGTCCTTAACGTTCTCCACTTAATAGAGTTAAATCCCTCGTTATGCAA
Organism: Hemerocallis citrina; assembly: GCA_017893485.1. Taxonomy (NCBI): domain Eukaryota; kingdom Viridiplantae; phylum Streptophyta; class Magnoliopsida; order Asparagales; family Asphodelaceae; genus Hemerocallis; species Hemerocallis citrina. The sequence goes on from CM030362.1 coordinate 210,533,837, forward strand.
CTAATCCTACTACGATGACTACTGCGAGATTTAGATACTGTAAGTACCTAGCTCATGCCCCGATAATTTCAGAGGTCAATCTCTATTCACAGATAATTTCGGAGACTATTTTACTCACACCTGAGAATCTTCGAGAATACCCCACACCGCAAGCTATGGTGCCTCATCACATGAATACCCCATGAGTGTCGCCTCGACCCTGATAATTCTGGAGATCAATCCCACATTGCAGGTAATTTCGGAGACTATTTTACTCACACCTGGATAATTCCGGGGATTATCTCACACCGCAGATCATACTGAGATCCCTAACCCATGTTTGCACTCATTTCATCATATCACCATCTAGTTACTATCCTAATCTTTTTAAATTAATTAATTAATTATGAGTCTTCTAGAGTTGGTGTACCCTACTGGACTTAACTCAACTGATCAACAATAAAGCCACAACTGGCCAAACCACAAAATCTCAACTGCCGATGTACTAGGGTCCCACTCACCCTCTAGAGACTTACAACTCAACCATCAACCTAAAATCTTTCATTAAAACTCTTAACCCCATTATCAACACTCTCATATTAAGAAAATTTCTTAAAATCAACAAATCCAAATTTATTTTATATACTCACAAAATTTCCAGAACTGAAATAAAGTATTAAATCTATTAAATAACTGAAAATCATAATTTGAAGTCATAGAAAGTCACAAAACATCAATTTCTTTAAAAACCATACTTATTTCGCTTTATAAGGCAATAATACACAATTTGAAGATCTATTATAATCAAGACGTAACCCTCTATAAAATACTGTAATCTTTAGTAAAAACATCATCTAAAACAGTAGATCCATAATCCATAAGTTTGAAGAAATAACCGTTCAAGAAAAAACGACGAAAAACTCACAAAACAGCCAAAAATAATGATGTCGGTCGACCTTGCAGTCGACCTTTATGTCAAAAATAGCCCATACAGCAGCTTCAAATTTCGTGCACCTTTTTACTGATACTTTGTTAAAACTTTATAAAATCATAAATTTGCAAAGAAAAATCCTGAGATTATTAAATACAACTTGTATAACATGTAGGTGTTTATAAAACATATCCAAACCACATCAAGATCATAAAAGAGCAAATTTTACCAAATTCTTCGAAACGGGATACATATAAATATATAAGCGTATATATGTGTGTTTAAGCATCAGTAAAACTACAAGGGAACATATTATATAGGTGGTACATTTATCTAATCAAACTCATTATTCAAAACACTCAGATCTCAACCGAAAATTTCATAAAACATCAAAAATTAGTTTCGGCAGTTCTTCAAAACAGTAAGATATGTTCATATGTGTATATATATACATATGTGCTAGATAGAACATCAAGAAATCACTATGTATAAGTAGTATAGGGTTTCAAATCAATCTCAGTATCAAAACAATCAAAATCCAATCGAAAACTTCACAAAAGTCACGAAAGATCAATTTCGGCTGAACCTAGTCAGACCCGAAACATACCCCTCTTCACAACATTCAAAACTTGTTCTTTTTAATTCAAACCCCCTTACAGTCGATTAAACACATACTCCACTACTCACATTAGTTAATTCATGCACACACAACAAGTGTATAATCAAGTTTTGTTCATCAAATACACCTAACAGATTATATTTGCATACATACACAGTAAAGATTAGGTTTTGTTCACTTTTGCATTAAACATCATACAACTCAATAATATATGTTCAAAACAGCAAGAATATGGGGGAAAGCAACCTATCCCTGATTTCTGTTAGGTTCTTTAACAATCACAAGTCATCTATATATAGTTTTAATCATCCATAGCATAGTTTCATGAAAAGATTCAATTTGTAATTCATCCATCCATCAAAATTCATTATATTATCACACAATCCCTAACATGCATTCTAATAGAAAATTCATCACATACAATATGCATAGAACAATACAAAATAAACATATGTCACTCACCTCAATGAAGAAATCAACTGAATTAATAAACAATAAGAAAAAGGCAAAATTTAAAAAAACGTCACAATAGTTTGGCACTGTTTAAAAAAACGTCACAAAACTTTGAATTTTTAAAAAAACCGCACAAAGTTTAACTCTCAACTCACGGAGTTATCCAACCGTTAACTGGGATAATAGTTATGTGATTTTTTTTAAAACAAATGGGAACTTTTGTGATGTTTTTTTAAACATAATAATAGTTCTGTGTTTTTTTTTTAAACAAAACAATAGTTTTGTGATGTTTTTTTAAACATTACGTATAATCCAGTTAACGGTTGGATAACTCCGTGAGTTGAGAGTTAAACTTTGTGCGATTTTTTTAAAAAGTCAAAGTTTTGTGACGTTTTTTTAAACAGCGCCAAACTATTGTGACGTTTTTAAAATTTTGCCTAAGAAAAAGCTATTCTTTTGCAAATATCCAAGATCATCGCTTCGAAACTCCAAGAAATTAATAGTAAAAATATATTTTATTTTTTAGAGGAGGGGAATAGCTGTTGTAGCTCTTTTATAGGCCGAAATCTGGAGTTTCTAGGGTTTTACAAGTTTATGGAAACATCCCTTAACAAATTATTACTTTACATATATCAACCTTTCTTTAGTAAAGTAGTTAAATAAGTTAAATAAATTTAAATAAAATCCAATCCTTTTACTGCTGAGTTATCCAACCATCAAGAATAGCCCAGAAATTTTAAAAAAATCGGATTTGTACTCAAAGTGGTAATTTTGCACAAAAGTCCATCTCTTTGTAATATTTGCAAATATGTCAAATAAATATCAGAAAAATCCAGAAAATTCATAAATAATATCCAGTAATAAATATTAGATTTTCTAAACAAAATTTCTGAATTTTTGTTTCCAAGAAAAATATTTGCACAAGATCCACTTAAATTCCATATTTGCAAAAATACCATATTTGTTTAAATCTTTGCAAAATAACCTCTAAATATATTTTAAATAAATATAATCTTTAATAATGACCATTTCCAGCCCAAAAAGCAGCAAAAACGAATTTTCATTATTTGTTTGAGATTCAATCAGCTGTTTACATAAAAGCCCATCACTTTCAAAGTATTTATGAAAATAGTTTATTTATTCAAAAAAATTCCAAAATTTAGGATATACTTAATTATAAATAGGAGAATTTATCAGAAATTTAAAATTGGTTATTTGCACCAAAAAAAATATTTGCACGTGTTTTGCACGTGTAAAATTGACAAATTCATAAAATAGTTAGATTAATTTAAATAAATCTGAAAATTTTAAATATCATAAATAAATGAGGAAAATCAATCATTAACCATAAAATTTAAGAATTCAAAATTTCCTAACTTTGCACATGTGTTGCACGTGCAAAATTGCAATTTCAAGAAAATTGTCAAAATAGTCAACTTTACTGATTTAATATTATTTAATAATGTAAAATAAATCATTTTATTTTGTGGGGTGTTACATCCCCGACTTCAAATCCAAATCCGAACCCCGAATCCCCAACGAATCCCCGACGAAGCTGCTGCTGCTCGAAGCCTGTCGCCACTGCTGTCACCCATTACCGTTGAAGCTGATCTCATAGCCATCATCGAGCCCGAAACCTCCTACCGATGAACCCGTTGCTATCATCGCCCCGATCACCTGCCGTCAATCATGTCGCCATCGTCGCCCCGATTTCCCGATCCTATTGTGCACCGCTGCTTCCCATAGCCATCGTTGTCAAAAACACTATCGTCGGCACCATCAATTCTCCGCAAGCCCAGTGATTCAATTCTTGAACCCGACCTGCAAATCCAATCTACAATGGAGTCCCCTCATTGTTTCTGCTTTGCAGCTTACTATGTTGTTGTTTGCTGTTCTTACGCCAACCTGCTGCCGCCGATGTTGTCCCTCTACCTGATTTAATTTTTTGTCACAACCACACCATGGAACAAACTGATGGACATTCAAACACTAAGGATAGTACACCGATTATTGTACAATCTGACCATTCTGGTTTTAATGCTGGGATAATTCTTGATGAAACAAATTATGATGTTTGGAATCAATTGATGGAGATGCATATTGCTGGCATGAAAAGATCCAGTATATTCGAGGAAAGAGAACAATTCCTGATGAAGATGATGTCACCTATGATAAATGGTATGCTGATAATTAGAAAGTTAAAGGCTGGTTATCGATGTCCATGAAACCGGAAATCATGAAGGGATACACTCGATTACGTACAGCCCGTGATGTTTGGGATGCCCTTGCAAAAGCATTCTATGATGGAACCGATGAAGTTCAAGTATTTTCTCTAAACTAGAGAGCCTTCTCGGCAAGGCAAAATGGTAGGCCACTCTTAGTTTATTATGAAGAATTAACTGAAAATTTTTCAAGAGCTTGACCACCGAGACAAGGTGATAATGAAGAATCCTGATGATGTTGAAATATATCGAAAATCGATTGAGCATTTGCGGTTTCATATCTTCTTGGCAGGATTGGATGCTGAGTTTGAACATGTTGAGGAGACATCTTGCGAAAGGATCCCGCTCTTGATCTTGAGGAATCTTATGCATATGTCCACTGTGAGCCTCACCAACAAAGCACCATGAACAAGTCCTCAGAACCCTTCGATGCAGCTACAATGGGGGCTTGGAATCGTTCTTCAAAAAGTCACCTGGGTCGATCTGGCCCAAAACTACCTTATGAATCAAGGAAGTGTACTTATTGTGGCAAGATTGGTCACACGAAAGATATCTGTTATGAGATTATCGGCTACCCGGAGAACTAGGATCATAACAAGGATACTCAATAGAAGAATTGCAACCAACCCACTGTCGCTGCTGGAGTGGCAGATGGAGCTTAAAAGGGTGTTGGACTAGCCACTGCATTAGTTACAGCTGTAGGTAATGATGGTAAGGTATTTAATGTTTTCGCATCTATTATGAATAATGCATGGATAATTGATTCAAGTTTACCGACCATTTGACTTTGATTCTAGACAAGTCCAAATCTTACAACCATCTACCAAATAAAGTATTGTAACACCCTAGATTTTTAAATAATGTTTTTTGAGATTAATAAATGAATTAAAATGATTTTTTGGTGATTTAATAAATATTTTTCTGAAATTTATCTTTTTACACGTGCAAATATTTTCTTGGGAAGTTCAAAGTCGGAAATTATTTTGGGAAAACCTAATATTTATTATTGTGTATTATTTATGAATTTTCTGATTTTTTCTGATATTTATTTGGCATATTTGCAAATATTACAAAAAGATGGGATTTTGTGCAAAATTACCACTTGGAGTAAAAACTCCAGAATTTCAGTTTTCTCGGCTGAGCATGATGGCTAGCCAACTTAGAGGTAAAGATTTTACTTTTTATTCTAATAGATTTGGTTTATTTCACAAATTTGTTAAAGAAGAGTCTTTTTGCAAAATTGCCACTTAGAGGCAAAAATTACAAAATTTGTTTTCTAGGTTTTGAAACCAGTGTCGGCCATATCTAGATGGTTGCTTTTGATTTTAAATCTCAATTAATTTGTTTTTTCTAATTTCCAAGTATAAGGATTTATATATGTAAAGATATATTCAAAAGGGAAATTTTGCAAAACCTACTTAAAACCCTAGAACCTAATTTCCGACCTAATATAAGGGAGGTGCAGCCGTCTCTTTGCTGCACTAAACAAAGGGTTTTCTTAATTATTGATTTCTTGGAGTTTCAAAGCGATGATCTTAGATTTCTTGCGAAATGAAGGACTTTTCTTATTCCGGTTGATTCTTTAATAAGGTGGTTTTGATTAGTTTAAAACTCCAATATGTTATAAAAGTTGTATTTGATCATCTCAGGAATTTTGTTTTACAAATTTATAATTTTATAAAGATTAAACAAAGTATCGGTAAAAATGTGCACGAATATTAAAGCTGTGTATTTTCGAACTTGACAGTCGACCGCACGAAATTGCACATGAAATGTCGGTCGACTGGCAGTTCTTGGGTTTTTGGATTTTGGCTTGACAGTCGACCGCCCACTTTTGAACTTTCTTTGACAGTCGACTGTCAGTGTTCTTGCTGACTGTTTTCTTGAGTTTTTCTGTTGTTTTCTTGAACGATTATTTTTTCGAACTTATGGATTATTGATCTACTGTTTTAGATAATATTTTTGCTACAGATTACAGTATTTTACAGAGAGTTATGATTTGATATAATAGAATTTGAATTGAATTTCTATGACTTTATAAAGTGAAATATATACGGTTTTCAAAGTAATTGATGTTTTGTGATTTTTCTACGACTCCAAAATATGATTCTGAGTTATTTAATGGATTTAATGTTTTATTTCAATTCTGGAAATTGGTGAGTATATTGAATGAATTCGGATTTTTGTTGATTAAAGAAGTTTTCTTGATATGAATGTTTTGATGATGAAATTAACAGTTTTAATAAAAGATTTTGTGTTGATATTCGATTTGTGAGTCTCTAGGAATTGAGTGGGAGTCCCGTGAACAGGCCGTTGAGATTTTGTGGATTTAAGTCCGACAGGATACATTAACTCTAGAGAGGGGGAATTTGTATTTTAATAATAACCAACTTAAGGATAGACACTAGTAGAGATGTGATGGAACTTGGAAAACGTAAGTATATACTTAGGGGTCTAGTCCAACGGATGCGTTCCAGGACTGTGTGTTGTTCTGTCTCGAGAGGACATTGGTATGTTCGCGTGTCGAGGGTCTGCAATGCCTATTCACGGAACATATAGGTGCATTCGCGTATCAAGGGTCGACGGGCTTATTCACGGGATGTACTAGTGTATCTGCACGTTGAGGGTCTGTGGGTCTATTCGTGGGGTACACGTCAGGGAGGTGATTCTCCCTAGGGGTCAAAGCTATTCTTACATGATGCTTGTGCATCAAGGGTTGTTAGGCTTATTCGCAGAGTATTCTGGATCTTATTTCTATCACCGTAGTAGAATTAGTTGCATGACGAGGACTTGCACCGGACCTATGTAGTATGGAATGCATAGAATCCGACAAGCATGCATTAGAGAGTCATCATACTGCATTTGTGTTTCTTGACTTGGTTTTATGCATGTTTGTTTTCTGTTTTCCTACACTTGACACTTAGTCTAGTTTCACTTGATGTTTTCATGCTTTATTTATTGTTATTTCATATTTAATTCGTTACTACTGTTGACATGTGTTGATTTATGACTTTATTCTTTATGCTTCACTTATGTTGTATTTTCTTTTGATGCCACTCACACCGTTATGGCTGACCCTTGTAGTTTTGGGGGTTAGGATTATCTCTAACCTCATATTTTACAGGTAGGTACCTATAGCTTGGGATTTGGTTGTATGTGGTAGAATGATAATGTGACTTATGCAAATTTGTAAAAGAAAGAAATTGTAATTCAAGGTATTTAATTTTTCACTGTGCTTTGTAAAGATTTGGTGTAATAAAAATTAAAATTTTTTTCTTCTGTATTTGGCTATGTTTACTATTACATTGAGTAGATGCTGGGAATTGTGTCACATATTTCTAAGATATTATATTGAAAATTCGGGGCGCTACAAGTATGTCCACTGCCAATGGAGATCCTGCCATCGTTATTGGCGAGGGTTCCATATCTCTCACAAAAACCTAAACTTAGACACTGTACTAGTTGTGTCATCCTTAAATTTTAATCTCTTATCTATTGCTCAAATAACTACTACTTTACACTGTATTGTGATTTTTTGGCCCTCTTATTGTGCGTTTAAGGACATTTGGGCTCGCAAGACGAATGATTATGGTGTTAGACACCGGAAGCTATCCTACCTGGACATGGTATCCGAAAGTTCAAGTAAGTTGACCCAAGCTCTAGTTGTGGAAGGATCCGAGGGGGAGAAGAAGAAATGAGAAATTTGGCTATGACATCGACGTCTACGGCATGCTTTTTGGTTATTTGAATAAATTATTTTCAAGTTTATTTTCGAAGTTGGATGTTTCTAATTTTCAGTATAATGTGTGTGAACTAGAAAAAAGTCACCGTGTCTCTTTTCTTCCAAATTTAAATAAAAGCCCTCTTCCATTTATGATTATTCATTCTGATGTTTGGGGTCAATCCAAAAACACTACTTTTGGAGGAAGCAAAATGGTATTGATGATTGGATTCGTATGACTTAGATTTGTTTGATGAAGTCTAAAAGTGAAGTTAGTGGCTCAGAAATTTCACAAATGGGTTATGACTCAGTATAAAGTATATATTCAAGTTCTTAGGAGCAATAATAGCGGAGAGTACCTGAGTTCGAATCTGCAACAATATTGGTGGAACATGGGATTGTTCACCCGACTACTTGCCTATATACACCTCAACAGAATGGGGTTGCAGAAAGAAAAAAAACAGACACTTGCTAGAGGTGGTCAGTGCTTCCTTTATTCATGAAAATATGTCACTCATGTATGGGGGGAAGCCCTTGCTTCTGCTGCATACATAATCAATTGAGTTCCCTCTGGTATCCTAAACTTCATCACGCTTTTTCAAGCATTAACTGAAGCTGTGCATGCACCAACAGTCATCAACTTGCCACCCCATGTGTTTGGGTGTGTCGCATTTGTTCATCTTCATCCATATAAACGTAATAAGTTATCTTCTCAAGATGTTCGATGTGTTTTCGTGGGATATGAAACGGATAAGAAATGGTATCTTTGTTATCATCCACCAACTCAAAGGATGTTTGTGACTATGGATGTGGTGTTCAATAAAAATGAGATGTATTTTTCCTCTGAGGTTGAACTTAATGGGGCATACCAAAGTCAAGTTCCGACTCTTGCTTATGACGAAGTGGTTACCATTCAGAATGAACAATTGGATACAAGGGGTGAAAATGTGGATGTAAGTAGTGATGATCACTCGAACGAAGATTTGGTTGAGGGAGAAGATCTCCACATGGAACTGCAATCAGTCTCAAACCTCCTCGAAGATGAGCCGTCAGGATCCATGCCACCGCTAGTGTCATGTCCACCACCAGCGTCGTCAAAGCCATCTCCATTACTAGTGTCATTTCCACCAGCACCGTCATAACCATCTCCACCACCAGCACCGTCAGAACCCCAAAATCAATCATCATCATTGTCCGAAGCTCCAAGAAGATAACTCCCGAATCTTACTACTAGAGGTATCCCAAAACCTACTTATGAGCTTGATCCCACTAATAATGTCAAGTATCTCATGAGTCATTATATGTTCACTCTTCGATTGTCTGAATCAAATGAGTCATTTGTGAATCAATTATATGTTGTATCTATTCCTAACAGTGTGCAGGAAGTCTTAGTCAACCTAATGTGGAAAGCAGCTATGGATGAGGAGATGAAGTCCTTGAAGAATAATGAAACTTGGGAGATAGTCGAATTATAAGCAGGAAAGAAGCCGGTAGGATGCAGATGGATTTATATGGTGAAGTATAAGTCTGATGGTTCAATAGAGTGATATAAAGCAAGGCTGGTTGCCAAAGGGTATACTTAAACTTATGAAATTGATTATGATGCATTTGCACCTGTGGCAAATTTCAACACTGTTCGAGTTCTACAGTCACTTGCTTCAAACCTTGACTGGTCGTTGGAGCAATTTGATGTGAAGAACGCTTTTTTCATTGGGAATTGACAGAAGTGGTTTATATGGATCTACCACCAGGATCAAATAGACCATTCCAACACAATAATAAAGTGTGTTGGTTGAAGAAAGCACTGTATGATCTAAAGCAGTTGTCGAGAGCTTGGTTTGCGAGATTTACAAAATAAATGAGGACATTCAGATATTGTCAGAATACTTCAGATCATACCCTGTTCCTGAAAAGGAAAGAAGGTAAGATTACCGCTCTCATTATATATGAGGATGATATGATTGTAACTGAAAATGATCCTGATGAGAGAAAGACATTAAAGAGCTACTTCTCACAAGAGTTAGAAATAAAGGATCTTGGCACTTTGAGATATTTCCTTGGTATCAAAATTTCTCGCTCTAGAAAGGGTATATTTCTGTCTCAAGGAAAATATGCACTTGATTTGTTGAAGAAAATAGGAATGTCTGCTTGTCAGCCTATTCTTGTCAACCTATTAATATACCGTTAGAAGAATGACTGAAACTGTGGAATGATCCTGATCAAGTTCCGTGTGATAAGGAGAGATATCAGAGATTAATATGATGACTAATGTATCTTTCACACACAAGGCCAGATTTATCATATGTCTTAAGTGTGGTGAGTCAGTTTATGCATGCACCTCATGAACAACATATGAATACAATGATGAGAATAATGAGATATATAATGTTTGCTCCAGAAAAAAGGGTCTTGTTTGTAAAACATGGTCACCTGAAGGTTGAGGCATATACTGATGCCGATTGGGCAGGATCTGTTGATAATCAGTGCTCCACTTCATGATATTTTACCTTTGTTGGAGGAAATCTGATGGAGAAGCAAAATGAAAAATGTTGTTGCACGCTCTAGTGCAGAGGCTGAGTATCACGAAGTAGCTCTGAGTATAACTGAAGTTTTATGGCTAAAACTTTTGTTACAGGATTTATGTTGTTGTCCAACTGAGCCTATTAAGGTGTATTTTGACAGTCAAGTGGTATGTGATATTGCAGCCAATCGAGTCCAACATGATAGGACAAAGCATGTAGAGGTGGATAGATTACTCATCAAGGAGAAATTAGATGAGAATATTACTGAGATGTCTAAGGTGAAGTCAGAATACCAACTCGCATATATTCTTACCAAGACAGTTTCGAATCAGCTCATCTTGAAATTTGTGGACAAGTTCAACATATTCAATATCTATGCACCAACTTGAGAGGGAGTGTTAAAAATATTTGGTATGGTATGAGCCGTATATTTTGTTTCCTCAAATCTCTCATCTCCTTAATCTTCTCGTCAATAACTTGTACCCATTCTCCAAGACACTAATTATATATAAAGAGATAAATAGTAGAAGAATTAATAATAAGGATAATATAATTTTTCTCAGATCTGAATTCAATCTGGACTATAATTAAATTGTCACTAACTTAATATAGTTTGTTGGATTATTTGATTAGGATGCCACTCCATCTCCAACTTAAGTTTTTACTCTCTGTTCGTTAGTCCCTCTACTACTGTGTTCAGGAAACTAAACATAATCTATTATAAAATCTCGTCAATTCCAAGCTCTTTGATTTCCTCTCACTTACTCTATCTGCAATTAATCACTACTTGGAATAATTGCAGCGAGGAGAAGGCAGGACTAGGCGAGTGATAAAATTCTGGCAAACTTATTTTAGGTGGGTGTGTATGTGCCGTGGAGATAGTGTACGAAGCTAAACTGACGTACATACAATTTTACTGAACCGAGCTTGTTTGTCAGCCCAATCTTTAGGATTGTTGGAAGGATTTGTTGTTTCTACCGATCATGTTGCTTCATATATGTTTTATTTTGTCTGTAGTTTGTAATCTGGCTCAGTACTCTGGGTTTGTTTCGTTAAGTTCTTATTAATGAAACAGAGTGGCCATATTCAACCTTTTCCTTCAAAAAAAAAATTTATTCACTACTTGGTTTCTAGCTACAGCGCAAATAGATACAGGTGTGGTCATAAATGTTGGGTGCAAGTGTGGTGAGATTACTAACAATAGTGGTTAGCGTTCAAGAGTAGTGTATTTAGAATATGGAAATGAAAAAGAAGTTTCCAAGTACAACATCAACTCAGAGCATCATTTATAATGCAAAACAATTGCATTTCAGTTAAGCAATTGATATCTGTTGAGGCGCTCGAAAGGCATGATTGCTACGTGTGATAAAGGAGCGAAGCAGAGACATGTATTCATTCTCAGTTTGGTAGACATGTACTCATTCTCTGTTTTGTTGTACATACGTACGATGACATTTTTTTTTGATGAATCATACGTACGATGACATGAAACTAAAGGCTTGCAATGTTAAAAAAAAATCGAGATTTAACCCCCTCTATTACTTACATTTAGTAGGTGCAATTTTTTTTGGTTTCATATGCAGTAGTAGACTTCTTGATTGTTTTTTATTATCACTCATTTGGAACCTCATACAACTCAACACATAGTATAGAGTTGTCATAACTCATAAGTCAGTTAGGCTTTCCTAAAAAAAAACTCATAAGCTGGATAGGCAATTCTCCTTAAGTTATTTTCTATTTACTTTGGATGTGAAAGTTTGTTTCATATCTTAGTTGGCATTGCCCAACTCAAAACTATTGTATATGTTGACTAATTTTTTGTATAATTTGTGACTTTCACAGTTCCAAAATAGAGTTACAACTAATTTAAGTCGGGCCAATCCAGAGGATCGAAGCGAGCATGATGGAAGTAACGGCGACATAAGGAGGCATACCCACTAAGAAAATCTATTAATTGCGATAATGTTTTTTTAGTCTTTTTTGGTAGTCAAATTATTTTGTATGGTGAAACTTGCTAGAATTTTTTTGTAACTGAGCTGTATGTAACTTGATACTTGTGTGAGAAACATTAGATTCTAGATTTTAGACTGTAGAACTTTGAACTTCTTAAGCTGTATATGTTAATCATTGGAAAATATAATGAATTTTGCGTTTAAATTTTTTTAGTGTTATTGTGGATTACTGGAAATTATTATAGGTTTTTTGTTTTGCAAAAATGAAAATTATTACAGGTTTTATATTGAAAAAAAATCACCGGGATTTTTTTTTTATTTTAAAGAGAGAGATACCCTGGCGTTTTTAAAATGCCCGATGTATATTTTTTTAAAAAAATAATAATTTTGAATTGTAAAAAGAATTATATTTATTTTAAAACAAACATACCCCGGCGTTTCCAAATGCCGTAGATTAATTTCAGGTTTTTTTAAAATTTTAAAATTGGTATACACCGGCGTTTATAAATCGCCGGTGTATAGAAAGTGTACACCGGCATTTTTAAAAACGCCGGGGCAGAGTGCCCAAAAAACTCCGGCGTGCGCAACACTGATGTTTGGTGCGGTATTTTCTGAGAAGTCGGTATGGCAATCCCTGGCATTTAAAAATGCCGGGAAAGCCGAAAAGAAACGTCGTTGGTGCCTTTCTCCTTAGTAGTGGTTCAATTCTTTACCAACCCTCCAATTCTCTTTTCCATCCCCTTATAACTGGATTTCCCCTTTGATCCGCGTGCATTGTTTCTCAAATCTACAGTATTTTTCAGCAATGACATGAAGTGCCTCTTTATACTTAATGCAATTAAGTTTAGTTATTGCTGAGTAATAATAACATTTTTTTTTGAAGAAAAGGTGGAGTATGGCCACCCTGTTTCATTAATAAGGGGTTAATAAAACAAACACAGAGTACTGAGCCAATTACAAGGGTTCTACAAACAAAATGAAAGTACATAACCTCCACCCCAAACATCGGGGGTGGGACAAAATAGTGCCAAAAAGTCCGCAACATACAAGCGACTAAACAAAATATATCACATCCCCCCCAACAAACCCTGGGGTGGTGGGTGTCTATCAACAGTAACAGCTACGCTTCTTGTCAGTCAATCGTCGGACCGATCTTGACTTCCTCATCATCAAAATCCTCCACCTGGAATACGCTCAATATCCTCCCCCTGGGACCTACTGCTGCCACATTAGCCCAAAATGCAATAAAATGCATAATGTGAGTCAAGTTACCAGAAATATTATTACAAGTTCTGCGGAAATAAAAATTATTCCTGTCTTGCCAAGGCACTCAGGTCGTTGCGACATTAGCGATGTATCACGCTTCTCTCATAGTTCTTCTCTCAAAAGCAAATTTGGACCCTACCCATAGGTCCTCGTACACACTAGGGTACTGACTCGTCCCCAGGATGCTGAGTATCTCAACGAGTACCGCTTTGCTCCTAAGACACTGTAGGAAGATGTGGTCTCTAGTTTCTAGGGTAGCGTGGCAAAACCCACAACTGGAGTCCACATTCGGTTGGCATTTAGCGAGATTTTCTTTAGTCAAAATCGCATCATTCAGCACCAGCCATAAGAAACCTTTGATTTTCAGAGGGGCTTTCATCCTTCAGACGATGCATGCCCACTTTGGGGTACATCCCCTAAAGTGAATGCGGTTATACAGGGAGCAAACGGTGAACGTACCGTTTTTTTCCAGTCCCCAAGACTTCTTATCTGGACCTTTAGAGCAGCTAATATCAGCATTGTTGATGTAGGTCTGGAGTTCTATGTGTCTAGTCTGGGAGCCCAGATCGAGAGATTGTTTAAAGGATGGTTTCCAGGCGCCTCTTTTCCAGGTTGCGGCCACCGTGCAGTGTGGTTATGAGGCTCGATCATATAGGTCGGGGAACAGGGCTTTAAGTGTGTGATCACCACACCACTTATCCCACCAAAATCTGGTGAGTCTACCGTTACCGATAACTGATTTAACACAGCTAATGAAGGGTTCGTATGTCTTAGCGATGCCTTTCCAGAACCAGGAGACACGTGGGCCTACTCTGAAGCCCAAATTTCTCATTCCATTCCCATGCAGATATCCCTGAACAAAATCTTGTCACCCTTCTCCATTAGGGTGAAAAACCTTCCACCACCATTGTAGCGCCCCGAATTTCTAATATGAGAGCTTAGAAAATACGTGGCACATTCCCAGTGATCCACTTCAATATAACAATAAACACAACCAAACACCACTAAAATACCAAATAGAACAACAGGTGGTACCAAAACCAAGTGTCAAATGTGGAAACAGGAAATCCGAATGCATAAAGATGAGTCAATAAAACAGAAATGCTATATGCTGACAACGATGACTACTAAGAGATGAAGATAAACTATGAGAATTTGCCCATGCTTGATAATCCCGGAAATAGATCCCACATCTCAAGTATTTTCCCTGGATAATTCAGGAGATCAACCCACATCTAAACATAGACTCATCATCACAATAATATCCCAAGAGCGTCGCCTCGACTCTGATCATTCCGTAGGTCAATCCCGCATCTCAAGATAATTACTTGGATAATTCAGGAGATATATCTCACATCTCAGGTTGTCTACCTGGATAATTCAGAAGATAAATCCCACATCTCAAGTTAACCACTTGGATAATTCAGGAGATTAAATCCCACATCTAAAGCCTTACTGAGGTGCATAACTTATGTCCCCTTCGTCATGACACTACTAGTGCAAGTCCTTATTATTTTTGGTTACTGAACAAATCTCCTAGAGTAGTGTACCCCACCGGACTAAAAATCTGAATAACTGAAAATTCGCCTCAATGGGCCTCAACAAATAACTCAACACCGGTATACTAGGGTCACGTACCTCTAGAGACTCAAAATCAAATATCTAATCAAATTCCCACTATACAAGTGGTTCAACTGAATATCTCAAAATCACTTTCTTAACTGAATATCTCAAGATCAAACACTGAACAAAATATCTCAAATCAAACACTGAACAAAATATCTCAAAATCAAATTTTGAACAAAATATCTCAAAATCAAATACACAGATCCCTCAGTACTAGTCGACTTATGCTGAGGTAAGTCGACTGTCCAGAGGACAATTCTCCAGAATTTCACAAAATAATCTAAGGCATATCAGTCGACTAGGAAAGTCATCAGTCGACTGCCCCGAGACAAATTCCAATAATTCTCAAGAAAATATTCTAAGTATTTAAGTCGACTGAAAGGTTCATAGGTCGACTGTCCCGAAAGGACTGAACAAATTTTACAATCAGCAGACCAGTCGACTGACAATAGCCTAAGTCGACTGTCCCGAACAATTCTCAAAAGACTGAAGATAATCAGTAGAGTCGTACCAGTCGACTGTGCAGTAGGCCAGTCGACCGTCGGCCTACAGTTTTCAAAAATAGGTCTGGTTACAAAATTAAACTGAAGATTTCTAAAGAATCATGGTTCATTGTTTATCAAGCAATAGTTCGTACACAAGCCAATGATGACTCTCAAATTGATCTCCAATACGGATACATTACTCATCAATCAATTCTTCAAATCTCAACTTCTCATGATCTAAATCACTAATCTTCCATTAGGGTTTCTCAACAAAACTTCTTCCTCGACTCAAAATCAAATTCTGATATAAAGTCATAAGATTCAGATGTTTATCATCCGATCACAACCTAATCAATTCTTAACATGCTTCCCAACAATACGATCCCACAAATCAATATTTCCTCAACAAATCTTGATAATTTCTCTTACATGGTCCAAATATCAACAAGTGTTCTCATCATCCATATCAAAATAAAAGACCCATATTATGCATACAATGAGACTAACAAGACAATATCATAACGATCCCAAACAAAGTGTAACAAAAGATCTTACGTCATTCATCAATCAAAACAAACAAAACAAAACAAAGCAAAACAAAAACCAAACCACTCACCTTTGATTTAGAGAAGATCCACGAAAAAGCTCTCTTTCTTGCTAGATCCAAAAAGCCTCTTCTTGCTCCTCAAACAAATCTCAAAATCTGTATATTTTGTAAATGACGGCTGGGGAGGAAATCCCTTATATATGCCGGATTAATATTAGGGTTTTATCCACATTTTGCAAGACAATCCTTCCCAAAAATACAACTTACATATATATACATTAGTCTTGTAAATTCAATAAAACTCCTTTAAATTAGGATCTAATAGAAAATATACTTCTAAACCTCAGCCAATACTGCTCAAAACGTCCAGAATGCCAATTTTGCATTTCAACCCTTGAAAATGTCAATTTTGCAAATAAGTCCTTCTTTTCTCAAAAATTGCAAATAGTATCAATTAATTTCAGAAAAATCTGGAAAAATACTACATAAATTCTAAATAATAAATAATGATTTTTCATAAAGAAATCTTAAATTTTCAAACTTCTAAAAAGTCATTTGCACGTGTTTTGCACGTGTACAAAAGATAAATTTCTTAGAAAATATTAATTAAATCTCCAAAAATCATTTAAATTCATTTTCAAATAATTAAAATAATATTTGAAAATATGGGGTTCTACATCACTCCCTCCTTAGAAGAGTTCTGTCCTCAGAACTACTACTAATGAGTTCAAACACATACCAACAAAAGGAAATAGTGTTTCATATATATAAAACATAATCCAAATAATTTCTTATAACATCACGATCAAAACAAAAGAATGCATCATATATCAGTCAATAGTACAATCATCCAAAGAATTCCAATCACATACAAGAAATACACTCATACAAACAATTCAGGAAATTCCTTCTGCATGCGATCCTCTGGCTCCCAAGTAGCCTCCTCGAACTGTTCATTCCTCCACAACACTTTGACCATAGGTATCACCTTGCTCCTAAGGACTTTCTCCCTACGATCAACGATCTTAACAGGCCGTTCCTTGTAGCTCAAGTTCACCTGTAGATCTTCGGGAACCTCTACCAACTGATGATTCTGATCGGCCACATACTTCCTTAATAGCGACACATGAAACACATCATGTACTTGCGCTAACTCCTCTGGAAGTTTCAATCTGTATGCTGTCTTGCCAATCCTCTCCACGATCCTGTACGGTCCAATGTACCTCGGCGCCAACTTGCCTCCCTTACCAAATCTGATCACCCCTTTGGTCGGAGAAACCTTGAGAAAAACTGCATCCCCAACCTCAAATTCCAAATCTCTTCGCCGAGTGTCAGCATAACTCTTCTGCCGACTCTGAGCTTTAACCAATCTTTTGCGAATCAGCTCAATCTGCTCGGATGTCTGCTGCACGATCTCAGGACCATACATCTGCCTCTCGCCAACCTCATACCAACAAACAGGTGTCCTGCACCTCCGCCCGTACAAGGCCTCATACGGTGCCATCCCAATACTTGCATGGTAACTGTTGTTATAAGCAAACTCAACCAATGCCAAGTATCTCTCCCAACTACCACCGAAGTCCATAACACAAGCTCTCAACATATCTTCCAGCACTCGATTCACCCTCTCCGTCTGACCATCTGTCTGTGGATGAAATGTTGTACCGAAATCAGTTCTGGTGCCTAAAGCTGCTTGTAGGCTCTTCCAAAACCTCGAAGTAAACCTTGGATCTCTGTCAGAAACAATTGACGCAGGAACTCCATGAAGTCTCACAATCTCTCCAATGTACAACTCAGCCAATTTCTCCATTGACCAAGTAATCTTCATGGCTAGAAAATGTGCCGACTTAGTCAATCGGTCCACAATAACCCAAATCGAGTCGTTGCCCTTCGAACTCCTCGGTAAACCCGTGATGAAATCCATGCTGATATTCTCCCACTTCCACTCCGGAATGGGTAATGGCTGTAACAAACCTCCAGGTCTCTGATTTTCTGCCTTGATCTGCTGACAAGTCAGACACCTTGCCATAAAATCTGCCACATCCCGCTTCATACCAGACCACCAAAAATGTGGTTTGATGTCCCTGTACATCTTCATGCCTCCTGGATGAACTGACAACAATGTACTGTGTGCTTCCTGCAAGATACTCTCTCTCAAATCTGCATCATCTGGAACACACAACCTCTCACCCATCCAAAGAACTCCATCTTGGACACGAAATTCTGATAACTTGCCTTCTGAAACCTGCTGCAACATCTTCTGGATCTCTGGATCTAATCCCTGACCTTCCATAATCTTCTCTCTCAAAGACGGCTGCAGCCTCAACTGAGCCAAAGATGTCCCTAAACCTCGCAGTACCACCTCGATACCTGCCTGATCGATCTTTGTTGCCAACTCCCTTCGAGTAGTGATCAATCTCGATAAACTACTCTTCCTGCTAAGTCCATCAGCCACTACATTCGCCTTGCCCGGATGATACTTGATCTCAGGACGAATGTCTTCCAATACCTCCAACCACCTTCTCTGCCGAAGATTCAAATCCCTCTGCTGATAAATATACTTCAGGCTCTTGTGGTCAGTGTACATATTGACCTTCTCACCATAAACATAATGCCTCCATAGCTTCAAGGCATAAATGATAGCTGCTAGCCCCAAATCATGCGTCGGATAATTTTTCTCATGCGGACGCAACTGCCTCGAACCATAAGCAATGACCTTGCCTTCTTGCATCAAGACACAACCCAAACCTCTGAGGGATGCATCACTGAAGATATCATAATCCTTCCCAGCTTGCGGCAATGCCAATATAGGTGCGGTAGTCAACCTTTCCTTTAACTCAAGGAAGCTCTCTTCGCACTTATCGGTCCATACAAATGTCACATTCTTCCGGGTCAAACCTGTCATCGGGACTGCAATCTGAGAATACCCCTGAATAAATCTCCTGTAGTACCCAGCCAATCCCAAGAAGCTTCTGACTTCCTTCACTGACGTCGGCCTGGGCCAATCCTTCACTGCTTCTACTTTCTGAGAATCAGTAGCCACTCCCTCCTTAGAAAGAATATGACCAAGGAAAGCTATCTCAGACTTCCAAAATTCACACTTCGACAATTTGGCATACAAACTGTGCTCCTGCAACGTCTGTAACACCGCTGTCAAGTGCGTCGTATGATCCTCTTCCGACTTTGAATATACCAAGATATCATCAATGAAGACCACTACGAAGGAATCAATGAACGGTCTCAACACCCGATTCATCATATCCATGAAAATTGCTGGCGCAATCGTCAACCCGAATGGCATCACCAAAAACTCATACAGCCCATGACGAGTCCTGAACACTGTCTTACTCACATCCTCCTCCTTGACTCGAACCTGATGATATCCCGATCTCAAATCAATCTTCGAAAACACCGCTGCTCCACGAAGCCTGTCGAACAAATCATCAATCCGCGGCAGTGGATACTTGTTCTGAATAGTCACCCTATTCATCTCCCGATAGTCAATGCACATCCTCATCGACCCATCCGTCTTCTTGACCAATAACACTGGCGCTCCCCACGGAGAAGAACTCGATCTGATAAGTCCTTTGCTCAAAAGCTCCTCAATCTGCTTCGTCACCTCATCTTGCTCTACAGGTGCCATCCTGTATGGAGCCTTGGAAATCGGCGCACTTCCCGGCTGAACATTGATGCAAAACTCTACATCTCTCTGCGGCGGTAATCCTGGAAAATCATCCAAGAACACCTGAGGAAAATTTCGAACAACCGGAATGCCCTTGACTTCATCCGAAATAACCACCTTAGATACCATTGCAGCCACCTCCGGGATCTTCTTCTTCCCTTGGAAAGTTACTGCAGGTCCACCTGGTGCTTTCACCAACACCTCCTTTTGTTTGCAATCAATTGTGGCATCATATATAGCCATCCAATCGATGCCTACGATGATATCCACTCCCAACACTTGTAGCTCGATCAAGTCGATGCCGAACATCCTTCCACCAATCTCGATATCACAGCCCTCGTAATATCGATCCGCTATCAGCTCTTCACCTGACGGCGTTGCCACCGACAAAACCCTGCCTGGAAATAACTTAGGTTCCAAATCTAAGATCCTTGCAAAATTCGGCGATACAAAAGTGTGCGATGAACCAGTGTCAAACAAAACCTTTGCTTTTATTCCATTTATTAAAACAACTCCTGTTACAATAAGAATGATACTCAATCTTAAATTGTTCTGAAATAAAGGTTTTATTCATTACATTGATTCAAAAAATGAAAGAAATCAAAATTCTTGCATACCCTGTATTACATCTTCCGAGTTTTCCGCATCCTCCTCGGTCAATGCAAATACTCGCCCTTGCCTCTTTGGGAATTTGCTTCCACCCGAACCATCTTCCTTCAATTGTGGACAACGGAGCTTGGAATGTCCAGTCTGCCCACACTGGGAACAAATATGCTCTGCCAACTTCGGACATGCTGACCTGTAATGTCCTACCTCCTTGCAGTAGTAACAAGTCACTCCCTGAGCTGCAGGTGCCTTCTGCACCGATCCACTGAACTTTGCCTGCTTCGCGGGGAATCCCTTCCCACTCTGGCCTGATGCTGGCCTCTTGTTCCGGTTCCATGTATCCAGCTTCTTCTGAAATAGGTCCATATCCTCCTCAGTCATCGCTGCTCTTCTGACCAGCTTGTCAAATCTTCTGATACCCAACGGAACCATCCTTGACCTCAAGTTTGGCCTCAAGCCCTGCTCAAACTTTTTGGCCTTCTTCGCTTCGTCCATGACCAACTCTGGTGCATACCTCGAAAGTTGAGCAAACTTGGTCTCATACTCCCGAACAGTCATGCTGCCCTGCTGAAGGTTCATGAACTCGATCGCCTTCTTCTCTTGAACATCCAGAGGAAAGAAGCGATCTCTGAACTCCTCCAGAAAAGCTTTCCATGTCAATTGCTGATCTCCCAAATTCCTCTTCAGCGACTCCCACCAGACACCAGCGCCCTTCTCAAGCTGCATCGAAGCCAACATCACCTTGCTGGCTGCTGGAGTCTCCGACACTTCGAAGATCGTCTGCATCTTCCTAATCCAATCATCTGCTGCGGTTGGATCAGCTTGCCTTAAAGGATTCAATCTGCTTGATGGGGTCGGCATTCACCAATCCATGTCCAGCTCCATGATTGGGCGGCGGATT
This sequence comes from Hemerocallis citrina, assembly GCA_017893485.1. Classification (NCBI taxonomy): domain Eukaryota; kingdom Viridiplantae; phylum Streptophyta; class Magnoliopsida; order Asparagales; family Asphodelaceae; genus Hemerocallis; species Hemerocallis citrina. The sequence goes on from CM030362.1 coordinate 210,555,349, forward strand.
CTGCTGCTGCTGAGCTTGCTGCTGTTGCGCCACGTTGAATGCCATCAACGTATTCAATGTTTGATACACCTTGGCGAATTCAGCCTCTAGGTCAATCCCCGTTCCTCGAGAACTACCTGATCCATCCTCAATGTTGCCACCATTTCTGCCCCTGGGTGCAACCATTTTGAATACTGCAAAACGAGGGTAAAGTTAGAGTAAGACACACAATTCAAACTCACATCAATGCCCAATGGCAAAACCATAACCATATCTCAAACCATAATTTCAGACCAAACATCACATTTTAACTCTATGTGATACTCACACTCTGATGTCCACACCTAGGTTGGTTTTCTTACTATGTCTATTATTACCATTGAAGCAGAGCTCTGATACCAATCTCTGTAGTGCCCCGAATTTCTAATATGAGATCTTAGAAAATATGTGGCACATTCCCAGTGATCCACTTCAATATAACAATAAACACAACCAAACACCACTAAAATTTTCAGAGTTTATTACAACAAAACCTTTACATATCACAGCGGAAGACTAAACAACTCAAAATTAACTCAACAGGTCTTTACAAATTAACACTAAACACTTAATAGTCCATTTATCCCAAAAGCTAACTCAAGCATCCAATCTCCAACTCTAAGCAATAACCTGCAACATGTGAGGCTAAAGTTGAACCCTAACCCCCAAACTAAAGGGGTCAGCCATAAATGGTGTGAGTGGCATAAAAATCAAACAACAACATAAATGAACTTAAATCGTAATGTCCAACAAGTAATAACCAAAATACCAAATAGAACAACAGGTGGTACCAAAACCAAGTGTCAAATGTGGAAACAGGAAATCCGAATGCATAAAGATGAGTCAATAAAACAGAAATGCTATATGCTGACAACGATGACTACTAAGAGATGAAGATAAACTATGAGAATTTGCCCATGCTTGATAATCCCGGAAATAGATCCCACATCTCAAGTATTTTCCCTGGATAATTCAGGAGATCAACCCACATCTAAACATAGACTCATCATCACAATAATATCCCAAGAGCGTCGCCTCGACTCTGATCATTCCGTAGGTCAATCCCGCATCTCAAGATAATTACTTGGATAATTCAGGAGATATATCTCACATCTCAGGTTGTCTACCTGGATAATTCAGAAGATAAATCCCACATCTCAAGTTAACCACTTGGATAATTCAGGAGATTAAATCCCACATCTAAAGCCTTACTGAGGTGCATAACTTATGTCCCCTTCGTCATGACACTACTAGTGCAAGTCCTTATTATTTTTGGTCACTGAACAAATCTCCTAGAGTAGTGTACCCCACCGGACTAAAAATCTGAATAACTGAAAATTCGCCTCAATGGGCCTCAACAAATAACTCAACACCGGTATACTAGGGTCACGTACCTCTAGAGACTCAAAATCAAATATCTAATCAAATTCCCACTATACAAGTGGTTCAACTGAATATCTCAAAATCACTTTCTTAACTGAATATCTCAAGATCAAACACTGAACAAAATATCTCAAATCAAACACTGAACAAAATATCTCAAAATCAAATTTTGAACAAAATATCTCAAAATCAAATACACAGATCCCTCAGTACTAGTCGACTTATGCTGAGGTAAGTCGACTGTCCAGAGGACAATTCTCCAGAATTTCACAAAATAATCTAAGGCATATCAGTCGACTAGGAAAGTCATCAGTCGACTGCCCCGAGACAAATTCCAATAATTCTCAAGAAAATATTCTAAGTATTTAAGTCGACTGAAAGGTTCATAGGTCGACTGTCCCGAAAGGACTGAACAAATTTTACAATCAGCAGACCAGTCGACTGACAATAGCCTAAGTCGACTGTCCCGAACAATTCTCAAAAGACTGAAGATAATCAGTAGAGTCGTACCAGTCGACTGTGCAGTAGGCCAGTCGACCGTCGGCCTACAGTTTTCAAAAATAGGTCTGGTTACAAAATTAAACTGAAGATTTCTAAAGAATCATGGTTCATTGTTTATCAAGCAATAGTTCGTACACAAGCCAATGATGACTCTCAAATTGATCTCCAATACGGATACATTACTCATCAATCAATTCTTCAAATCTCAACTTCTCATGATCTAAATCACTAATCTTCCATTAGGGTTTCTCAACAAAACTTCTTCCTCGACTCAAAATCAAATTCTGATATAAAGTCATAAGATCCAGATGTTTATCATCCGATCACAACCTAATCAATTCTTAACATGCTTCCCAACAATACGATCCCACAAATCAATATTTTCTCAACAAATCTTGATAATTTCTCTTACATGGTCCAAATATCAACAAGTGTTCTCATCATCCATATCAAAATAAAAGACCCATATTATGCATACAATGAGACTAACAAGACAATATCATAACGATCCCAAACAAAGTGTAACAAAAGATCTTACGTCATTCATCAATCAAAACAAACAAAACAAAACAAAGCAAAACAAAAACCAAACCACTCACCTTTGATTTAGAGAAGATCCACGAAAAAGCTCTCTTTCTTGCTAGATCCAAAAAGCCTCTTCTTGCTCCTCAAACAAATCTCAAAATCTGTATATTTTGTAAATGACGGCTGGGGAGGAAATCCCTTATATATGCCGGATTAATATTAGGGTTTTATCCACATTTTGCAAGACAATCCTTCCCAAAAATACAACTTACATATATATACATTAGTCTTGTAAATTCAATAAAACTCCTTTAAATTAGGATCTAATAGAAAATATACTTCTAAACCTCAGCCAATACTGCTCAAAACGTCCAGAATGCCAATTTTGCATTTCAACCCTTGAAAATGTCAATTTTGCAAATAAGTCCTTCTTTTCTCAAAAATTGCAAATAGTATCAATTAATTTCAGAAAAATCTGGAAAAATACTACATAAATTCTAAATAATAAATAATGATTTTTCATAACGAAATCTTAATTTTTCAAACTTCTAAAAAGTCATTTACACGTGTTTTGCACGTGTACAAAAGATAAATTTCTTAGAAAATATTAATTAAATCTCCAAAAATCATTTAAATTTATTTTCAAATAATTAAAATAATATTTGAAAATATGGAGTTCTACAACCATTTACCCAATAGAGCAAGATTCATATCTCGAAGATCAATTATACCCTAGTCCTCCTGTATTTTTTTCATGCTTGCCTTCTCCAATCTGATTAGGTGGTAGCCGCCCCGATCCGGGTCTACCCCTTTCCATGAAAATCGTTATTGGGTCCGATCAATTCTCTGAATTACCCATCGCGGCATTTCAAAGAAGGACAGATAATAGATTGGAAGATTTGATAGGACTGTATTAATAAGCATGACTCTCCCTCCCAATGATAGGGCTTTACCTTTCCAGCCTGCTAGACGGTTCTCAACCCGGTCAATAATGGGTAGCCAATCAGCCTTTTTGAGTTTTCCGGGTCTTAGTGATAATCCCAGGTACTGAATGAGGAAGCTCTCTATGGCACAATTGAGAATTGTGGCATGTTCTAGTGCCTCCTCCGTTGTCATGTCAATAGGGATGATAGCACTTTTGTGGAAGTTTACCCTGAGTCCAGACCAAGCTTCGAAACTATATAATATACCTTTAAAGGCGGTTGTTTCCCCGAGGTTGCCATTACCAAATAGGAGAGTATCATCAGCATATTGGAGGATTGAGCAACCTTTTCGGTTTACTCCCTTGACCACAGGTACGATCCACCCTATTCTACCGTAATTAGTCATCATGGACTGAAGTACGTCTGCCACAATGGTGAAAAGAAGTGGTGAGGGCGGATCCCCTTGTCCGAGGCCCGTTTGCACAAAAATTAGTGTCCCGACACCCCATTTACCAAAATTGCAGTTCTGCTGGTGGTAAGCCAAGTGTGGATCCATCTGATCCATCTAATTCCAAAGCCTCTTCCGGCAAGCGCTTCTAGGAGGCAGTCCCATTCGACCGAATGATAAGCTTTCTCGAAATCTAGTTTAAGGAGATAGCTCTTAGTATTCGAAGTGTGGCATTGATGGATAGTTTCTTCAGCCGTAGCCATACTGTCCTGAATACATCATCTTTGATGAACATCATCTGATCGTGGCTAATGAGACCGTCCATCATCTTTCCCAGTCTATTAGCGAGAGTCTTGGTTATGATCTTGACAGAGCAGTTAAGAAGACTAATAGGGCGGTAATCTCCCATTCGCCGGGAGTCTTCTTTCTTAGGAATCAGCACAACCTCTGCAAAATTAATTCTTCCTAGTTTGATCTTATGGTCGTAGAAATCAGTGAACATCCACATCAAATCGCCTTTGATTTCCTCCCAGAATGTCTGATAAAAGATCATCAGGAAACCATCAGGACCTGGGGTTTTGTCTGTGCCAAGTTGTTGGACTGCTTCCCAGACTTCCTTCTCACAGAAGGGAGCCTCGAGGGATTGCAGCATAAGTCCGGAGTTGCCCATTGAGTCCTACCAGAAATCATGACGGAGAGGGACTCTCAGGTTAGCATTGTGTCCAAAAAGTAGTTTGAAATGGGACTGGAATGCCATTCTGATATCCTTATCGCCATGGATCATTCTAGAGTCTGAATGGATCGAGTGAATGAGATTAGATTTACGCCGGGCACTTGCTACTCTATGGAAGAATGCCGTGTTCGCATCTCCCTCTTTGAGCCACGAAATTCTGGACCACGCTGCCATTTGATTTCCTCTAGCCATTTGATAATAACATAATTTTAATACCATTTATGTGACAGAAAAGTTCGGTTCAAAGTACCCGACCCGAGCATCTCTATCAGGTTTCCAGGTGTCCCCCAGTCCCTGCTGTAGACGGGAAGTCTGGATGACTGGATTGGTCTCAGAAATAATCTCCATAACCTTGGCAAAGTTTTCAGCAGATAAGACCAAAATACCTTCACCTAGTTTTCTTTTAACCTCTATAGATGTTTTCCCATAGGAAAATTGCCAAGATTAGTCACCAGAGACTGCTCAATTTTTTTCAAAATAACCCATTTTTGAAAGTATATACCAAACTAACCCACTTTTGAATGTATTTACCAAAATGATCCATTCGTTCTCTTAGATAGCGAGTTTGGTGAAAGACCAGACCCTCGTTGTTTGAGATAACAAGTGTAGTTTGAGTTATTTTAAAATAAAAATCTGACTCTCAACTCTCACTTCATCTTTCTCCTTCCTCTCGCCACTCTCACTCCTAACTTCGAAACTCAAAACCCTAGCCTCCCAAATTCGACCTCTCACCCACAGAATCTCTTTTAAATCTCAAACTCTTCACTTCATCCCTTCCAATCCTTCTCTCCTCTCACTCTCAAAACCCTAAACTCATCTTCCAAAAGACTCTTATATGGGTCATTTCCCCATTCATTATACTACACTCGTTATCTCAGATAGCGACTGTGTGTATAAAGATTTTTACAGAGACTTTTAAGTCTTTGGAAAAATAAAAAATATACACTCGCTATCCCAGATAGAGAGCGTCATTATACCACACTCGCTATCTGAGACAGCGACTGTGTGTGTAGAAATTTTTGAAGAGACTTTGTAGTCTATGAAAATTTTAGCAAATACTAAACTCGCTATCTGAGATAGCGGACCTGTTTTTACTAAACTCTCTATCTCTAATAGCGAGTGTAGTTATGACATTTTCAAGTGCAACCCGCTGCAATAAATTTTTATTTGTACTTCATATATGGTTCATTTCCAGATTTTCACCAGAATTCATTATGAACAATTCAACATTTGAACGAACATTTATCTAAAAATTTCGATTCTACATTAAAAAAGTGCATTCAACAAAAAAAAAAAAAAATCAAAGTCAGGCTCGCTATCTCAAACCGTGAGCATAGTGCAACTACGCTCGCTGTTTGAAACAGTCAGTCTTACTTTGATATTTTCTTCAAGTTTTTCTCTAAGTGTTGGATAAACACCCAAGGATACACTTGCTTTCTCAAACAGTGAGAGTATTTTCACTAAGAAATAGCGAGTTTGTTATTTAGGTTAATACTTTCGAAAGTGGGTCAGTTTGATAAATACTTTTAAAAAGTGGGTCATTTTAGAAAATACTCGTAGTCAGAAACAATCAAACATCTTCAACAAGTACTTCATACTTAATTATCATTATTTTTTTGATAATATAAACATCACACATTCTGAAGCAAGTCAGAATTTACTTGTAACCCCTATTGCTCATATTCGTATTTTTAATTATATTTAATAAAATTTTTGATTTATTTATTTTATTTTTGGTTGTAATTAATTTCTTTTCCTTTGTATGGTGTGTTGTTTTTCTCTCTCTTGTGATTCATTTTGCATTGATTCAGCTTTTTATTCTCATTTATTTGGCTTACAATCTGTTCTTGATCTTGTCTATTGTTTAAACCTATTTCATGGCCTAATTGACTCTTATTAGATTCTCATTACCCTATTGGATACTACCCAGTTCACCCAAGCCCATATTGTCCCTATATAAACACCCTAATTGAACCCCTAACCCTAATTACCAAACCCTAATACAATACCTCTCTCTCTCTAGCCGTCACCCTTTCTCTCTCTCTCCTACCCCCGACCTATCTCTCAACCGACCTCCTTGCTTTCGTCGTTTTTCTGTGATACCGGCGACACCCCCCGACCACCCATCTCCCGATCACTCCTCTCCCGATTCCTCTCTGCTGCTCCCTGCCGTCGTCTGTTTGAGCAACACAGTCGTGATGCCCAGCTGCAGTGCCGCAGCACCTCCCCTGTCCTGATGTTGTCGTCGTCTTGTCCTCGAGAAGCTGCGACACCCAGCCATAGCCGCCGTCATCCTTGCCCAGGCCACCGCCCTTGCCGGTGTTGCTGCTGTTCTGTCGTTGGTTGTTGTATCTTGTGTGTGCGTGTGCTTTTGGGTGCACGTGTTTTTGTTGGGTATTCTCGGTTCTTGTTCGTGTTTGTTGTGTTCATCGTGGGGATCCATTCCCATTATTCTTTCATCTTCGTTTTCATCGTCTTCATATCAGGCAAGTAGCTTGTATGTATTTTTTTTTCATATAAGTTAATACCGTAAGTAATCTAGTATGAAAATAATTGTACTCTCATGATGATCCAAATTTGTTAGTTTAACCGTTGACATCACTCTTGATCATGAGTAGTTACAATAGTTGACACCGGCTGCATGAAAACAATTAGATTAGTGGATATCTTGATTGTATGTTGTTTGTAGCACACTGTATGTTATAGATGACTGTTAAATAGATGTTTGTTGGATGTATGATCTCATTATAGACCACTTATTCACATGCCATGCTGATTTGAGTAACCTATATATACCATGCTTTGTATGACATCTGGATTGGACCATTTGTTGTTAAGTTGTTTGATAAAATGCATAAAAGAACTTTTATTTTGCTGCTGCCCTATTTTATACAGTAATTTTGACCCTGTTAACATCAGTAAAATAAATAAGTTTGTGAACATGATTTGTAACCTCTGATTTCTAGTTTCCATAACTTTCGACGGACCTGAATTCCGAGTTTTGATGCATGAGTTATTGTTGTTTTACTACAGATATATCATATATTCCTGATTCTGAACTATAAGTATTCTGTATGGAGTTTTATTTTAAAATTGATATTGAAAGTAGAATTTGAACTCTATACTTTTCTGACTATGTTTAGATATGATTGGGAACAATTCCTAATTTTTTTAGAATTAATTAATGACTTTTGTATCTCATTTCATGCTTTTGAAACCAATTGAAATATTCCAAACTGCATGTTGTTTAGTAAAGAATTATGTTTTCAACCTGATTCTATTCGTTTTTTATGAAAACTTTGTGAATAAAACTGTAGCCTTGTTTGTCTATTTTACTACCCTTTTGACGGATCTAGATTTCAATTATATTTCATGAATTATCTCTGTTTTGGTACTGCTGTGTCTGAACTTTCAGATTCGAAATTTTGTTTCATTACTCTGTTTTTCCAATTTTGTTGACTATAATATCAGTAATATAAATTCATGATATTTTATATTTTGAAACTAGATATGTTAAGGAATCTTCCAGATTTTTCTTAGATTTAATTATGATGATTTTAAACTCTTTCCATGCTTATAAACACGGTTTTGCATTTTCTGGTTGAACGTAACTTCTGTATTAAACACTGTTTTCAACCCTGTTTCTATGGCTGATATGTGACCTATATATATGTGCTGAAATCGGTAGAGAGTCTAGTTTCTAAATTTTCTAACGGGTCTGGATTTTCTATTCTGTAGCAATGGGAATTTCAGGTTTGTTACAGTAGTGTCTTGTTACAGTAGTGTCTTGTTATCTAGAATTGAAAATTTCGTTGTTTTGACTATTATGAGTTGTTTTTATCAACCGTTTCAATCACTATTTCATCTTAAACTTATTCCTGTTCATGCCATGTATTTAGCTTGTTTGTTTTCGTTCACAAATGTTTATTAATAATAAATGAAATCAAGCCGGGATTTTTTTAAGGGAAAAGATCGAGTAGTGAACAATATATAAATGCATATTCAGAAGGGACTCATTTCCCCAATGTTTACTGTGGTACCTACTGTTTATCTCTAAATGCATGAGGGCATGATCCATGACACCGTTTGTTGTATTACTATTACTGTTACTGTTTTTCTGAATATATTGCCCTATAAAAGTTCCACTACAAAATCTTAAAGCGAAACTATTTGATGTAGCAATCATGTGGTAAAATCTGGGACGCATGAAGTGCTACCTAGTTAGTAATGAACATTAGACATAAGAATAATTGTTTACATTGTCATATTCTGTTACGGTTACTGTGGATCTTTACTGCTACTGTTGATTACTGCTATCGTTGATACACTGTTACTGTTGATCCTTACTGTTACTGTTGTGCTTCTTCTGTTATCACTACACTGCTTACTGTCATCTGTAGACTGTTATATTTACTGCTTTCTCCATGTTAGTATTACCTGTTTAGTTTAGTTTTTCCCTTCATTTTCCTACTTGTATTGCTTGCGGCCCGAAATTGCATCTAACAGGCGATATATTTTCCTGTTTTCCCTATTTTCCTTGTAATTGCTGTATGAGTAGGTTTTGCTGATCAATTGCCTACTGGGGTTGGTGAGCAAAAGTTTTGAGCTGCGCAATTGGAATAATTTGCTTAAAATATTTTGATGAACTATTTATATTTGTGAACTGTATTGAGACTTGTGTTTGGACTTATTGTCCCAGAATTATTGTTTTGTTTCGGATCTAGTATTTGTTGGAACATTTATATTTGATGCAAAAAATATTGTTGAGTTATGATTGTTTTTGCATGCCTGGTTAGAGTATACTGTTATATTTACTGTTATGATGAGTCGAGCAAGTTCGTACAGCTTATGGATGGTGAAAATTATCCGCTGAGCTTAGTCGCGTACCGTATTCCGTATTCTTTTGGGAAGCGGGGCGTGACATTTACTGTATTGAATGTACCTGCATCTCTGGACCACCAACTGTTTAAGTTCATCCAGACGAAAACTTAGCTCATTATGCTGAGACAGAGATATTAGTGTCAATACATCTATTTCCAATCTTCTATTGATCTACTCCAAAATTACCAATCTTCTGTTGATCTAATCCAAAATTATGCGGCATGTAGCTAACCCAAGTTCATGTGAGGGCAACTACTTTGATTTGGTTCGGTTGTAACAAACATATCAGGTTAGTTTTGAAGAAGTTAGCAAATTGGAGACAAGAAATTTGAACATAAACTTTGATTGGTATATGAAATGGTAATTTAACTATCCGAGGTAAAAATAAGGCTGTGTAAAATCCCCACCTCATTTTCTGTTTTTTTTCTTTTTGAGGCAAACGGTGGAATATAACCATCATGTTTCATTAATAAGAATTTAATAAAACAACTCAGAGAACTAAGCACAATACAAAGCAAATAAAACAGTACAATAAATAACACATGTTACCTCCAACGCGCATAGGAGGGTGGGACCAAAAGTTTCAACACGAAAAAGTAAAAGGACTACAATCCAAACCTATTAGGTCTTTTCCAACATGACCCTAGAGTATGGGATCTTTAGACACGTTGGACCAAACACAATCACCTCCTCGTCATACTCCTGAACCTAGAAGCTCTGGCAATCTTCCCTCTCAGACCCGACACTGCTGCCATAGCACAAAGGACATGTGATGCACAATTAGTACTAGTCCTACGATAGTAAAAGTTAATCCTAACGAGCCAAAGAACCCCGGTCGTGGCGTCATATATCAGGCTCATCTCCCTACTCTCGGAACACAACATTGGTATCATCTATGGCCGGTCTGGGTTGGCCTCACTGAGTGAGCGTAGTTTCTCTCTTGCCAACTCCCAACCTCAAATCTTGTTAAGCAGAATTGCATTTTGGTCCATATCATTGACTGCTAGACCAAAAGTATTAGCAAGATTAATATTTCACCATCAATCATAAAATTGTAAATGGAGGCTAACATATCTCGCATTCCTCCACCATCGATATTAGCCATCTTGGCTGCAGCTGCAATCTCCATGTAGTCATCTAGGGACTACTCATGATTTCTCTTTTCAATCTGATGCACATGAACTGTCACGCCTCGCTTCCCACTATATGGAAGTACAGGCTCGCAATTGAGATACATCGAATGATATAAGTATAACGACTCATATCATCCATTAGCCGTACAATACCAGTAAGGCTCAACAAGATATTTATAACATATTCACGCAGACAAATATATTGATCACATAAACTGGAATTAGAAATAACCATTATCTGGGAAATACATAAGAATCGGGTCAAGGTGCCCGGGAGTACAATACGATAAACAATTTTTTATAACAACTAGATAAAATAGCGACTGAAAGTAAACAATAGGAAGTAGTAATAATGCAGCAATTATTCATGCTCATCTTAGAGAGTCTATTTGTCAAGTCCATCTGTACATGCATAATCAATATATGGGGTTGGAAAAAAAATGTCTGTTAGAGCAAGATTCGGACAACAAGTAGCAATAAGTAGTAAATGGTAAGATTACAAGATATAGCATAGAAGGAAAAAGAAGTAGAAATGCAATTGCTGAAAAACAGTACGATACAATATGGAAGGAAGCAAGGAAATGAAACAATATGATCATGTAAGTAACAATTGTAAATAAGTGTATTTAAGACTTTAAAGTATAATCAATTGGTAACCCAGGATCAGTTAATCAATAATCATGAAATCAAGAATCATGTAATCATATAACCAAGAATTAAGAATCATGTAATCAAGAATCATGTTTAGTGTTAATCTCAAGTTTATCAGTTTTATTAACTTATCTAATGCATGCCATCATGTGTTCTATACCACAAGTTCGGGTGCAAATCAATCATGTGACGTTTATACTTAAGTAGTAAATTCTATAAGATTATGTACTCGGGTCTTCTAGTGATAGTATCAATAAACATGACATGTAATCAAGAATCATATAATTAAGAATCATGTAATCAGAGTCAAGAATCAAGAGTCACTATTCTAGGAAACACGGGTCCTCATCCGAGTATACTCCCCTATATTGTCTACTACTAAGTTGTATCCTTATAATCTCGGCTTTTTGTTCTTTTACAATAATTAATCAGGAACATGTAATCGGTACGACTAGTGGAATGGTGATATCAAGACAGTTAATCAAGAATCAAGAAAAATATCAAGGGCAGTAATCATGAGTATGAGAGGTGAAACAAGTACATGTATCGAGGGTAGTTATCATGGAATTATTAAGTGGTATAAAATGCATTATATAAGAAAAATTTATAAATGGGTACAAGTTATTATTACAAGACAAACAATACATATAGTTAAATCATACTAACTATAATTAGGACAACTGTACATGCATGTATTTAAACTCACTTTCCCGCTTCTACGGAAATATGAATCCAGTTCTGTCTAAGACCATAGTAAGTAGACTCTCTGCCAGTTCTAGTGGTTATTCATATAACACATTCTAAGAATAGTAGCTAGGTCTATCAGTCTATTCTTTACCTATTTCGTGTTCAAGCAACAATATACGGTCAAGTTCTCGGGCTTATAACTCTACTATAAAAGCATTATTAAATTATACAAAATTAATAATCTCATTCTCATGTGTTTCTATTAGTGAGCATGATTTGATCATGTCATAATAATAACAGCAGGTTGCATTATCAACTAGTCTGCTAGACGATGTATTTTAGAAACATATAATCTGAATACTCCGACATTACAGTACTAAAATGCTAATATCTTGCAATCTACTAATCAGATTGAGAATCGTAAGATGTTCTAGATTCTAGACTCAGAGGGCTACAATTCTTATGTACAAAGTTCTTGGATTCAGTATCGGGAACTAGGTTGAATTCCCAGTATAAATTTGGGCAAATGACAGGAAAGAGTTATTCGATATTTGATAATACGATTCGAAGTGTGTTAATGGATCAAGATTTGAATCAATAGCATGGAATAAGTAACTAGACAAGGAAGTATGACGATAAATAGATTACTTGCTAAGAGTACAAGAAAAACGCTTGCCTTTATTAACGGTTACGATCGTGGCGATGACCATGAGAAGAGTGCAAAGCGATGTCGGGTATGGACGTTGATAGCAGCAAGTAAGAGTGATGACAACAACACAAACGGCAAGTGATGAAGAGCTTGGTTGGCGGTTATGCGTGAAGCTTGAAGATAAGTTTGGCCTAGCAAGCACGGTTTCGAGTTCAGCTTTAGGTTCGACTTTGGGTTGCAGTGAAGAGCTCAGAGTTTGGGTTCGATGTAGCAAGGGGCTGCGGTGATGGCCGGGATGGTGGCACGTAGGGTGAGGGAGTGAGGTGTTGTTGTAGTTGTCGATGGACGGCAACAAGGTGGTAGGCAGCGGCAGGGAGCTCGGGTGCTTGGAGTTCGGAGATGGTGCTTCGGGTTGAGGTGTGGTTCAGGTGGCGGAGGAAGACAGGGTTGTGTGATGGTGGGTTTAGGTGGTCAGGGGTTTGGATGAGGTGGTCGTGATGGTGCTGGGAGGGGAGCTCGGAGGTCGGGGATAGTGAAAAAAGAGGTCAGAAATGAGTGGGAGGTGATGATGCAGTGGTGATGGTCGGACGGTGGTGCTGACGATGGTGAGGGGGAGAGTCTAAGGGCGAGCTGGAGAAGCTTCGGGTGTAACTAGGTGTTGGGGCTTGGTGGAGCGCACGGTGGTGAAGGTGAAGGTGAGTCTGCGGGTTGTTTCGAAGGTGGCGGTGAAGGCTGCAGGTGACACTGGGGGTTTTGATGGGGTGGTCGATGGTGGCTCGGGATGGTGATGAGGTGAGGTCAGGATGATGAAGCTGGCGGCGATGAGACAATAGGGAGAAGGTTGGTTGTGATGGTGCAGTCGGTGGCTCGAGTGCTTGCGAGGAGGAAGGAGAGTGGTGGGTGGCAGCGAAGGAGGAGGAGGTCGAGCTCGGGATGAGGTGGAGGTGGTGTCGGGTGCGCATGAGGTAGGGGCGAGTGAGTGGTCGGGGCTTGGGTTTCTGAGAAGAAAAGAATAAGAAGAAGGAGAAGAGGCAGTTAGGTGGGGGAGGCTGCATGCATCTATATATATATTATATATATACTAGATTTTCCCATGGGCACGTGCCTACGGCACGTCTTCAGAATGATACAGCATATGAAAAGCCTTGTAAACAGTAAATCAACTATTATGTAGCTCAAGTTTAAATAGTATGACAATAATTAGTTGTAAATAAAAGTCCATGTTTCTATATGTTGAAAAATAATTATAAATTGGGGTATAAAAGTCCAAGGAGTTGTTTTGGGGGATTTGAATTTGAGTTTTAGGGAGAAACTTATTTTTGGGGTGGGGGGGGGGGGGGGAGGGGGGAATGTGTTTTGTGAGATTAGATCTGAGCCTTTGATTTTGCGGGGATTGAATGAGAGCAACTTGATAGCTTTTTTGTGTTTTATTATATAGATAATATAAGAGCATCAACAGTCGTTAGGCAAATATCTAAAAAATGCACTTTTTTCTCAAAAACCATCTGCAGTCGTTAGGCATATATGCATTTTATGTCTTTTTCGCTACAGTAAATAGGAAAATATGCATATGGGTATAGGAATATGCATATTATAAGGGACAAAACATCATGTTTCGTCTATAATTTTTTAATATTTTTTAAAATCATGAGGAAAATCAGAGTTTTAATAAAAAATTAATTAAAGATAAAGAAAAAAAATTGAGTTGGACGAAACATGAAACCCAACGGCTATTTCTAAAATATAACGGCTATATTTGACTACTTTTCCTATATATTGGAACTCGTTGAAACCAAATTCATTCAAAAACACACACACACACACACACACACACATGTATATATATATATATATATATATATATATATATATATATATATATATATATATATATATTCATACTTAGGTACAGTTCTTTTTTATCTCTTATACAGTAAGAGCCTCTTGTAAGTACCTCTTTTTGAGGTGTTCTTTTTATATAAAAATAACTTCTTATAAGAGATTTCTGTTCTTTTTTCACCTCTTACAAGAGCCTATATTACCCCAAAGTCTATATTACCCCAAAGTATAAAAATAGTGAGATGGAGGACAAGAAAAGATAAGTTCAAATTACTATTATATAAACTAGTTTAATGGCAAGTTTACCCCAAAGTATAAACTGGTTTGTGGGTATTGAGTGGTGAAGGTCAGATTTTCTGTATAGCAATCAGTAGGAAGGATCCTGGCATTCGGTGCATACTGGAATTTGGATGATACTTGGTTGGAGGTTTGCGGAGAGGATGGTTGGAATTTATGTGCATTGAGTGGTACTCTTTTAATTGCATCTCCTGTAACTATTTAACTGGAAGAAGGAGCTTATCGTTAAGTTGATGGCTTTTTAGGGATTTAAGATTTTCTTTGAGTTTAAGGGAGAATCCTCATTGTCATTGTTGTGTCTGAGTTCTTCCAATACATAGCAGCTTAAGTTTAAGGGAGAGTCCTCGGTCCTCATAATTTTCTTGCTTTTCACGACTTTGTACCATTTTGTATATGATCTGTGTCTCCAGAGTTGTATATGATCTGTGTCTCCAGAGTTGAACAACTGTCCCATATGTTTGTTTGCTTATGATGTTGATGTTTTCTATACTTCCATTTCATGAGGACAAGATGAATGTGTATTAAGATAAATAAACTTGAAGTATAGATGAATGTTTTCTCTACTTCCAATTCTAACAATTATAATATAGACTTTGGGGTAATATAGACTTTTTAAGTAATAGAAGTCTTATAAGAATTTGAAAGAGGCTACTAGAAGTCTTTTAGGCTATAAGAGGTAAAAAAAGAACGCTAAAAAAACTCTTGTAAGAGGTGGACCACCTCTTACAAGAGGTAAATCTCTTATAAGAGAGAAAAAGAACACTACCTTAGTTTTCAGAAAAATATACTCTGTCTCCTTCTTGCAAATTTTTGAAAGAGTTAGTTATGGTGAGAAGTAGTTCAAGAGGGAGAGCTTATACAACTCAGGAAGATGTTACTCTCTCTCAAGCATAGATTAGTATTACTCAAGATCCCTTAGTCGGTACTGATCAATCTGGTGCACAATTTTTGGAGCAGATTTTGTCTACTTTTGCGGCGTTATTAGGGACTCCGACCGACCGAACATTAAGCTCCCTTACAAGTCGTTTTCAATTAATTTCTAAAGAAGTAACCTTGTTTATTGCGGAGTTGGCTAATGTTACAATTAAAGCGGCTAGTGGGACTACCGAGGCCGATAAGGTATGTACAAAATATCAGATATTTGTTCCTTTACCATTAATTTTTTATAATAATAATGTTCATATTTTAAATATTTTCATAGATGCGCGACGCAAGAGTCGAATATATGCAAAGATCCGGAAAAGCTTTCAAGTTTGAAGAATGTCTTAATATACTAAAGGATCAACCAAAATTTTCCTTGCGTACTACACAGGTCTTCGATTGAGTAATGAGTTCCCAATCTGGGAAATGTGCCAGTAGCAAAAGTTTACCATGAATAAACAACTCGGATTCAGACATACCGGTTGACATGAAATCGCCTCCCCCCCAACCCGACCACCAGATAGAAAAGCACAGAAGAGAAAAGGAAAAAGGATGGCCGAATCATCTGATTATTCTGAAATAGTAGAAGGAACCAAAAGTTTCAACGCTATGTACAAAGAAAGCCAAGATAGGAGGAATTCTGCCACTCGCCATTAAACAGAAAGACCATGAACTGAAAGAACAAATGGAGGAATATCGCATTATGAGTATTGACCTTAGCAATTTACCGGATAGTCAACGTTATTATTTCATGTGTAGACAGAATGAAACATTGCAAAAACAAGGTTACAATAGGGGTAAAAAACTTTCATTACTTCGTCATTACTTGGACGCTTTATGGAATGTAATATGAAATTTTGTATTTGGTTTTTATTTTGTCTTCTTCTTTATTATCTTCAATGTAGTAATGACTATTTTTTCTACTGTACCTGTATTTGTTCTTTTTAATGTATTGTAGCAACTACATAATGACGTTGGCACTGCAATGTGCTACATTCAAATATTGCTACATAAGATAAATATAAATTGCATTGTATTACATTCATATATTAAATCCGTTGTGAACTAAAGTAAATTTAAAAAAATGCAAATGTCAAATTACTGCAATTAAATTTCGAAACATTTACACATTGCCTATTCCACATCTCCATATTGGGACCAAAAAAGCTCCACCAAATCTTGATGAAGTACATGATGTTTCTGTTTATCATGTAATATCACATTGCGGACAATTCGGGCTCCTTGATCAACTTGCCCACCTCTATTAGGTACAATCAATGTATTTGATCATAATCGTAATCAACTATGTCATCTTCACGTTCGTCCTCAACAATCATATTGTGTAGAATTATGTATGTTTTCATGATATATGAAAGACTATCTGCATCCCACATATACACTGGGCCTTTCACTATTGCAAAGCATGCTTGTAAAACTCCGAAAATGTGTTCTACATCTTTATGGGCACCTTCCTGTATTTCCGCAAATTTCTTTTTCTGTATCCGAGGTAAAGTAAGTTTTCACTATAGTCCCCGTATATACCATCCGCCAAATAGTATAACATGTTGTATATGTGGTTGTTGATGATAAAATTTGCCGGATGTGCACACCCATCAAGAATTTCATCAAATAGAGTAGAACAGTTGAGCAAATTGAGATCATTATTGCAGCCTGGCATTCCGAAGAATGAATGCCAAAACCAAATATCATACGATGCAACAGCTTCAAGAATAATTGTTGGTTCCAGTACATGTCCTGAATACTGTCCGTGCCACGCAGCTGGACAATTTTTTCACTCCCAATGCTTACAGTCTACACTACCCAACATGCCAGGAAAACCTCTGCCTTCATTTTCTTCGAGGAGTCGTGCAACATCGGTGGGAGTTGATTTCCACATATATTAATTGCCAAATAGCGTGACGATTGCATAACAAAATCGACGTGAAGTCTTAAGTACAACAGTTTCGCCAATTCTTAAATATTCGTCAACTGCATCCATTGTACCTCCATAAAACATCGTAGCGTCGCTGTTATTTTCTGATGTGGCATAAATCCCAGATTTTTGGTTGCATCTTGTTGTTGAATGAAGCATTGATCGTATCCAACAATAGCTTCGAGTATATGATTGAATAGGTCTCGCCGCATACGAAAACATCGAAGAAAAATGGTATCATTGTATATTGGATTTTCAGAAAAATAATCCCTCCACAACCTAATATTACATTCTTTTCTTTCCCGACGTCGGCAGCGAATCATTTCTTCACTGTGTTGCAAAGTATTCGTTGCATCCGATTGTTCACATTCTAGAAACTACATCTTGATGCTCAGCTGATTCATCTGATGAAGTTGAAGAAGACGATGAATTTAAATGATCTATTTCTCTAAGAAATTCGTTGACAGAGGAGAAACTTATAATTGTGAGAATATGTGATAATTGAGTGAAATAGAGATGAGAAGATATGATGCTGGAGAGGGGGGACATAAGTGGGTTAAATAGTGTTTGTGGGTTGAAAAAATATCGTTCAAAAGCCACATATCAAGGAAGTAGACTATACATAAAGCAAAGTTTGAATGACTAAAGCAAACTTGCTATATGCATCCTGTGATTGAATGACTAAAGCAAAGTTTGTTTATTTGGCTTGGGAATCAATTTAGTAGTTTGTCGGGAAAGCTATACAAAAATCTCCAACTTGCCCGTATTATTTATTTGGCTTGGGAATCAATTGAGAAAATTACATTAACACCCTTTTCATACCTGAAACCCATTTCATACATGCACATAACTCAACGTATAATATATGTTAACTACATTAAGATGGCGCATTAGGATGAACCATTTAATTAACCAAATAATATTTGAATGTGAATTTGATACATGCACATGAAGCAATCATATATTCCAATTTTCGACTACTCTTCCTCCTCATATTGTGTACACGGCACAAAAGATGGAGTCGGTGTCAAGGCTCCTGTGCCATCTACAGTTGGCCGCATTTCACGATGTCTGAAAGTAGACTGTCTGCTCATCAATACAGATCTCCTACCAGCAACAACATCAGTGGGGACAGAGTTCCTCAATACCATGTCTGATATTATACGTCGTCTCAACTGGGCTTCTGAGTTAGTAAGCTATTGACATGTCCTGTTAAACTCCTCAAGTCAAAAGATAAATTAACGCACTTCGGCTCCGTACGAAAATAATTAAAAAAACATATATACAAGAATTATTGGAGTGTGATTCTCACATATAATGGTTCTCCGCGCGTAACAAACTGGAAATATCCGCAGTCCAAATTCCTAACAACTGTATCGCCTGAAAATAATGGCGCTTCCACTAAGGATTCACTATGCATGGCAGGTAAATCAACCCACTGTCGCATTGAGTACTTAGATGGAAGCCAAAATGGAGGAGCCGCATGGGGCAACTGAGTTGATAAATCATTGATTTTTGCTAGACAGATGAAATCAGCATTCGATTCATGGGAGAGGGTTGGCATGATGGGACCAATTGATACCTTCGCCCAATATTGATCGTAGGTGCTCTGCTCTATAGGAGTGACGAAATGCGAAGCTTCAGTAGGGTTCCCGTAACCGTCCGCTGACATTAGACACATGACCGGAGGTGGGTCATTTGGTATTGCAACAACTCTAGTTAGTTGGCGATAGCAACGATCGCCAAGATACCAGACACCTTGTAAAACGTGTTATTGTTAGAAAAAAAAAACATTCGCTGTAAATACATGGCATTAATAATAATTTCACCTGTTCGCAATACATAAATGTATGTCGATGAAGAGAAATGAAGTTAGCTACTTCAATTTCATACATGCCCTTGTATGGCGAACTATTATATGACTACCATATAATAGATTTCTATGAACACATCTCCAATTGGTCACGAGCAATCGAAATATTGTACCTAATTTGATTCGAACGACCTGTATCAAAAAATTCATGATTCCATTGACAACTTTTTGGCCATTTGTCAGCATTCGCCATATGACGTTCCATAGAGAGGATCCTATCACTTATTGGTACACAACAACCTGTGTATTCGTAAGCCCAATACTACATAAAACAAACATTTATTAGATGTCAAATCTGATATTAAACTACTATTTATAGGTTCAACTTAGCAAATCCGATGTGAAAATTAAAGATACCTCCAGTACTTGCCAAGGGTCATTAAATGACTTCACTTTTAGTCTGCTACAATTATCCAGAGACAAATACAGCAGTGCCAATGCTGGACTACCCCAATCATATTTGCCTACTATATTCATATCTTCAAATGCAGCTTGCCACCTACATCTCACTATTGATGAACCATTAGAGAAACACCTCAGGAAGAACATAAAATTTTCTCTTGCAATCCTTACCGCTAGAACATAAAATTTTCTCTTGCAATCCTTACCGCTAGAACATAAAATTTTCTCTTGCAATCCTTACCGCTAGAACATTATCTGTCTTAGCTGCTTCGATCATACTGTTGTTAAAATAACATTTCAGGAATGAGCAAGGATACCGTGAGACTTTCAATCGTCTATTGTAACCTCTAGGAAAAAGCGAGTCTAGATTATTTCAAATGTGTACGATTCGTCGTTACACGGGGGCAAGGGTCCGATACTGATTGTAATTTCCGTTAGCATTACCCAATCCAACGGAGTAAATCATAGCTCACCGCACGCTAGGTGAAATGTGTGGGTCGTATCCCACCATCTCTCTACCAATGCCTCCACAAGCCGCATAGACGACATCCACATCTATATTCATAAAATGGTGCCAACCATCCTACTCAACAAACTGCTTGATAATTGGGACACGGCTGCAGTATTTTTTGTACATTTTAATTGGCTCCACCCAATTTCCTCTAAATTGACAATATCCACCATCAGGATGTACAGTAATATATTTACACAAATGATTGCAATCATCTACAACAAGTTTCCAATTTGATTGATCGATGTAGTCTACAATATGCAACTCTGCTTCTATATGGCTGCTTGTTTCAGCTTGCACGCATTGGTTGTTGACGCTTTGATTTCATCTAGCCGATAAATCATTTTATTGAAGACATTGACTAATATAAATCGATATTTTTTTTCTGGGATTACAATCAATTTATTAAAAGGGAAGCATATTGGATGAAGAGATGTTTGAGAGAGATGAAATATATGGAAGAGATTGAGCTCTCGGGTTTGAAGATAACAGCTAAACTCTTCATCCAAATATATAGAAGAAGAAGAGGGGTAAATGAGTCATTTCATACAAATAAAAAAACAAAAAACAAACATCCATAGAACCCGGAAGAAACATCGGTTATTTTGCAAATTGCAAAACAACAGGACGAAACATGATGTTTCGTCCCAAAAAAATAAATAAATAAAAAATAAAAATTTCATGATGTTTCGTCCGATGAGATTTTTTTTGGGACCCATTTAAAATATTATTAAAATTTTCATTCCTTCATTAAATAATCAATTAATTTTTAAAATTTTCAAACAGACGAAGCGTCATGTTTCGTCCGTATTTTTTTAATTTAAATTTATGCATATTTTAGCTTTTTACCACTGCGGGAAACCTTCGAAAAGCTATTCTATATTAAGAATACGCATAATATCCCTCTAACGAATGTGGATGCTCTAATATAGAGTGTAGGTTAGGGTGTAGGAAAGTGGAGTGTTTCTTTGGGTTAGGCTGAGATGAAAAGGAAGGCTGGAAGAGGACAGTATTTATGAGCCGAAAATGTAGGTTGGGATTTCTGTTGGATTAGGATTAGGAATTAAATTATGATTGATCAAGATTAGAGTCTAAACTCCAATGGAAATTATAGAATGGATCAGAAAAATATTCCGGTTCTAACAAGAATTAAATAGTGACCAATAAAGAGTCCAAAGAGAAAAAAGAAAGCAAATTTTGATTGATATTTAGAATACAAAAATTAACGTAATAATCTACGTACAAAAAGAACAGGGAGTTACAATTATGGATGGCAAACGGGCCGGGCTGACCCGCGACCCGCCTGCCAAACCCAGCCTGTTAGAAGTTGGTTCGGGTTAGGGTCGAACCCGCGAGTATAAGCGAGTCAACCCGGGTCGTTAAAACATGGGTTTGGACCCGTCGAACCCTGCACGCGGACCCGGTGAACAGTGCTCGAACCGCTCGCGAACCTGTGGGTTTCGGACCGTTCGACCCGCGGGTCCAACGGCCGAAACCAAGTCTAACGGCTGTTATAGCAGTTTTTTTGGTTTTTTTTTGGTTTTTTTTCTATAAATACCCCTTAAACCCAAACTAAAAATTTCACACCTTACTCTCTTACCATCTCTTCTACTACTACTCAATTCAATCTTAATTCATTCCAAATTTTGTGAAGAAAGAAGCTTGCAACATAGAAACGATCAAACAACAATTCCGATCGTATTGAATTCAACATTCAACTACGTCTTCAAGTCTTCAACTCCTCCAAGGCTCCAACAAAGAAGCTCTCTTTTTATCTATATACGAGTCCGGAATTCTACTTCTACTTCTACATTTATTTTCTCTCATTTTATATACGAGTATCCGCGAAGTACTGTATCAAAATTTCACAATTCTCTTATTGTCTTGATATTTTTTTTTAGTTATATTTTTTTTTTATCATATTTGTTTGTTAGTTTTTTTATCTTCTCTCTCACAACCCTCATATTGTTTTCTAGATTTTTTTTCTGAACTTATCTCGCCTAGATTGTATTTAATTTTTTCACATACACTACTATATCAACATGTCTAGATTACAAGGTAGCGGCCATAGCCAAAGTGGACAAGATTCCACCGGAACTTCTCGTATGCCTCCAATTGTCCCACAAAATGAGCCCGCCGAAGCGTACCCTATAAACCAACACATTGGTACACACGATGAGTTTGAAGGAGACATAGACATAGAAGAAGAACCACAAACTGTCACGCCCCGCTTCCCAAAAATATGGAATACGAGCGCGTGACGAAGCCCAACGAATGATTTTAACATCATCCATAAGCTGTAGGATCGACTCAGCATCACAACAAGAATATAACAAGATATATATATATCACCAAGCATGCATGAATAATTCATTAAGCAACAAGAAACAATTTAAACATTAATAATATCCAAAATATTTTTAATGTCTGGAACAAAAGGTAAAACTCGGGAACAAAGCCCGTTACAAGTCTTAAGCAACAACAAAAGAAATAACTCAATTACAAAATGAAATGATTAAAGAAAGATTTTCCCAAGTAAGGCCTAGAACGTCTGCTCACCGATTCCAGCAGGTAGCACGTCTCCAAGTCTATTTAATAAATATAAAAAAGGAAAAGTAGGGAAAACAAGAGAAAATGCCCTTAGTGCAAGCTAGGGCCACAAATAGTAAAAACGAGTACAAGTAATGGGGAACAAGAATTGAATCAAGAATGTAACAGGGATACAACAAGTAGTAGAAAAACCAAGAACTAGCTAGCAAGAGGGACATCCTAGTAAACAGGCTAGATAACAAATGCTAATGGTAAAATACATGACAAGTGAACCTGTAGGGATATCTAACCTCAAGTGACAAGTCTCGAGTCTAGTGTCAAGTAACAAGTATTAAGTTTAGAGTCAAGTATCAAGTCTCAAGTCTAGTGTCAAATATTATATTCAAGTGCCAAGTCTCAAGTAACAAGTTGTCAAGTATCAAGTAATATGTATCAAGTTCAAGTTTCATATTCAAGTCTTGTGGTGATTACTATCTAGGTAGCACTTCATGCATCCATCTTTTTACTACATGGTTGCTACAGTCAAAACAATTTCGTTTAGACCTAGTAATGGAGTCTATAGGGTGGCGTACTCAGATGTCAAGTATCAAACAAGTCATGGTTCATGAATCGGAAAATAAATAACAAGTTCACGAAGCAAGTTCACGAATCCAGTAACAAGTTCAAGAACCGCACAATGGGTTCATGAATCAAACAAGTTCATGAGCCATGTAACTGAATCCATGAATCGATCAAGATACAACAAGTTCATGAACCAAGTATTTGGAAAACACGGGCCCCCTTCCGAGTACACTTACCTATATTGTCCACTACTATAGTCTTTCCCTTAAACCCCGACTTATTACTTTTTATTATTCTATCAAGCAAGAATATATGTGTGTGAAACAAGTCAAGAAATCAGGTTCATATACATGGAACAAGTTTAGGGTAATTATATGGCATATTCGAGGGTCGACATGAATAAGAATAACACGAATAATGAAAATCCCAAATCTGGACAGCACGACGTTGCTGTACTAAAACTGTGATTCCCGTTGCTACGAAATAGAAAATATGGATCTGTCAGGAGATCTAGAAACTAGACTCCTGTCCGGTTCCAACGCATATAATTAAGGTACATGAAAGTGGTGGGAACACGTGTCAAAACAGCGAATTACACAGATAAAGTGTTCAAGCAGAATTTGTGTATTTAAATTCATACAAGTGGAACAGTGTTAAAAAGTTGTTAATTAATTCTAAGAAAAATTGGAAGGTTCTCTAGGGTGTCCAGCAATAGTATCTAAAATTTCAAGTCAAACGCTTACTGCTAGCATAGTTAAATTAATTCGCAACCTAAAAGTGTGCACCAGTTTTGCGAATCTGCGTCTACCGACACAGCTGTAGTAAAACTGCAATAACTCCTAGACCGTAACTCTGAATTCGGAAATTTCGGAGGCTATCGACATCTAGACATCTAGAGATACATTTTCTATTCAGGGCTTGGGTTCAGATTCTGATGTTAAAGTGGTCAAAACAGCATAATAAAATTCAGGACAGCAACATGTGGAAATGTCTTACTAGTATAGGTTATATGAAATTTGTTATTAGGTGTCTAGGTTAATGTGTGATATAAATATATAAATACAGGGAAATGCTTATCAAAACAGCAAGTAATAATTGTTTTTCAAGCCAAAATGGTTGCAAGATCATCAAGTACAAGATATAACATATGTCTACACATCTAGGGCTCCTTAATTCATGTGTCCATGTGTTCAGGGGATAAAATGAGTCCAAGTAGTTATAATATAATATAATGAAATTATTGTGACTCTTAAGATTATGAAATTGATGAGGATTAATATTGATCAACAACGACAGTCAAGGAGGAGTCACAATTTCTAACTATTTGTAGTATTTTTAAGGAATGCTTGTACTAGAACAAAAATGTGTACAAGTGAATACTTGCCTTGATTGGATGAGGACGATTAGATCCGATAATTGAGAATGGCGGGATCGGAATCCTGACGACACGGCGACGAGCAACGATCACGGTAGTCACGATCGGGCACGGATGCGAATCCAACGGCCGAGATCGGAAATGAAACAAATAAGAATTAGAAGAGTACCAAAATATACCATGATTGATAATTGATGAATAAGAACAAAAGTAGGTCAAATGTTTACTCACCAAGCAAAGGACAAACGAGACGATTAAAGGCCGAGATCAAGTTGATCAACCAATCGACGGCCGAGATCGAAGATCAAGATCATGATCATGATCAAGATGATGATCACGATCGCGGTGATCAAAAGAGATCCGACGGATGAGATTAAGATTCTGATGTGATGATGATGATGATCAACGCAAATCCAACGGCCACGATCGACGGGTCAAGAGATCAAGATCTGATCGCACGGACGGCCCACGATCCACTCAATGATGAAGATCAAGATTGGATGGGTCAGATCGGAGCGGATCTTGATGGAAGATCAAGATCAGGATGATCGGACGGCTGGATCTGCTTAGATCTGAGCTGAGCATCACGATCGGATGGACGGTCGAGATCTGATCTGGCTGAAGGGATCAGATCTGATCAAGATCACAATCTGATCAAATCCGACAGCTGAAATGGATGGCGATGATCTGATCTGATCAGATCACAATTTTGGGGAGATCCAACGGTTGAGGTCAATCCCAACCAATCACTGTTTTCCTCCTTCTTCCCTCCTTCAGAACAGAGAAAGAGAGAGAGAACGGCGACGGCACTGTGGCGGGGCAGCGAGGCGACAGCGGCGAGTCGGCGACGACGAGAAGGATGACAGCGGCACGATTGGTTGGGAACGACTGTGGCGGCGGTAGAAGGTAGCGACGCTGGCGAGGCTCTGTTCTCGGGGGTCGAAACAGAGTGAAGGAGTGTGGAAATGGGTTTGGGGTGTTTTGGTTGACGGTGGTGGTCGTCGCGACGGCTGCGGCATGCCGATGGGGGGACACGGGGTGGTTGGAGTCGCGCGGCGTCGCAACAGGGGCCGCAAGGGGAGATTGCCGCTGGCGCAGAGGGAGGTGGCACTGCAGTCGCGCGAAGGTGGGGCGCGACGCAGGAGAGGACAGCGGGGCTGCGTCAAGCTGTTGTCGCGGCGTCGGAGGGTGGTGCTGAAGAGCGTCGGCTGAAGGAGAATGGGTTTTCCGATCTAAGCGGAGGAAGAAGGTGGAGTGGGAGAGAAAGGTTGCGGCTGGGTGATGCTAGGGTAAAACAGTAGGGGGGTAGGGTAGGGTTAGGTTTATATAGGGTAGGGTTTTAGATAACGGGTATGGGTATGTATAACGGGTTTGGGTTATTTTATAGGGTATTGGATCAATTAAGAGATGGGTATTGGTGTTGGGTTGACATAGGGTATGGGGTCTAATAATCAAATGGGTTAAAGGGTTTAAAAATACAATAGGAAAATAAAATAACTATTAGAATGTAGGATTATGTATCAAGTTACATATTGTACTACAATATGAAAATTATTTGAAATCGCTACAAATACAAAAAAAAAAAATCAATAGAAATAGATTTTGAAATCTACGTCCAAGATAATAATATTAATAACAAGTTAACAACAATAACAATTTTGTTATGCATATCGAATAGGATTTGAGATAAACAAGTTTATAAAAATCCATATAGTAATAAACTACGATATAAATAACCAGTCACTTAGAAAATAAACAATAAAGTCAGAATATACTATTATTCAAAATAAATATAATTTCTGGTTTGAAAAGATTTTAATAAAAGGCCCAGAACGATTTTTAAAATAATAATGAATTTATAAATAATTAAAGTACGAAAAAGAAAAAAAAATCTTAAAATATGTATTTGGGAAAACAGGGCTTACACAAACACAAGCAACCGAAACAACACAAGCGGGTAGTAGTAGGAAAACTAAAGGGGAAACTAGTGATTAGCAGAAATTTTATGATTATATTCGGGACAAAGAAAATCCAGGTGTTGGTATAAAAGTTTGTAAAACATGTTTGAAGCCATACAAATGGAAGAGGTGTGAGGGCACGGGTACAACAAGATGACACATCCAAAATGTACACAAAGAACTTCTTGTAGACCTACCCGACCAACAAAAAATTCACCCTAGGACCGGTGTAGTTGATAGCCATTCTTATGATCCCGAACTTGTTCGTCGGGAAATGACCCGACTAGTAATCAAGGAAGAGTTACCATCTTCCTATCCCGAGAGTAGGGACTTAGAAAATTTTACTCAAACCGCCGTAAATCCGCATTTTAAAAGAATCCTTAGGAATACGGTAAAGTCTGATTGTTTTAAAATGTATACCGAAATGAGAGAAGCTTTGATTGCTATTTTATGGAGTTTAACTTGTAGAGCTTCTTTAACTTTCGATTGTTGGACGGGTTGCAACAATATTCCCATGATGGAAATAACTTTTCATTGGATCGACAATGATTGGATCATTCAAAAAAGGATCATATCACTTGCTGCATTGCCCTATCCCCATAGTGGTAATGAAATTGCAAATCGTATTTTAGAAATTTGTGATGTTTTTTATATTCGTGATAAAATAATGTGTATAAGTTTTGATAATGCATCCAACAACAATGCATCAATTAGTATATTAAAAATTGCATTAAACCCTCCATCTGACAATATTTTTCATGTTAGATGTGCATGTCATATTTTAAATTTATGTATTCAAGATGCATTAAAAATAGCCAAACCATATATATTTAACATTAGAAATTGTGCAGATTTTACTGCATTAAGTGGCACCATATTTCAAGAATGGAAAGCTTGGTGTAGGCTTAAAAATGTACATTTTTGAAAATTTCCAAAGGATGTTAAACACTGATGGAACTCTACTTTTGATTTGCTACATGTTGTTACTGAATATAAAGAATGTATAAATGATTTTTGTATTGCAAAAAATATGCCAAATTTTGAAATGATTCCCCAAGCTTGGTTTTATGCCAAATCTTTGTTAAAATTTTTAGAACCTTTTAAAACCACAACTTTCAAAATTTCAAAATCTTATAAATCTACTTCTAGTAGCATTTTTATTTCAATAGTTACCATGATGCAAACTTTCAAACAAATGATCGATGATGCATTTATTGGTCATATTGTGAAACCTGCATACACCAAATTTTTGAAGAATTTTAATCCTCCTCCTATGTTGTATTGTATTACTACTGTGATGGATCCTCGTATCAAATTAGAACGTACGAAGAGTTTGATTGAAATATTTTTTACTTTACTTGGGGAAGATGAATCTGAAATTGATTGCGGAACATTTTTAGTTAAATTTGAATCGACATTAAACAACTTGTATGATTATTATGATAGAAGTTTTGCATCTAGTAGTACAACTTCTTTAGTTAGTACTTCTTCTGCTACTTCTAAAGGTAAGGGAAAGAGTAACTTAGATGATGCCACATTTAACTTACTTGCACAAATTCAATCAAAAAAACCTAGGACTAATCAACCAAATGAATTACATTGGTATAATCAACAAGATTCTGAATCTTTTACTTCTTCACTAGATATTTTACAATGGTGGAAAGACCATGAATATACTTATAGTATTCTTAAATATATGGCTAAAGATCTACTAATTCCTCTTGTCTCTACAGTTACTTCAGAAAGTGCATTTTCGACATGTGGCAGGGTTCTAACCAATTACAGGAATCGCTTGAAGCCCCAATCGTTGGAGATGCTCGCTTGCACAGAAGACTGGCTGAAGGCCGAAGATAGGACTCAAGAAAAAGTGTTCGACACGTCTACAAGTGGAAGCAACTTGCCAGAAGAACAACAAGAACAATAGCAACCAAAATGAAAAATTGAAGACCAACAACAACAACAATTTGAAGACCAACAAATTGAAGATAATTGTAAATGTATAAAAAAATTGTATAAAATTTTTGTTTGTTATTAAAAATTAGGATAATTGAAGAAAATTGAAATTGTATTTAAGAAATTTGTTATTGTATAAAACAAATTTGTAGAAAATCTTTATTTCTTATTACAAATTATGAAACTTGGATAAGTTGAAATCATATTAATAATATATACATTTTTTTTGGCAATTTTACTCTTTGATTCTTATTATTATTATTACATTTTTTATTATTATTAAAATTACATTTTTTTAAAGTAAAAAAAATTAACTTTAGACGGGCCCAACCTACGACCCGACCCAACCCGACCCAGGTTGGACCCGAAAGGGTTCGCGGGTTGGGCAGGTCGACTATTTGCACTTACGACCCGGCCCGGCCGGCCCGGTTGCCACTAGGATCTGACCCGAACCCGCCCAAGTTGTGTTCCAACCCGGACGGGTTCGACCCGACCCAGCCTGGTCGACCCATTTGCCAACCCTAGTTACAATCCTACCCACCTTATAAGAAAATTTCATCCTCGAAATTTATTTAGGCGAGATATAGGATACTCAAACAGTGAGTGCAATCCTTTTCAATCAAGAGTACAACAAAAATAAAATAAAATAAAAAGAACAATAAAAAGGCATGAAGAAAATCCACAATAAATTGTGCACCCTAAACTGGAGTACTCAACAATTTGATGCCCGGGCTCAGACTCTGAACCATCGACATCGCTACCAAGCAACTCAACATCCCAGTTCTGCTGGGTCACAAGCACATTTCGCTCCGGAACACAGTCATCTAATTTTCTGAGTAGTTCCTTGGGCGATGGAGCTGAAATCAAGATGCGTTCTGGCCTTACTAGATATAAACTCCTCAGTCACTGCCGAATCTACGAAGGACAAAAGCAAGTCGTAGTATCCATCAACATTTAAAAGACTCACCGGCTTGTTGTGGATTCCCAGTCGAGCCCATGTAATTATCTCAAACAATTCCTCAAGTGTTCCGTAACCTCTGGGCAAGGCTAAGAAAGCATCAGCAACGCGAGCCATCTCAGCCTTCCTCATTCATTCCAAACTTGAGGAAATGATTTGTGCATTATATATCTTTCTTAGGAATAGGTTAAGTACACACTTAGCTTTGCATTCCAAACTTGATGAAGTAGCTCAACTTATATTTATTCCTGTGGTAAACTATGAAAAACACCCCTCAACTATACGATTAAAGCAAAAAAAAACCTCTTCTATTGGTGAATGCAATAAACACACAGTCCCCCCCCCCCCAAAAAAAAACAATGAATTGCAGTCAATTCATGTACGGAAACCCTAAAAATGACATAAAATGTCCAAATTGCCCTTATATAAATACATCATTTAACATTAAAAAAATCTTATTGTCTCACTCTCCCCCAAATTATTTTTTAATGATGTATTATATAAAGGAAATTTGGATATTTCAATAATCACCTTCGGCATCAGCGACGTGGGAATCAAAACGTGTCAGCCACCCACACGAACGGCGTCAGAAACAAGGCCCATCAATCCTATGCTCCCACCTCCATGAACGAGATCGATATTCCTCTGTAGCAGCTCATTGCCAAGCTCAGTCCCAGTCTCTTTCTAGCTAGCTCTCTTGCCTGAGCTACTGCCTCAAAACACACAGATCCTGCCGAATCTCGAAGAAAATGATGATGATGTAGAAAGCCTCTTCATACCCATTTCACCTTCTTCTCCTACAAAATTTCTCTTCATTCCCGCTCCAGTTTCCATTGATTTCAGATCTTTCCTTTCCTCTTCCATTGACAAGAAAATTGAGCTCCCCTATAGATCTTCCATTCTTCTTGCTTCAACCTTAGCCACCATCTTCTCGCTCTCTCTCTCTTCTCCAAAGCTTGCTCCCCAGTTCTCTTCTTCTTTCTCTTCGTCCCTTTCTTCGCAGGCTTCTCTCTCTTTGTTTCTTCTCTGACTTCTCTCTCTCTCTCTTCCTCTTTCGTCTTTCTTCTTTCTTTAACTTCTCTCCTCCTTTCTCTTCTTTTTATTTCTTCTTCTTCTCTTCGTTTTTTTTTCTTTATGCACCGCCCATTAAATCTCGCGTTGTTGATGACAGTGAAGTTTACTTTAAAATCTATGTTACTGATTAATATGAGACTCTACTTGAACTCTTCAGAACAAAAGACAACACATGCTCCCGTTGGTGATATTCCAAGCCACTGGCATGTCACCGTAGGGAAAGCAATGCCGATCAACGAAACGAGTAGAAATGAAAGAATGGGTAGCACTGGAATCAAAGAGAATATGAGTAGGAAGGGAGTGAACTAGTATGATACCTAATAGTAAGACAAAGAATAAAGAAGAATGCAAAATAAAGGAAAAATGCAAGAACCGAATATGACTCAAATGCAAGAATACCTACAACTACTCCTTCGGCAGTCTTTGCTTCCTCTGCAGTCAGACTGTAGGCCTGACCACGTCACCCACTTCGTCCTCTCCTTGGAGTTGTGTTCCTCTGAGCGGTGGCCTGCCCGGACTATGAGCTGGTGCTCCTCGTTTTGCTAATCCTACTGCTGGTGCACCACACCTGTTCTTTGGGCATTCCTGAATCATGTGGTCGCTCACTCCGCACGCAAGGCATAGGCAGTTAGTAGTCCTACAGTCCCAACGTACAAGGCCAGTCTTCTTGCAGTAGTTACACACCAGATCCTTCATAGCAACTGGCGAGTAGGGTAGTGCTCTAGTCGTCGGGATCTGAAATGGCTTTCGTATCGAGCCCCACGACGGCCGCATGACGGTAATACGATGTAGTGCCTACTGAGTGGCGTTCTTCCTCATGTGGGTCTGTTCCTGAATTCTAGCTGCATAAAGCACAACAGCATAGGTACGGTGCTAGTGGGCGATTAGGCGATCCTAAATATCATAATCCAAGCCCATCAAGAATCGTCGGGCCCTATCCTCATCATTTGCTACCATGGCTAACGCAAAATGACTTAGCCGAGTGAACTCTGAGGCATATTCATCAACTGACTGCTTTCCTTGGGTTAGAGAGATGAACTGGCGCTCCATTTTTACCTTAGTAACATAGGGAAGAACTTAGTAAAAAAGCTCTCAGTGAAGGTGGCCCAAGTGATAAGCCTTTCTAATCTTTCAGTCTCTGCCTTCCACCAGATGTGGGCGATGTCTACCAGATAAATTGTGACTACATCTACACGGTTCACATCAGAGATTCGTGCAACCTGTAGCAACTGCTCAGTCCTAATTAACCACTGCTCAGCTTCTAGTGGTGACTTGGTTCCTGCGAACTTCTCCAGAAGCAGTCTCATAAAATCTGACACGATGCCAGACCTTGGTGGTAGTGCTTCTTGGGCTTTTTCCAAATGTCCCCTCATCAGCCGGTTGTGTTCCTACTGTCGCTCCATCATTCGCTGCATTGCTCGGAGAACTGCGGCATTCTCTGATGGTCCAACTCTAGGTCATGAAGTTGATGATCCTCTGCGAACCATATTCTGCAAAATTGAGTAAGGCCAGTATCCGGGTTACAAATGGTTATTAAATGTTCATGTGATCAACGTGGTATGCACACTTGTTGAGCTTAACATGATTTAGAAAACCAGGCTCTGATACCACTAAAAACCTGTCACCCCCTCTTCCCACTATACATACTGTCACGCTCCGCTTCCTAAGATACAGGAACATGAGCACGCAACAAAGGCCCAGCGAATGATAAGAACATTATCCATAGCTGTAACAGATTAACTCAACGACATACAAGAGATCACAACCATGCAATAAAGAATAACCACATAAATAATGAATAAACTCCAAAATAACCATAAAATAAATTCACTAAATAATATCCAACATCTGGGAAAAAGTAAACATCAGGACACACAAGCCCGAAATACAAAGTACGATAAAAGCAATAAAATGAACAAATAACACGAATAACTATATCGGTCTAATGGTTCAGCTCAATTCTTCAGAAAGTTTGTTGACCAAGTCCTTGAGTCAAATTTCCTTCTGTACCTGCAAACTCATTAACAAGAAGTGGAAAAAATTGTCCGTTAGAGCAAGTTACGGACAGCAAGTAGCGGAATCAAAGAAGCAAGAAAAATATGGTATAGCAAGAAATAATGGGCTAGATCAAAATCAAAGATCAATGACAATAATAAGAGTTGATAATAAAATTAAAGGTTTAGAGTCTATGATGCAATATAAAGTGACTGTAATCAATAATGCAAGATCAATAACAATAACCATGATCAAGATGCAAGTGTCAATCCTGGGTTAATTAATATTTTATTATCCTAGATAATGCACATAATACTGCGTTCCATACCACAGGTTCGTTGCATACAAATTGTCACTACCGTTTTTTTAATTTTCCATTTTTTCCCCTTTGTAATATTTTTAATTCCAATTTTATAAAAACCATATTTCTCACTTGATTACTATTTTAATTAGATCTTGTTCATGAAATTCTTCGTTCTTTTGATCGGGTTATTCTTGTTAATCCTATTGTTCTCGTAGTTGATTTTGGGTATTTTTATTTGTACCCTATTGATTTGGATCCGCCTCCTTATTGAACCTAAAACCCAATTTGATTTGTTCTTGACCCAAAACCGCTATTATTGAACCCTAATTGTACCCTATAAATACAATTCTAATGCAAACCCTAATTTTTGCACACAAATCAAAACTCTAGCCGTCTAATCTCTTTCCTATTCTCTCTCCTCCCGCTCTCTCTCCTGGTTGGAGTTTTTCCCACCAAAAACCCCCAAACCCACTTCCGGCGTCTTCCCCGGCCAGCTCCGGCCACCCCGTCGATGCCTCCTGTCGCCCATCACCCCATCGACGCTAGCACAGCAGCGCAGACCTCTCCGCGACCTCCCCTTCCCTGTCCTCGACATTAACAGAGCACCAAACCCCCTCCTTCCCTCTCTGTTTCGATCGGCGACGCCGCTAGCGCCGCCCCTGTGCACCTCCGCCGTCGACGTCGACCTCACCTCTGGTCGCCAACAATGCCGACGCCTCTTGGCCTGGCCGTTGTTGCTACAGTCGCTTTGTTGGTTGCTGCAGTTGCTGAGTTCTCTTTGCTTTTGCAATTTTGCTATTGGTTCTATTGCACGTATATTGCATGTGTTAATTTGTGGGTTTGATTGTTCGTTGCTTCGAGATTCCCATCTCGTTATTTTTGGTATTCGTTTTCACCGTCTAACAGGCAAGTCACCGTTCTCTTGAGTTGCTAATTGTATCAAATTCAAGTCTCATTGAAACTCTTGCAAGTAGATCCCTTGTTATCATATTATATCTTGTTTATATCTTTTGTTGGGTTTATTATGGGTTTATACGAGCTAACCCCAATACTCTTGACATCGTGCCATTTTGACTCCAAAAATATTGAATCTTGCATACATCATATAGTATGGATAATAGGATTACACATATAGAGACAATTGCTAGGTTGTATGTTGTTTGATCGATTAATGATTGATTGATGATAAATTGATGTATGAGTGTGTTTTAGTTTATTTATCATGTTTTAACACCCATCATGTTGATTACACAATTTATTGACTAAAGAATCGATACCCATTATGTTTAATTGATTTATTTTTAAGAAAAATACCCTAAAAACTGTATATGCTTGCTGACCTGAATATTGACCGCTGTTTTCGAACCAGTATACGACCTTAAAATGAAATACTTTCTGAATATGAATTGTGGCCTTATCTTTCTAGTTTCCAGAACATCTTGAATTTTCAAATTCCGAGTTTTGTAACAAAAGTTATACCATTTTACTACAGGTGTGTTTTTACTTTCAAATTTTCAGATTCTCGTACCCTTCATATTTAAACAGTATAAATGCTGATCAAATGATAAAATTTTAATCCGAAAATTTTTAGATTGTTGCTTAACATGTTTAGAAGTCTAGAAAATATATTTTTATGAATTTAATATTGAGTTTTTGCTGATTCAAAAAATTAAAACAACAAGATGTCGAAATTCTGCCTGAACATAAAACCTGTAAAGAACCATGTGTTTGACCTAGCTACTGTTGTCGGAATTTGATCTTTAAATATGCGTTGGAACTGTATGGAAGTCTAGTTTCCAGATTTTCTGACGGATTCAACTTTCAATTTCTGAGTCAGCGGGAAACTATATTTTTGTACAGATTGCGCTTGCTGTCCAGAATTTTAAATTCCTCTTTTAATGAATTAATTATTCCTATATCGTATTATTACATGAATTGATGTATGTACGTTGCATTGCATAATCTTAATGAGTTATTGTCATCATTCTAATTGTCCTATTCCATATTATCATCCTATTGTTCCCCTATTGATATTATCGTTCACTGAAATGTCCATTAATTGTATATTGTATTCTTGCAGTGATAAATAATTAATAAGCCGGAGTTTAAGGGATTGACTAGAGTAGTTGATGATGTAGAGACTGTACTCGGACAATGGCCCATGATTATTACCGTTATCATCATCGTGTAAGAAATTACACATGGCCCGTGTTATTACCTTTATCGTCATTGTGTAAGAAATTATACATGACCCGTGTTATTACCGTTATCGTCATCATACCCAGTACATGAACTATAGAATCTACTACTTGAGTCTAAATAAAATTTATTGTATACATCGAACCTGTAGTATGTGATGCAGTAGTACATGCATTAGTTAGGATTTAAAATGATTAATAAACATAAGGATTACACATTGACATTGCATATTGTTCATCATTGTTCTTATTGATATCGAATATTGGCTAAGTGTTATTATTATTGATCATTGATTACTGTTACCGAATATTGAATCATTGTTTATAGCCATTGCATTGATTATCATGATTATTGTTCCATGTTATTGATTCATATTGATCCATTGATTCATTGTTATACCGTTATTCCATTGTTCCCTGCTTTCTGTATTTGCTGTCCATGACTTACTTTAAGGACAATTTTTCTCCTCTTTTTAGATGAAGTGTATACAGGTAATGAAGGAGAATTGCCTGCTAAAATTAAAGAACAGACATTCTGAAGACTACTGCCTTTAAATTGCTTATTGCTTTAATAAACTTAATGTATTGAGACTTGTTATTATTTTGGATTGGATTATTATTGTTTTGGGCTTATGTCCCGGATTTTATTATTGTTTCCAAACGTTGGAATATTATTATTGTATTTGGATATTTTTATTGCTTCATTCCAAGTATTATAGTTCATGAGATTATTATTATTGCATGCGCATTTGTTCAGTATTGATTATATTGTTGAATTTAATCGTATAAACAGCTTATGGGTGATGTTAATCATTCGTTGGGCTTTTATCATGTACTCGTATTCCGTATTTTTGGGAAGCGGAGCGTGACACAAACAGTGATCATTTAGACTATGATGGTGAACTCAACAGATTGTGTACTCAGCACAATAATCAATAATCAACGATCAATATTTCCCAATCAATAATCTCCCATTCACGACCATAATCTATCTAGAACAAGGGGCCCTTCCGATTACAGTCTCCAATTGTTCACTACCAAGTCGACCCTTATTTACCCCGGCTTGTTAATATTTTATTATACTCAAATGTGGACATGCAATGGGTAAAGAAGTTTCGAAGTGATGTCAAAGAGATTGCAAGGCTATGCAATGTATGGTATGGCTAATTCAATTCTCTAAATGCAAAATCAAACACAGATATATAAGAAAAACACAAAACACACATTCTAGACGTTATTGTACAAAAATCAACTTTTCCATTGCTACAGGAAAGCAAATCAGGTTCCGTAAGAGATTCTGGAAAGTAGACTCTACCGGTTCCAACTCATATTCAAACGACATATAATAAATACATAAACTATGCGAATAATCTCATCCTTTACTGATTACATGTTCTGGTAACATGTAGGGTCAAAATTCTTGTGTATAAAAATAGATTGTAAAATCATTTGAAAATTTGGTAAAAATCATACTTTAATTCTTAACAATGTTTAGTTACAACATAATTAATCTCAGATTTTATATCTCAAAATTAATTTACTTTTTTTAATTAATTAGACATGGTAATGCATTTTCAAACTGCATTCTGGAATTCAGATGTCACCGTACAAAAATATGGATATCTTGTATTCTGTAGGTCGGATTACAAAAATGTCAGATGATCTGGATTCCAGACACACAGGGCTATAACTCTTATTTAATAATTTCTAATTGATATTATCTACAACTTGGTCAAAAATCAGGTTCTTTACTGAACTAGTGTTTAAACAGCAACCTAGAGTCATGTTTTCATATTTATTAAAGGTCTGGGAAATTATCAAATAATCTTATAAAAATAATAATGTGACTCCAGTCCTGTCTAGTAACAACATATAAAACTTCAAGTTCAACTTCTACTGTTAACATTTTATTTTAATAGAAAAATCACGTCGATGTAACTCTAGATAGAAATCTGGAATTTGAAAACATAGCAGTACTAAAAATATGATAATTTTCAGTTCATAATTCGGAATCTAGTTCTGTAAAATGTTCTGAAAATATATTCAAAAAGCTACAAATGATGTTTACAAAGTTCTATTAAATTATGACGAAACTTGGTCAAAAACTCAAAGCAACATGGAACGAACAGCTGGCCACCAAGTAAATTATTATTAAAAGCCAACAAAATAAACACGCAAGCATATAATTTCAAAGCAAAAATTAACCGAAATCGTACTTAATCTTTACGGTGGAATTCTACTATTTGTGAGATAAATTATTATCAACATAGCATGATCATCACATTCACACGGAAAGAACCAACTTCGAGAGGCTCTTCGTTACCCTCTTCGTTGCTATTATCCAAAATTTTCCCCTTTTGAAAATTTCCACTTCGAGCTTTTTCCCCTTCTGTACAGTTGCTCGTCGTCTTCCCCAAAGTGGTAGTCTCTTCATCCAAAGCAGCTACTTCAGACCCTTCGTTGCCCTCTTCGTTCCCCTCTTCATTGCTTTTACACCAGCTTTTCCCCTTCTTTTCATTACCGATTTTAGCTTTCCCCTTTCCTTGTGCCCCCCTCACCAGTCTTGCAAATCGCTCTTTTGGGTCGGAATCTTTGTCTATATTCTGCCCATTGTTTGTCTTCTTCCCCAAAGTGGTAGTCAAAGCTACCAGCTTATGCCCAGTTGGAGTTCGACCTTGCATGTCTTTTTGCATGTCGTCTTTCAAGGTGCTTTTGCCATTTGTAGCTCTTGTACAACCTGCCTCTCCCCTCTGTACCTCTCGCCGTCCCTTACCACCAACTTCGAGAGGTTGACTTCCATTTGGAGCTTTCTTCCAACCCTCCTTTCGAAGGGGGGATCTGGCTTGTGGATGCTACCCAAATCTGGACGTGATGACAGATCCACTGTTTTCCTTACATCTGGGCCGTAGGATCTATTGGTCAAGCCTCGATCATGACCAACTTTGATCGAAGAATCTTTTGCTGGTTCTAATCCCTCCGCCGCCTGTTCCTGGCGCAGCTCCTCCCCTCTTGCCACTCTGATGAGCTCCGGTGTGCACGCTCAACTTCATGAGCCCCATTTATGGTTAGATCCCACTCCGGTGAGACCACCTGCTTGTATGTTCGGCCGTCTCTGAGTGTGGGTAGAGGAGTGGGGGACGTGATGGCCGCTAGCTCTGTCTCCGTCTCCGCTCGCTTGTTAAGCGTGAATCGAATGAGGTACGACTCCTCGAATGAGTAGACTTTATCAAACAGTGGCATCAAAGAGATGTCTGCACTCTTGATCAGTATCCTCGCCGACACGGTCTTTGAGCGTCGCACTGTCTTCTCGTCGATGTCTTCAATCAACCCAAAGTCGGCGATGATCTCCAGCAGTGCCTCCCTCTCCCAAAAATAAAGCGGCACGTTATGGGTCCAAATCCAGAACCTGTCGCCTTGTGGTAGTTCCACTCCGAAGCTAGGTGACCATGCGAAGAATTTCACCTTGAAATGACCAAAATCCACTGTTCTCATGCCGATGACCTCGACCACCTTCTCCAGCGAAGGGAAGGACACCAGGAACTGAAGGTGGCACATTTTCTTCGCCACCCAGTCCCTGTGTGCCTTCATTGGCCACCTAGAGTTATGGGCTTGGAGGAGGGTCTCCGAAGGTCTCCCTGACCTCACTCTGGCCACGGCACACCATTGCCGGAGCCACTTCTCTTCGGTCTTAATTGTGTCTAGGCTCTTTGCTAGTCTGATTACGGTTGGGTTATCTGGTGATCTGCCTCTACTCACTGGGCGTTCATCGTCGTTGTTCGTCTCGACGACGTTTGTACAAACATAAGATAGATGACCCCATTTCATACACTTGAGGCATCGCACTTCTAGAACAAGGGGCCCTTCTGAGCACAGTCTCCGATTGTTCACTACCAAGTCGACCCTTATTTACCCCGACTTGTTAATATTTTATTATACTCAAATGTGGACATGCAATGGGAAGTTTTCAAGTGATGTCAAAGATATGGC
This sequence comes from Hemerocallis citrina, assembly GCA_017893485.1. Lineage (NCBI taxonomy): Eukaryota > Viridiplantae > Streptophyta > Magnoliopsida > Asparagales > Asphodelaceae > Hemerocallis > Hemerocallis citrina. Next base: position 210,594,570 of record CM030362.1, read on the forward strand.
AAGGCGCAATGCACGGTATGGCTAATTCTATTCTCTAAATGCAAAATCAAACATAGATATATAAGCAAAACACAAACACACATTCTGGACAGTAAGATGTTGTTGTACAAAAATTAACTTTTCCGTTGCTACAGGAAAGCGAATAAGGTTCCATCAGAGATTCTTTACTGATTACATGTTCTGGCAACATGTGGGGTCAAAATTTTTGTATATAAAAATAGATTGTAAAATCATTTCAAAATTTTGTAAAAATCATTCTTTAATTCCTAACAATGTTTAGTAATAACACAATTAATCTCAGATTTTATTTCTTTAAATTAATCTACTGTTTTAATTAATTAGACATGGTAATACATTTTCAAACTGCATTATGGAATTTAGACGTCACCGTACAAAAATATGGATATCTTGCAATCTGTGGGTCGGATTCTAAAAATGTCAGATGATCTGGATTCCAAACACACAGCGCTATAACTCTTATTTAATAAGTTCTAATTGATATTATCTACAACTAGGTCAAAAATCGGGTTCTAATAACAGCAACCTAGAGTCATATTTTCATATTTATAAAATGTCTAGAAAATTATCAAATAATCTTATAAAAATAATAATGTGACTCCCAGTCCTGTCTAATAACAACATATAAAATTTCAAGTTCGACTTCTACTGTTAACATTTTATTTTAATAGAAAAATCACGTCGGTGTAACTCTAGATAGAAATCTGGCATTTGAAAACATAGCAGTACTAAAAATATGATAACTTTCAGTTCGTAAATCGGAATCTAGTTCTGTAAAAAGTTCTGAAAGTAGATTCATAAAGCTACAAATGATGTTTACAAAGTTCTATTAAATTATGACGAAACTAGGTCAAAAACTCGAAGCAACATGAAGCGAACAGCAGGCCAGCAAGTAGATTATTATTAAAAGACAACAAAATAAACACGGAAGCATATAATTTCAAAGCAAAAATTAACAGAAATCGTACTTAATCTTTAGGGTAAAATTCTACTATTGGTGAGACAAATTATTAATAATATAGCATGATCATCACATTCACACGGAAGGCATTCAGTCATCAATGTCTATATACATGTTTCTAATCTAAGTATTCGTGTCGTGTATGCATGTGACTGTATAAAAGGCTTGGGTTTGAATCAAGGGAATAGCACGAAAAGAGGACTACTACTTCGTTTTGCCGATGAATCCGTCAGTCTTTTTAAAGGGTATCAAACAAATAAAATATGATAAACGAAAGAGGAACTACTTTCGGAGATCAAAGAAAATTCTTGAACAAGAATAATAAAGCTAGTTCAAGAGAAACTTGCGTTATAGACGACGACTCTGAACGCGAAAGAATAACGGGAAGAGAATCCCGACGGCAACAATACATGCACAACCTTCGGATAGTGGCAACACGTGCAAACCACGTACGGGCAACACACACATGCAAGAAACCCAGCAACAACCGCAAGATCAGCAAGTGGCAACAGCACGACGGCGGCTGCAGGCCACGACAACGGGAACGACAGTAGGGAGGTGGTGCATTGGCGGTGGACGATGGGTGTAGTAACGGGTGCTCGGGCTGCAGTCGGGGCATTGGCTGCACGAGGTGGGGCGCTCGGTGGCAGAGTCAACACAGATAGGTGGTCATGGTGGGTGGCAGTAGCGGCACAAGGGCGTCGGTGGGGTTTCAGAGGTAGGGTGAGTCAAGTAGTGGCGATCGACGAGTGGGATGGTGGTCGCTGTGTGCAGGCGATTGGGTACAGGGGCATCGACGAGGTGGAAAAGAGGGTGACAAGCGGGATGCAGTGGCGGTCGACGGGGCTGTTGACGAGGAGGATAGGTGAGTGGGATAGAGACTGCGGGAGTCGAGGTGGATGGTGTAGGTGGCGAGAGTCGACGAGCGCTGTGCTGCTGTTGGGTTTCGGGAGAAACAAAGGAAAAAGAAGATCGAGAGGAGGGGGGTGGATGATTGTTGTAGATTAGGGTATTAATTAGGGTTAGGGGTTAATATATATAGAAAAGATTAGGATGACGGGTTATAGGGTTATAGGGTTAAGATCCAATAAGAGGTGAGTTGGGTTTAAATTTAAATAAATAAAATTGGGTATTGGATTTGGGCTCAAAATCAAATCAATTAGGATCTAATAAAAAATACCCATGGCACAAAAATGAAATAAGGTGCACAAGAATCTCAGGATTCAACAAACGAAACAAAATTGATTGAAACAATGCAATTAGGTTGAAGATGAATCTCAAAATTTATTATTTAAACAAAATATTACAGAAATGAGAAGAGGAACAAATTACAAATAAAAATTCCAAAAATCAGAAACAGGGGTTACACGTACGGGCAAGCAATTGAGGTCTAGCGAATGATAAGCATACCAACTCATATCATCCATAAGTTGTACCAGTAAGCGCTACAAGATATTTATAATATATTCACGCAGGCAAATATACTCATCACATAAACTGGAAATAGAAATAACCATTATCTAAGAAATACCTAAGCATCGGGTCAAGGTGCCCGGGAGTACAGTACGATAAACAGTTCGTCATAACAACTAGATAAAATAGCGACTGAAAGTAAAAAATAGGAAATAGTAATAATGCAGCAATTATTCACAATCGTCTTAGAGAGTCTATTTGTTAAGTCCATCGGTACCTGCATAATCAATATCTGGGGTTGGGAAAAAAGTGTCTGTTAGAGCAAGCATCAGACAACAAATAGCAATAAGCAGTAAAATGGTAAGATAACAAGATATAGCATGAAAGGAACAAGAAGTAGCAGTGCAATTGCTGAAAAACAGTACAATACAATATGGAAGGAAGCAAGGAAATGGAACAATATGATCATGTAAGTAACAACTGTAAACAAGTATATTCAAGACTTCAAAGTATAATCAAGTGGTAATCCATGATCAGTTAATCAATAATCATGAAATCAAGAATCATATAATCATGTAATCAAGAATTAAGAATCATGTAATCAAGAATCATGCTTAGGGTCAATCTCGAGTTTATCAGTTTTATTAACTTATCTAATGCACTCAATCCTATGTTCCATACCACAAGTTCTGGTACATATCAATCATGTGAAGTTTAGCCTTAAGTAGTGAATTCTATAGCATTATGTACTCAGATCTTCCAGTGATAGTATCAATAAACAAGACATTTAATCAAGAATCAAGTAATCAGGAATCGTGTAATCAAGAATCAAGAATCAAGAGTCACTATTCCGAGAAACACCGGCCCCCTTCCGAGTATACTCTCCTATATTGTCCACTACTAATTTGTACCCTTATAACCTCGCTTGTTATTCTTTTATAATAAATAATCAGGAACATGCAGTCGGTACGACTAGTGGTACGGTGATATCAAGACAGTTAATCAAAAATCAAGGAAAATATCAAGGACGGTAATTATGAGTATGAAAGGTGGAACAAGTACATGTATCAATGGTAGTTTTCATGAAATTATCAAGTGGTATAAATGCATTATATGAGAAAAATCTATATATTGGTACAAGTTATTATTACAAGAACAACAATACAAATAGTTAAATCATACTAACTATAATTAGGACAACAATACATGTATGTATTTAAACTCACTTTCCCACTTCTACGGAAATGTGAATCCAGTTCTGTCAGAGATTCTAGAAAGTAGACTCTCTGCCGTTTCCAACGGTTATTCATATAACACATTCTATCAGTCTATTCTTTACCAGTTTTGTGTTCAAGCAACAACATACAGTCAAGTTCTCGGGCTTATAACTCTACTATAAAATCCTTATTAAATTCTACAAAAATAATAATCTTGTTCTCATGTGTGTCTATCAGTGAGCATGATTTTATCAAGTCATTATAATAACAGTAGGTTGCATTATTAACTAGTTTACGAGACGATGCATTTTAAAAACATATAATCTGAATACTCCGATGTTATAGTACTAAAATGCTAATATATTGCAATCTACTAATTATATTGGGAAACCGTAAGATTTTCTAGATTCTAGATTCAGAGGGCTACAATTCGTATTTACAAAGTTCTTGGATTCATTATCAGGAACTAAGTCGAATTCCCAGTATAAATTTAGGCAAACGACAAAACAGAGTTATTCGATATTCGATAACACGATTCGAATTGTGTTAACGGATCAAGATTTGAATCAATAGCATGGAATAAGTAACTAGACAAAGAAGTATGACAATAAATAGGCTACTTGCTAAGAGTTCAAGAAAAACGCTTGCCTTTATTGACGGTTACGATCGCGGAGATGACCACGGGAAGAGTGCAAAGCAATGTCGAGTAACGACGGTGATAGCAGCAGCAAGTAAGAGTGATGACAGCAACACCAACGGCGAGTGATGAAGAGCTCGGTTGGCGGTAATGCATGAAGCTTGAAGATAAAGATAAGTTTGGCCTAGCAAGCACGGTTTCGAGTTCAGCTTTAGGTTCGACTTTGAGTTGCAGTGAAGAGCTTGGAGTTTGGGTTTGGTGCAGCAAGGGGTTGCGGTGATGGTCGGGATGGTGGTGCGCAGGGTGAAGGGGTGAGGTGATGTTGTAGTTGTAGATGGACGGAAGCAAGGTGGTAGGTAGCGCAAGGAGCTCAGGTGCTTGGATTTCGGAGATGGTGCTTCGGGTTGAAGTGTGGTTCGGGTGCCGAAGGGGGACATGGTCATATGATGGTGGGTTCAGGTGGTCAGGGGTTTGGATGAGGTGGTCATGATGGTGCGGAGGGGAGCTCGGAGGTCAAAGACAGTGAAGAAGAAGGTCAAAAATGAGTGGGATGTGATGACGCAGTGGTGATGGTCGGACGGTGGTGCAGACGACAACGAGGGGGAGAGGCTGAGGGCGAGATGGAGAAGCTTCGGGTGTAACTAGGTGTTGGGGCTTGGTGGAGCGCACGGTGGTGAAGGTGAAGGTGAGGCTGTGGGGTGTTCATATGTGGTGATGAAGGCAGCAGGTGGCATTGGGGGTTTTAATAGGGTGGCTGCAATGGTGGCTCGGGTTGGTGACTAGGTGAGGTCGAGATGGTGAAGCTGGCGACGATGAGAGAGTGGGAAGAAGGATGGTTGTCATGGTGCAGTTGGTGGCTCGAGGGGTTGCGAGGAGGAAGGAGGGTGGTGGCTTGGAGGTTGGGGGCAGTGGCTGCGGAGGAGGAGGAGGTGGTGTCGGGGTGCGCGTGAGGTAGGGGAGAGTGAATGGTCGGGGCTTGGGTTTCGGAGAAGTAAAGAAGAAGAAGAAGAATGAGAAGAGGCAGTTAGGTGGGGGAGGTTGCATGCATCTATATTTATTATATATATATCTAATATAATGTAGAGTGTAGGTTGGGGTGTAGGAAGGTGGAGTGTTTCTTTGGGTTAGGATGAGATGAGAAGGAAGGCCGGGAAGAGGACGGTATTTATGAGCCGAAAATGTAGTTGAGAATTCTGTTGGATTAGGATTAGGAATTAAATTAGGATTGATGAGGATCAGGGCTGCAAACGAATCGAGCTATTCGCGAGCTATTCGGCTCGAGCTCGGTCAAAGCTCGGCTCGAACCGAGCTCGAGCTCAAAACTGAGCTCGTTTCGTAAACGAGCCGAGCTCGAGCTTTGATTTTTTTTTTTTTAGGCTAAGCTCGCGAGCTATTCGACTCGAATACGGTCAAAGCTCGGTCAAAGCTCGGCTCGAACCGAGCTCGAGCCGAGCTCGAGCTCAAAATTGAGCTCGTTTCGTAAACGAACCGAGCTCGAACCTGAAGGTATTCGGCTCGGCTCGGCTCGATTGCAGCCCTAATGAGGATTAGAGTCTAAACTCCAATGAAAATTATAGAATGGATCAAAAAAATATTCCAGTTCTAACAAAACTTAAATAGTGACCGATAAAGAGTCCAAAGAGAAGAAAGGAAGCAAATTTTGATTGATATAGAATACAAAAATTTACGTAATAATATACATACAAAAAGAACAGGGAGTTACATGAACACCTCTGTTCCTTTGTTGTGACTCTGACAAAGTCTGTGAATAGCATGCAACCGACTCTAGAAAGGTGGAAGGGACCATGTCTGGTGTGGAACCAAACTGAGGTGTGTCCTGTACCACAACCTCCGATTCTAAGTCAGTTTTCCAATATGACTCATCGTCGTCTTCCTCGCTATTAGGCCCGGTTGGGTAGTTCGTCCCCGTCTTGGGCCTATTTATTAAAAGTGAATCAAGCCCAAACATCCCAAAACCACTCTCCTCCTCCATCAGAAGCATCTGTTCCCAATGAGCTACCTTCGGATCGGACCCCATCGTAGGCCATTCGATCCGAAGCGCTCCCGAACGCTCATTTGCACTAGGGATACTGGTAGTGGACCTCATCTTAGGCCCACTCATCACAGTTTTGTCAATCTCAATAACCCTGGAGAAGGTAGGGGTAATCGTCAGTGATCCAATGAAATTATCTGAAATAAGAGGGTGATTTTGATCTCGGAATATTCTTAGGCCCAACTTGGCCTAACATCCCACTCATTTTGTTAATAATAATCCCCATCTTCTTATCCCTCCTCGTTTTGATCTTAGTATTACACTTCGATAGTTCCGCCCATATGCCACGTGGCTTTTTTGCGTTTGTAAGTGCCTTTACACCCATGTCCATGATCGCACCCATCTTCTTCTCCCAATCTTCTTCTTCGCCAGAAAGAAAATTTCTTCGTTTCTCCCCGTTTCGGTCTCAATCTCCGATGGTTCACGATTTGAGCAAACGTCATTCAAAGTTTCCACCTTCTTGTTCTTATCCTTGTGAATTCCGTACTTATTCTTGTCTCTTGCCTCTCCTTTTTACAAAGCAATTTGAGTTTCCCCCAATTCTAGCATCACTGGCTCTAGGATTGAGTTATTGCCTTTATTGGGTCCCTTCAGGGCCGGCCCCCACCTTGAGGAAGGTGAGGCGGCGGCCTCAGGCCTCGAAATTTGTTGCAATTTTAGGGCCCCCAAATTTGTATTTCCCTTGTAAATATAGTCACGTATTTTGCGCATAAAAAAAAGTCATTAGGGGCCCCCAAAAATAATTATTTGGGTCTTTCATCTCAGGCCCCCAGGAACTCAGGGCGGCCATGGTCCCTTTCCCTTGTACTTATCAGACATATTTTTGTTGTTGTATGGTACAATGTTGTTGTTTGTTTGGAATTCAACATTTCTAGCCACTTTTGCAATCTCAAGCTCCTGAGATATTAGCATATTGAACATCGCACATGCTTCCTCTTCTTATAGTCTTTCATCCTGTCCATGAAAAAAAATTCCCTCAAGTTTTTCCATGTATACAAATCTATTCAAATTATGACCATTCCTTAAAAGATCTCTGGAACTATCACAATTTCATAGAACTAGGAATTTACTAGCCGTGAGGTCTAGAAAAAAACAGAAGTAATTTTCTTTCGACTCTTCTTCTTCTTCTTCATTCATAGTCCTAAAGGATGCCTAAAAAGGCATTCAAGAGAAAGGCAGTTCAAAAATTGAACTGCCTAATAATTAGTGATCAAGATCATACTATTGCACGGACTTTAGATCCAACCCTCTACTAAAGTCGCAACAGCTACTCTAAACACAAAAAGTTACTACTCAAAGAGAAAAAGAGACAATGCTTGAACACTTAGAAAATTTTTCATTTCACATCAACATCTCAATACAAGTTCAAAAGAAGCACTTACAAGTCTCCCTCGGAATTATCTCTACTCTCTCGTGACAAGGGAATATTCATGTTAAGGGACACGCGAAGCCTACGACTCCCTCTGGTTACGGAAGCACCACCTCGATCTCTTAAACGATCTGAAGGGAAGACCAAACCCGCAAATTGAGTCCGAACTGCGTGGCCATCAACAAGAGCTGCCCCTCCAATCAAGGCAACACTTAATGAACCGGCCACTCCGCTTTGAGCCTCTCCCGGATTCCTCGAGATCCCACACGGACGTAAAGTCAGTTCATAAAATGACCTCCCCTGATTCATCTCATCACGAGAACAAGAAGTGCTTCTGGTCGTAGTCCCCTCAAGAAGTCGCTTCAACTAATGGATCTCCACTTCCGGCTCGACAAGCCTCTCCTTGAGGTGGGCATCATTCACCATAATCTTCCAACGGACCGTACGAATGCACGCCGAACATTTCGGATGAGTCTCTCCCAAGAATTTGGGGACGACCACTTTCAGATGAGAAACTTCTAGGCTCTGTTTGGCTCAAAGGAGGGGATGGGAGGGGATGGGAGGGGATGGGAGGGGAGGAATTTTAATGAACGGGAGGGAAAGGGAAGGGAGGGATTTAATGAAGACTGTGTTTTGTTCAAAGAAGGGAAGGGGAGGGAAAATAATTATCTTCTTATTTGGTTCACAAGGGGAGGGAATGGATTTTATAATAAAATTACTTTAATACCCTTTTACATACAATAAGAAAGTGCAGCTTGATATCATGATATGACATATGCATACCTCTGATAATTACATATTGCTCAATGACATGATCTACCATTTTATCGAAGTTGGGGATGTAGCCATGAACTATCTTCAGTCATGATCCTTGTTGTTCTTCTTCCAAATTCTCTCACTGCATCCCGCACCATTCTCTCACTGCGACCCACACCAGACATGCTACAGATTATTTTAAACAGTACTGGTAGTATATATTCTACCAAACACTTTGATATATATTGGTTCAAAACACTTTGTTATATTTTTTATTTTTTTGAAATGGACTAGGTTTGCCCGTTGACACGTGCCTACGGCACGTCTTCAGCACGGTGCACCTTGTTTGATCATATAAAATAGTTCTGGAGGTCCAGCAAATTAATTGAAGTTGCAAACATATAGCAAAAAATATATTATATGATTTTTTGATTTGTTTTTAAAGTTTTTAAATTTTTAAATTTTTTAGTTTTTAAATTTTTAATTTTTAATTTTTTTTTTATTTTCTTAATTTTTGAATAGAGGAGGGAAGGAGAGAGAGAGAAAATAAATAAATAAATATAGGAGTTGTTTTGGGTGGGGGATTTGAATTTGAGTTTTGGGGAGAAACTTTTGGAGGGAAAATATATTTTGTGAGGTTAGATCTGGGCCTTTAATTTTTGGGGGATTGAAGGAGAGCCACTTGATAGCTTTCTTTGTGTTTTATTATATAGATATATAGGACTCGAAAAAGTCCAAGCCGAGATGAAAGAGATACAGTCAGGTCTAGGTTCCATGTTGATGAAATGGGTATACAGGACTCTAAAAGAAGCATATAAGGGGATTAATTTTGTTGGGATTAATTCTGTTGGGATATAAGGGGATGAGCACTAACTTTTTTTCCTAAAATCTGAAGCACATAGAAATATGTTACGAGAAACAGCACTGGTAGTATAGATTTTAGGTTTTTTATTTTTAGGATTTAGATTTAAACGAGCAATTTAGTCCAATCGCATTAAAAAATTATACCTACTTTCTCTCCCCTCCAAATCCCCCCAATATTGGAGGGGGGCCAAAATTGGCTTAGGGTCGGTTTTGCACCCCTTCATTTTCCTCCCCTCCCCTCCTAAAAAATGAACCAAACAAGAAAAGTTTTAAAAAATCCCTCCCCTCCCCTCCATTCCCCTCCAACCAAACAGTGCCCTAAGCTCTTCTCAAGTACTACGTTCTTCAACTCATCTCTCTCAGTTGTGGCTGCAAGAAAAGAACGACGAAGGGATTTAATCTTTAAGTCCCTCCCGGCGACCGTCTCAGCAACAGGATTCTCATCATTACATACGCGCCCCCCAAATCGGGCAGAGACATCTCCCGTGGACAGTCATTAAGATAGCACACTTTGATATTCTTCTTGGCCAACACTTTCTTCAAGAAGCTGAGCTCCACTTCTGCCTTGAATAGTTTCTCCCGTAAGAAAGTAAGCCACAACTCTGCCACGCGTAGCCTGGTATGGAGATGGGCAATCTCGTCATCACGGGGATCACTCCTAACATACACAACAACATGCTAAAAGAAAATTGCATGGGGTCACTACAACGGTGGTAATCAAAGCTATTAAAGACGTAAAGACTCGAGTTCAAATCAAACACATCGAAAACTATTGTCAGCAAAAAAGATCACAAGTATCAAATACTAAAAGAAGTTTTTATTGCAATTCATAGAGATGAAGATACATCAAACGATGTCCAGTCCGCTATTAGGCACATATAACGAGCAACTAAACAAAAACTATGACAAAAGCAAAGAAGAGGAGTCAAGGATCCACCTCGATAGGCGGAGCCGGGAGGGAAGAGGTTCCAACGACCTCCTTCCCTATTGCTCCTGCACCCCCTACGAGGACCCCTGCATCCACAACAGTAGTCTCTCCCTTATCCATCTCCTCATCCTCCTCATCTTCATCCCCCAGTACTGGCTCCTCTCTTAGCTGCAAGCCCAGATGGTACCCCCTCTGGTCAAAGTGGGGGACGCGCTTGATGACATCGTCGATGGCTTTGCGGTGGGACTTTTTCATGTAGGCAAATATATTGTTCTCTGCCTCAATCCTGACATGAGTAACCGCGTCCTCTGTCGCCCTCATTGCTTCCTCCTCATTCCACGTCAACTCCGCCTCAAACTGAGCAACCCGCTTGCCAAAAGCCTCTCCCCGGATCCCGGTCGCCTCCCAGGCCTTCACAGCATTCGCCTTCTCCGAATTGGCCTTGTCGACCTCCAACTTCTAGCACTTCTCGTCCTCCGCAACCTGTACGAATGCTAAGATGGCAGGTGATCTACAAAAAGAGGACAAAAGAACTTCAGAACTTGAGAGATGCATACAACTTTAAGAACAAACAAACGAAAGAAAAAAACAGCACATACCGACATGTTGGCCCGAGCCAACTCCATGGCTGAGGTGCCAGGCCCCTCCGTGGCCATCATAGCCCTGCCTTCGGAGTCGGGAGACGCCGAACCGCCTCCATAAAGCGATCTCCTTCCCCGAGAAACGCATCGTGTATCTTGATAGTCCGATCTGGGGCGTAGATTGTCTTCAACCGATCAGAGAGATTCGCGTCATCAAAAGCGGTCAGGGGCGGGCACTCCCGCTCAAGTGCCAACGTCAAAGAAACACCCCCAGAACAAGGACTCCTAGAAGATGCCCGAAGTGAGCTCAGGTCCACAACGGGTAAAAAGGGCGACGAGCTCCTAGCCGTCAGCCCACCCCTAGGCCTTGTCATCGTCTGCTTTCTGTTCCGCCTCTCAGGCACTTTGGAACTGAGCCCAGTGCACGCCGCAAAGTCCATACCCACGGTATCTCGCCAAAGGAAACAAGGAGAGACGTCAAAATAAGAAATAAATTGCACAGAAACAAGACACTAAAAAACTTAGGCAAATAAAAAGCTAAAGTCGTACTATAGTCTATCGGGCTCAGACCCCCTTAAAGAGAACATTCTCTGTGACCTGCCTCCACCTCAACAGCTCCCGCCTAAGGAGGTCTTGCACAACTTCTTCACTGCCTCCCCTAACAACGGATCTACCCTAACCCGCTTCGGTACCGTCGTTTGCCATTTAGTGGAGATCCCCCACAGCTCCGAGCCATGCACTACAAAGAAATTCTCTTTCCAATTCTTGATCGAATCTAGGACCTCAATCAGTTTCACCCCAGCACGAGTAAGGTAGAAGTGAAACTCCGACTTGCTCTTTTGATGAAGTCTAAAAAGCACCTGGAGCACCGCTAAGCTAGACACAACACCCACGGCCCGACACTATAGAATGAAGGTGCTCACCTGCCTCCACATATTCAGCAAAAACTGTACTGGGTTGATCGTGTACGACCTCAAGACCTTCTTGGTGAAGGGATGTATCGGGAAACGAAGGTCAGCATGAAGATCATCGAAAGAGAAGAAACAGTGCTCGTTGGGAAGTGTTGTACGCTCCCTAGCTCCGAGAGAGGTCAGAAGAAGCTCGAACTGAGAAAGGATCACGAAACTATCTCTAATTATATGAAGATCAGACCCCGATAAGATATTCGGGACGGAGGCGGCCTTAGTCACATCACGAAACTCAGGCTCCTCGTATCAAAGACCATGCTCTACAAGAACCCCCAAGTCATCGGGGTACTAACGAACACAGGTGAGACCTGTTAGAGGGCACGGGAATCTCCTAAACTTGCCAGCCCTCCTATCAACCTCTACAGTCGTCTCCACTTTCACAGCAGACTGCTCTGCTACCCTCTTCCCCTTCTTTCTTCAACTGGTTCGAGAGGTGGACACTTCTTGTACAGACCGATTTAAAGAGGAGTCATCACCCAAAAAAATTCTAGACATCAAAATAAAATATTATAAATTACCTAAAGTGACTCGTACGGTCAGAATAGTTCGCCGAAGGAGCAAAAAGTTCACCGGAGTTTTTTGGAAAGAAGAAAATGATTGGAAGAAGAGAAGAGAGAAATGATGGAATTGAGTGGGGGTTGAGGGGTTTTAAACCGCCGAGACCGCCAGACTCTTGGGCCCGCTCTTAAAAGATATTTTTAATTTTATTTGGGCCCCCGGTGATCAGGAAAGCCTACAAAAAAAATAAAAAATTTAAAAAATAGAGATGAGCAAAGGCCCAAAGCCCATCAAAAAAGATAAGAAAAGAGAAAGAGAATAAATAAGGTGGGCTGGGCACGTGCCGCATACGTGCCCACCGCTAGCCATGTAAATGTGACACGTGTTGCCACCAAAAAAGGGGGAATCGTTCAATGTTGACTAGTCAAAGAACATATGGCGCCACCTCGGCGAGCCACGTGGCCCCATACTCGGTGCCACAAATCGGGTAACTGTGACACTGGGTAGAACGGGCGAAATGCGACACATGGACCGTCGGATCTCCTTATCTCCGCGCTCATGATGAGAAAATGATCAGATCTCCTCAAAAGCATACATGGTGCGTCGCACCAGGTAAGCTTGACACCGGATAATTCGGGGTGAGATCTCCATCGTCTGATCTCCTTAGCGTGCAAGCACAATCGCGATCGACGGTCCAGATTTAGCCACGTCATCCCGGTTTTGTTCTATTTCCTTATTTTAATTAATAATTCTGATTTAATATTCAAAAATGAATTAATTTAAAATCGAATTAATTAATTAAAATTTCTAAAAATAATTATTAATTCGGAAAATATTTAAAATTCCCAAAAAGTAATTATAAATTTAGAATAATTAACTACAAAATTTTAAATTAATTATAAAAATTGGGAAATTTAATAAAAAAATCCAAAAATGATTAAAAATTAGAAGAAAAAAATTAGAAAATTTCTGGAAAAATCACCAAAAAAAATTTATAAAAATAATTTTAGGTATTTTACAAACTCAGAATAACATCGTTACACCCCGAGCAAGATTCAAACTTCCTCGAAAACTCTGATAAGTTTTGTAAACCAAATAAAAGCAGACAAACTACTCCTCAAAGGTTGTGAAACTCAGTCTTCGGGAGTGGAGGGCTTGTGATGTGGATTAAAGTTAAAAAAATAGCACCGTTCAAATCGGCTACAAATCTTAAAGCTCCCAGGAGGTAAAACGATAAATTTAACTATAAACAGGTCTATAAAAGAAAGTTGGGCCTCTTTCAAGACCAGCTACCTAAAACGGATTTATCAAACTGGGTTATAATAACATCCCAACATGAAAGAGTTCATGATTATCTAAAAATCATTTTAAATTCATAATTATCCATAAGAGACGGTTCAAAAATCATATTTCTTTACAAGAGAAGAGTTCTAACTCTATCCCTACAACCACTTATATTTCTTCTTGAATAAGAAAGTTAACTAACGTTATCTCTTTGCCAAGAGAAGGGTAACTGACCATATCACTTCATGAAGAAGAGAATAACCAGCTCTATCAAAACACCAGGAAGTAAAGATAAATCAATATTTTGAAACTGGTCCGAAAGGCGACTTTAAATACCCCATGACCTCTACAAGAACCAGGTAATCAGTATTTTTCCACTAAAAAACTCTAATATATTTCTGTGTTCTGACTTGAGCATCGGAGGTTCTGTCGCGGGGGCCAACCCCGGTATTTCAGGATTTTGGAGGTCAATCAGAGTAATCATCATCATCTAGACCAGATCTGATGGTTCAAACAAGTCAGATTCAGGAGTTAAGATCAGTTGAAAATAGTCAATGTCTGCGAAAACTAAAAGGTCAGTTCTTTTTATTGTTTCTAAAAGAATTCACAACATATGTTTACTCCACACAGAAAAATGTAGCAACAGTTATATTTATTGGCATCAATTTGTGTAACAACCCTAAAATTTGCATATAAGAGCATCCACAGTCATGATTGTCAAAAATTGGCAAAATGAATATTTACATATAGCATTTCTAGCATTTGCTGTAGTCGTCCAATGCTATTTTATAGCAATTTAAGATTTTAAAAAAAAATACTGGACGGACTTTGAAGTTGCATCGGAAGGGCGAAACGAATTATTTAATTAATTTTTTAATGTTGAAGTTGCACCGGAAGAAAAAAAAAATTTAGAAAAGTGAGACGCAAAGTGAAGTTGCGTCCCACGGTTTTTTGAATTTTTTTTGAATTTTTTAATATTTAAAATCAATTTTTAGTTGAAAAAAAAAATAATAATAATGCCCCCCACTAGACGCAAAGTGATGTTGCGTCCAAGGGGGGAATGATTTTTTTTGTATTCAATTACGTTTTATTAAATTTTTTTGGTGAGCGACGAGAAGTGAAGTTGCGTCGGAGAATTAAAAAATAATTTCTTTCGTGGAACGGAAAGTGAAGTTGCTCCTGTATAATATGCATTTCTCTCAAATCCATTCTCATTTATGCATTTATAAAATGCATAAATAGCAAACGACTGCAGCTGGTCGTTTGCTATAAAATGCATTTTATGCATAAATAGCACACAACTGTGGATGCTCTCTAACAATATTGTAGAAAATAAATTTATGCATATGAAAATTTTATTTTTAATTAATTGAATTTGTATGTATGGTTATGTGGTTTAAATTAGCCTAATTGACCCAATGTGACCCAACTAGACCCAAACAAACACACCCTAACTTGACTTGATTTGTAAAATGGTGAATACATGAACAAAAAAAATGAAACCATAGGGTTGGCCAGCCAAAGTTGGAGGGAGAGGTAATTGGGGGTTGTATTTTGGATGGATTTGTGAAGGGAATCTAGGGTTTTGTCAGGGGAACCCTAAACTAATTGAGTGGAGTGTGGAACCCCAAGGGGTAGTCCACCCCTACACTCTAACTCCACCTCCCTACCACCCAATGAATGAGCCTCTCTCTCCCACTCTCTAACCCCGGCCAAACCCTCCCTCTTTCTATCACTACAAGAAATTTGCCATATACCAACGGATACCTATAGCGACGGATCACTAAAACCGTGGGTATAGACATCATATACCTACTGACGTGAAGTAAATTGTGGGTATAGGTATCCTGTAGCTTTGGAGATTTTAATTTATTTTCCCCCCAAACTTTTTTATTTCCCCCCAAATCCCAAATTCCCTAATTTATACCCTCTTTCTCTCACGCCCATCTCTCTCTCTCTTTCTCTCCTCTCTCTCTCTCTCACCCGAATCGCCGTCGCCATCGTCGTCCCCCTTCCGCCATCGCCGTTGCTCCTCCATCACCACCGCCGCCGCGGTCTTCATTTCCACCGTCACCGTCTTCCTCTGCCGCCACCCACCGTCGTCGCCCACCTCCTCCTCCACCGAAACCCTATCGCCGTTGTCCCTTACCGTCTTTCACATCCGACCTCCCTCAATCTCTCTCCGGCCTTCTCATTCCCAAACCCCGGACACCACCATCGCTCTTGCCGTCCCCCTCCCTCGCCGTCGTCCTTCGTCTTAGTTCTAAAACCCTAGCTCCTTCCTCCTACGGTTTCCGACATCATCAATGGCGGATTTCAAGACCTCCACTCACCGCCATAAGTGGATCTTCACCCCTCAACACCTGGTAATTTCTCCCCCATTTTCGGCAATTTCAAAAATTCAAAAAGGGGATTTTTTTTGAAGAATGCCCTAATCGAATATCTTTCAAATACCACATTGCAGGTCAAGCTTATATTGTAGTTGTGCTTAAGGCTTCTTGTCCCATAGTTTTTAATTTTTTATTTGGCTTCATTTTATTTTTTTAGGACACTGCTCCTCACTATGGTGGCCAGAAAGGTGCTCATTGTTGTTGGTTTGTTAATACTAACTTCCTTTTCCCTAGATTATCAGTATTAATGAAATTTAACTCTTTCCTTATTGGCATGCATTAAACCTTGTATTTAGTAGCAAGTATAACAGTTTTCATGAAAAAGTTTAGAGGATAAGTTAGCAAAAGAGTTTAGAGGATAAGTTGGCACTGTATAGAACTGCAGGAGTAACTAAAGCTTTTGTTGGACGAACTTTTGCATATCTGTTTACTATTTTCAACTTAATGAACGTTGTTTTAGTTTTTAAGTAAGGCAAGTAGTTAGTTACCTTTAAGATTGATTCATGTTCATCCTTATGTCTTCCCTCTGTGTTTATTGTATAGTTTATAAATTTATTTTATGTTAATGAATGTTGAGTAAGGAAATGATTTCGAATTGATAGGGAAAATGATCTTATTTAATAATAAAATCTACTGTGATATTCAATAATAGAGAGCAAACTAGTTTACCATTGTTTTAAGTTTAAGCATAATCTCTCAGTTCAGCTACTTGTTGTGGGTGTTTGCAATCTTGCTTCTATTGTTGTATGCTTTTATTGAAAAAAATGGCTTAGATAAAACAATGATCTCCAATTAAATTTCTTCTACCAGAGTAGCCAATAATGAGCAGCAAATTTAGATGCATGTATTGGAACTTGCGAGTGCAACAACGACCTAACAAAGGGCATTTTCAGAGTACCTATTATGAAAGGTTGTGTTCACCATCAAAAATTCTAATCAAATATTGATCTTTCATTATCTTCTATCGTTTGGAAGTTCTTGACTAAGGATACCACTGTAAAGCTCTAGGGGGTCAACCTTACTTTCCTTTATAGGTCTGCACAGTTGACATTATGTAATTTTAAATTTTATGTGCTATTCTATATATTTGTGCTTTTTTAAGGAGCATTACATTAATCAAATGAAATTGTACTCTCAGAGGGAAAAGGTAGCTTGCTCTCTTTTCTAAAAGAGAAAGGATGGGCATCTTCATTAGCTGCTGGTGTTGGTGATGACGGTTCCCACCGCTCTTCTATTGCTTACATTTTTGTCATGACCATACACCTCACGGGTGCAAGATTAGAAAAGGTACATCTTACTTATAATATTGGTTTTTTTTTGTAGTTGTAGTATTCATTAGTTCTTTTGTTCTTAATTGGTCACACACAATGGACATGTTAATTATGTTTTGGTGCTCCTTGTTTGTAAGACAACTCTACTGTGCTACATTCTCATTGTTCTTTATTTGGTTATTTTAACAAAGGATTAACACTACTAAGTACTTTCTAATGAACATATTTGCAGCTCAATGAAGTTATTGGCGTGGTATATCAATACATCAAGTTATTGCGTCGTTCCACCCCACAAAAGTGGATATTCAAAGAACTTCAAGCCATTGGCAATATGGAGTTTAGGTTTGCTGAGGAGCAACCCCAGGATGATTATGCAGCTGAACTTGCAGGTTCTCTAGTTAAATTGCTTTATACATGTTCATGAATTCTATTTCTCTTGTTTTCATGAGTTGTAGTTAGAAGCTTTATGATTCCTGATAGTCTACCATCACTACCATACTATGAATACTTCTTTCATATATTTGTGGTTGAAACAAGTATATTTGCAATTTTCTCTACGGCTCACTTAAATGTATTGCATCACAAACAATATAAATTGTAAGAGTTAATTAATCAAAGAGTGTTGGGAGGCTACAATACATTATTAATTTAGGCCTAAATTGGAGGTGGGCATTAATCTAGTACAAGATATTTCTTAGTAAATCTACCGGTCATTGTTTTCACATAATGATGTAAAGGTAGATGATTATATCGCGTTGTGAAACTGTAGGGTTCTGGGATGCTTTCTCATATTAGTTTACAGGTCTTTCTCAAATTTGTTACAAAAACCCGATTCAGACGAAAAATTATATGATTAGGATACGGAAGATTTCGGTTCTAAATTAAGCTCCTAACAACTCTGTGGGTAGGTTATTCAGTTAGGTGATTTTTAATCTGACTATCAGTTTGAAAGAGTTTATAAATCTATATGGTTGTGTAAACTATGAGTCTGGTTTTCGTTGCTACTACCGTTACCATTCACCGGTTTACTAATGCTTATGCTTCCCGTATTTGCACTTCAAGTAGTAACTTATATGAATTTCTTTCTTTTGCGTTTGAATGCTTATCTATGTTCTGCTGAATAAAAGCATTTTCTTTCCTGAGATGGCCATTTTCCCTTGTGAGTTTATAGGGTAAACTTAGCCCAACTTCTAAGCTGCTAGAAAGGTAGGATGGCCATATACTTTCCTGTGTGGTTATAATATTTGAACTCTAATGAAACCATGGTTCTGGGATGCTTTCTCATATTGCAAGTGCCCTACATCTGAAGGTATTTGTTGATATTATAGTGCCGAGGAAGTGAAAGAGGACTGGAAGAGAAGGTAGTAAAAAAGATGTCATGCAATTAAAATTTACAGGCGAATAATATCAAGTAAATGATCATTTTGCGTTTCATGTGTGAAAACCCCATCTATTCATTATATTATTGTTGTCACATGCTGTTGTACATAACCAGTCCCAATCAGTGGTTCCTAACATGTTTTTAAGCTATAGTTCCAATGTTGTATGTGGTTTCAAGTTTCTAGAAAATTTACTGAAGCTAGTATAGTTCTTATTGTTAAACATGAACACTGACAATTTAAACCATTGGTATCAGTACAATGACCTATTATGGATCCAAGCATATCATAATCAGTACAATGTTTTTTTTTGAATTCTAATCAATTAATGGTATAAAGAGCGTTTCTCGTTCTGTTAATGTTCGAATTTGAAGAACTATCTTTTCTGTTATAGATATGTATGTTTAGTTAGAATCTCAATTTCTTGGTTCTCTTTTAACTTCAGTTTGCATTTTCTTTTCAGTTTTGGCAATTTTGTTTGCACGCGAAATGCTTGGAACAGACGAGACTGTTGGAAGCAGGATGAGATACAAGAATCTGGAGTAGCAATTATGGATCATACCAATGTGATTCTTAGTTTTTCTCAACTTGGTTATGGTGTAAGTGGATTCTGAAGCTATACCATGTGAACTAAAGGGTGCCACATAAATATGTGCAGCTTCAGGACTTATCAGGTTGATATCCTTTTCTGTATGGTGCTTGCATTGTGCAATAATGGGTGAATTGGTAAAATATGTTGGTGTCTTATTTAGATCTTTCAAGGTTAGTGTATATTCATGTTGTTCTGGGAGCAGCTGTTGTCCTGATAGGAAGGGATGAGAAGATTTAATAAGCTGTAAATTTGGCATTCTTTGTTTGTGTCAAAACTTTAGTTGATCGATCAGTATTAGAATGTAACAACCTGTAAATTTGATTACCTGTATGAAACAATATCCCAATATTTCCAATTCTGAGTTGATTACTGTAATGGTTATGAATCTGTGATTAACATGATTGATGTTGATCTCTTGCAATGATTATATCTGATGATGAAGAACTAAACAAACACAATAATGAGGCTGGAACATCTCAATCTGCCTAAAATACACAAAAAGAACTATACCAACAGAATAAACACGGTGGGTATATATTCAAATAATTGGATGCGAAAACCATTGCTAAAACCTATAGCAATGGAGTTTCAATCGTGGGTATAGGAAAGCAAAATGTGTCTTTAAAACCTATACCAACGGATACGAAACCGTGGGTATAATACTGAGGTTTTGTCCAACGGGTGAAAAAACCGTCGCTATAGGCTATAGTGACGGCATTTGGCCGTGGGTATAGCTAATTAAAAACGACAGAAAAATATGTCCGTTGGTATAGGTTTTACGGGTTATACCTACGGTTTTTCGCCTTTTACCCACGGATTTTTGCTGTCACTATATGTCAAAGTCCTTGTAGTGTATATATAAGTCCCCTCCTCCAACCCTAGCTCATTTTCTTCATTATATCCCCAAATTACTTCAACACTTCAAATAAATCTCTTAGAAGCACTTAGTTACTGATTTGGGACAAGTTCTTGAAGCCAAGGAGGTGTGAAGGAAGCTATCTAGCAAGGATCTAGTACAAGTAGAAATAAGCGAACTAGAAGAACAAGCTTGGAAGGACATTTTTCAAACAAACTAACAAGGTAGGTGTCTCTAGAATCTCCTGATTTGTTTATAAAAAAAATTTGTATGATTGCATGACTGGTATGAAGTGCTTAAATAATTATGTTACATTATAGAAATTTTTGGATTGAGCTTGTGCTAGTAAAACTTAGTAGCACTACTTGAAATGCTGATCCTGTAAATGCTTGTTAGTCTGTAAAATATAACTCGAGAAATAATAGGAATTTCGGCAAGAAATGTTTATGGTAGCATTATATGTGTGTTAGACACCATCCCTCGAAATTTCATAATTTTCTTATTTTATTTGATATTTTTATAAATACGAACTTGCATACTGGTTATGAGAAAAACAGAGCCGAAGCATGTTATTGTTGACTTTTTCTAGAGCTTGTAGCTCATAAATAACTTGGAATTTTCACCTGAAATATTTATATGTGAAACTAGTCTCTGTATGGACCATGCATGTTAAATTTCAATGGATTTGGAAAACATTTACTATGTGAAAAAAAAATCGTGAACTCTGGCTAGTTGAATAGTAGAATAGAGCATGACAGAGTTACTGTTTGTACATAGACTTACTTCTAAAGGACAACTTAAAAAATACATGCTAGAATTATATGAAACTTTTACATGTTCTAATTTCATGTGTTAAGAGCTTAATTATAAAATTTTATAAGTTTCTGTCACCATATTCTAATTTTAAAATATTTTACCTCACAATAGGGTTGCTATTCTTATCTGTTCTAGAAATATGTATGCATGTTAAATATTGAGAAATAATACAACTTTAACTACATAATCTGAAAAAACTCTTAACTAAGAAATTGTAGTAGACACTTATCCCTTTCTAAAATGTCTAAGAACTCAATATTCTAAGAAATACACGATTTATATTGATTTTCAAAAGTAATAGATGCACGTAGAGTCTGTAAGCTTACTGTTTTGATGCCATTTTTATGAACTTGATTTAGAACTTATAGATTGAGTTTAGAGTTGCTGTTTTATGGCTATTGAATCATGTTATGGATGTTTGAATATATTATGATTTCGATTATCTAAGTTTCACATTGTGGAGTAGCTATATGCTTTGTAGGAGCAAATATATATAGTTGTTTCACTGTTTTGAAATAGATATTGTGATAAGTGGTGATGTGTTGATGTTTTTATTATTTTGGGATGAGATTCATGCCCAAATTGTGTTCATATTTTTGTTGTCCACCTTGAGTAGAAGCATAAGAATCACCCGATCGAGTTTCTTCATTGAAACGGGACCGAAAAAGACGCTATTTCGGCATAATTGCCAATTATGTCCTTGTTGATTGGAATTTCTATTTAAATTTTTTTAGGCTTCAAAGCACTTGTTTTTGTACGGTCATGTGTACTCTTGTTGAGCTACTTGGGTAGAGTTTTGTGACTCTAGGATTAAGTCTTGATTACATGAATAGACTGGTAGAATAGAAACTCCTATCGCATCGAACGCATTGGAGGAGACAACTTGTGTGCCGACGTGCTCGCCTGTCCATAGAGGAATTCCGATGTTTGGTTTGGTGTTGTCACTTTTCAAGAGACGTGGAGAGTGAAGGTTAGCGGGAGCGGCGTGTTTGGATCGGGCCGAGGTTGCGATCGAACTCCAAGCATACACAGCGGGAGCGACAATAGACAGAGTCGGTTCATCATTTGGTTGGCCGAGTGTGGGCCGAGGCGGGCCAACTCTTGGATCGTATTGAGGGCCAAGTTGAGCCCTATTGTGGGATAGGTTAAGTTCAAATATGAAAAAGGTAGATTAATTAGAAGATCCTACAAGTAGAACTTAACTAGTTGTTCATAAATAAGTAAATATTGTTACTAAGTTAGGATATTGAAAGTTGATAGATCTCCTAACTAGAAGAGAATTGGTTAAAATAAAATAGACCTAGATTAGCCTAATAATTCATACATCTAATGAGATAAGACTAGCCTAATAATTCATATGAAAGATGAGTAGAGCTTGACTGGAGTCATGGAATTCAGATAATCAGATAAACATAATAAGTCTAGTAATTGTATAATCAACCTTATTCTTAATCTTGGTCCTAGATTGGTTTAGCACTAGTACCTTGGGTTTGGTTGTGTTGTAGGACTAGTTCGAGTCGTTGTTGAATGTAAGGATAGGCATTAGTGGGTGTTGTGTTCGCCTGTCAGGGGGCTGGGTGGTGTCTTCACGCTTGGCCAATCCTATGTTCATTTAATGCGGACAGGGGACTTAGGGACTGCCCTATGAGTGAACTCTGTGGGGACTCTATTATCTTCGGCATGTGTGCCTTTATGTCCCTAACAACCTTTGAGGAGGTTTCGAGTAGTGCCGTCATCTCGACTGCAAGTTCTGGTCTAATATAAGGACAAGGGCAGTGAAGAGTTAGGGAAACCCTAATATACCTCAGGTCTTATGCTGATCAATGCAGGCAGGGGACTTAGAGACTATCCTGTGAGTGAACTCTGTGGGAGCTCTAAAATAATGTTCTCTGCAGAGAGTCGTATTGTTCGTACATCAGCTTTTAGTGAGGTCCGAGGAGGCAGAATTACCGCAATCTACTATTGTTTTTAGCAATGATAGAGTAAGCCGTGGGACTGCGACCCTGGCATAGTGGGTAAAACATGAGATATTGGACACCACAACTATGACAGCGACTGGAGTAAGCCGGACGACTACATCATCATCATCAGTAAAGTATTAGAGACAGAAGAGAGCACAAGAGTAGGATGCATGGAGGGAGATCGAACCCATCAATTAAAGAACGTCGTTTGATTGGAAAATGTGTAGTATGAGATGCATATCTCTCCAATCAAATGTGCTTTAGTGATAGGAGCATAGTGTGCATTGAGTGTCCATGAGATTTAGGTCATGACATACACCAACACTTGGTTTGGCATCACTTTTTCCTTGCATCAATATTGGTTGTTGAGGTTTTGGAATCGTTGGTTTCATTAGCATTGCGTCAGTTGCATTCAATTGACGTGCCCACAGTTTGTTAGTTAAAGGATTGTTGTTCGTGGGAGTGCGGGGAACTCAAGCCGTGTGAAGCATTCAAGTGGAAATTTATTGTCCAAATTTATTTGTTATTTATGTTAGCATTTTATTGTAATTGATGGACATCGTAATAACATTTGATGTAATAAATTTTTTTTGATTTTCTGTGATTTTTTTGTATTTGGATTCATTTGAAATAAGATTCTGAATTGTGATCCGAGTTCCGGTCTTAGTAAATTGGGGTGTTACAATATGATTCCGAATTGTAGAGAAATCCATGGGTTTGTTGACAACCTAAGAGAAATCAACATACAGAGGACATGAATAAGTAAATCATGACTTTCTCAATTGGTAAATGAATTAATATCAGCAAAGATATGAACTGTTGACAAAACCAAAAAATTTCAACAAACATATGAACTGTTAGATAACTGACTTTAGAATAAAAACAAGGCTTATGCTACAAATCTGACATCAACTCTCATAATTAGATCCAAACTACGGACAAACAAAATAAGAGAGTGATGATAAAAAATCCTACAAAAAAAATTAGCGGTCTCCAAACTCTCTTAAACGGGAATAAAGGGAAAGAAAATTGGGTTTTTTTTCCATGCCACCCTCACTCTTGTCTACTTCCATACTACCACCCCAAATCTTGGTATTTCGAAATGAATACCTGGAAACTTTTATTCATTCCCAAAACATACTTGACTATTATTTTAGGAATATTTCTATAATCCTCTGTTAATGGGTCTGAATATGACTAGGGCTTCTTTCATGCCTAACCCCTAGTATTCATCCTTTTCCTCATGCCTAACCCCTAGTATATGATATAAAACTTGCTGAGTACTTACCTAGCTTTTGAGCCCAATTTGAGATGGAGACGGCGACCACAACTGCATGGATAGGAGAGAGATGGAAAGGCCAATCAGGAAAGGAGCTAGGATTTGAGAGATGGAAATTCAGACCTAGTGTTTGAGAGATGGGAGCGCAGCGGCCAAAACCCTTGCCATCTCCTTCGCTCATGTGCCCAAACCCCATCCATCCCTATCGCCGCCGAAACCCCAGTCATCCCTATCACCGCCAAAACCCCAACCCATCTCTCTCACTCTCTCTTTTTCGAATTTTGAGCAAGAAATTTTTGGGGGAAGAGAGAGATTCGTGAGCGAGGGAGAGGGAGAGAGAGAGTGAAAATTTGGGAGAAATGAAAATGGGGGATAGGAGGGATGCGAGATTCGTTTTAATCCCAAATCTTACCCTAGATTTTTCTAACTAAACGCAGGGTAGACCCAACCTTACCCAGCCGTTTTTTTTCGAAACACCGGAGCAGGAGTTTGTTTTATATATTAAAAAATTATAGTATTTTATCCCTTTGTTTTGACCAAACGCTGGGTAAAAACATCGGGGAAGGGGATTTTTTTGTAGTGAGTTGTCTCCCCAATTTTCTCATGTGTTTTTTAACTTCTCTTCCAATTTTCTCATGTGTTTTTTTCTTCTTAATATTTAAACCAATTGTGCTTCACCATCCCATTGATATTGATACATAATGGATCATTCGATGGTGATGAGAATCAGTTCCCTACCCCTGAGGCAGGGCCGGCCCAGGGGCAGGGGTTCAAAGGACGACCGCCCCGGGCCTCTAAATTTTGGGGCCTCACATGACCCTTATCTAGATCTAATAACTTTTCAATTATTTTTTAAAGTTAAGATTAAAATAAAAAAATTTCAAAGGGACTCCAATAGTCCAAGTCTCTAACGGTAATTGTATTTAGAGCCTTGAGTTGGTAATGATGATAAGTAATTATGGTTCTTGGTAATCATAAATGAAAATTAAAAAGATTTTAATTATAACTTATAGGGCATTATTATTATTATTTTATATTCAACTTTGTTAAGTGTTGATGATGCTAAAATAAAGAGTGAAACGGAAAGTTTAATAAGTGAACTTCAAATTTTTGAGTTTTTATTAGGCACGATTATCTGGCATGATGTTATGGTTAGTGTTAACATGGTTAGCAAAATATTGCAATCTAAATATATGCATATTGATATTACCATACAACATGTGAATGGGCTGATTTCTGTTTTCAAAATTATAGAGAGAATGAGTTTACTTCTGCCATGATTTCTGGCAAAAATATTGCATTAGATATGAAAATTGAACATATTTTCCTAAAAAAATATCAAATTCAAAGAAAGAAACAATTTGATGAGAATGCACATGAAGATAACACACAATTTGCTGAAGATTCTTTTAAATTTAATTATTTTATTGTTGTAGTGGATGTTGCTATTGTTGCCTTGAAAAGTAGATTTGAACAATTGCAGTATTTGCTGGCATTTTTGGTTTCTTATTTGATTCAAAAACTTAAAATCTTAGATTATAATAAGTTAAAAAATTATTGTGTCAATCTTGAAAATGTTTTGAAATATGGTAGCTTTGTAGATATTGATTGAAATATTTTATATTCTGAATTGAAAGTATTACAAGTGACTTTACCATTAGAAAAAATATAGCCATTAAAATCCTGGACTTCGTACATATTTTTTATTGTTACCTAATGTTTCAATTGCGTATAGAATATTGTTGACTATACATGTGACTGCGACATCTGCTGAAAGAAGTTTTTTCTAAATAAAAAATGTTAAAATCTTATTTGCAATCGACTATGTCACAAGAGATGTTAAGTGGGTTAGCAATCTTATGTATTGTAAAGGATTTGTTGGAAAAAATTGATTTCGAAATCATTATTGATTGCATCTCAAACTGCTAAAAGAAGTCATTCTAAATGATGATTGATACCTTTTATTTTGTTGTCATTTTATTTTGCAGTTGGAAATATTTTGGAGCTGTCAAAATACTATTGAACTGATAGACATTTGTGCCATTTATTATAATGTTTGTATACTGATTTTTTGAATCCTTGGAACTATTGTTAAGCTTTCATACCATTTAAGTATTTAAATATGACTATATTTTTGTTGTAATTTTGGACATGTAAAGTATTTTTATATATTAATGTATTTCAATTATTAAAAGAAGGGCCTCATAACCTTTTATTCGTCCCGAACCTCCATAGTGAGACCAACCCTACCCTGAGGAAACTACCACTAAAGTACTACCCATTCCACCATTCCCTAATACACATGCTTCCAATCCAGTGGTGCACAGGTCGTTCCAAAGTCATCCATTTTCGAATGAGGTTGTTTCACTACTGCGAACGCCGCCAACGTGCCTCTAAGATGGACAACTAGGACGCCAGATCTCAATACTCCTATGGTGTGTCTCCAACTCTCCTGCAGCCATGGCAGGTGTCTTCAGAGCTTTCCTAGGCATTTAGGACTTGTTAATGGTGAATTTGAGGGAGGTAGTGGTAGATAAGAGCTAGGGTTTGGAAGAAGAACCAGGGTTCTAACAGAATCAAGAAAGAAAGAATCAAGAAGACAAGAAGGAAGTGCACAAACCAATTCATGATTAGCTTCAATTTGATCCTCTGTATTTATAGCAAAGAACACATACAATGCACGTGTTTTACATTCAGTTACAGTGGGTCTCCCCTTCAACTAATTCTAACTAACTAACTGATTTCCCCCCCCCCCCCCATTATTCACAAAAACCCTTACAACTATTGTTATATACAAAAAGACCCCTTGATACCAAACTGATACACTCTGTAATTCCCCTTTCTTCGATCAAATTCATCTTCCTTCGTCTCCTCTAGCTTCGATGTGTATTAAATCCTCCCACCATCCCCTGAGAGCTTGCCTCAAGGTCGAATAGGGGAAACCTCCTTACCAATTCCCAGTAAGGTTCCCACAAAGCCTCCTCAACTGACTGATGTTTCCGTTTAATGAGAACTTCATAAACTAGCTTCCGATTACGGACTACATCTCTCATATCAATAATTTCCTCAGGTTCAAGTAAGGCTCTGAAGACATCAGTGGGTAGGGACTGTTGTACTCCAGCAGTGGGTCCAATGTGTGTG
The DNA here is from genome assembly GCA_017893485.1 of Hemerocallis citrina. Lineage (NCBI taxonomy): Eukaryota > Viridiplantae > Streptophyta > Magnoliopsida > Asparagales > Asphodelaceae > Hemerocallis > Hemerocallis citrina. The sequence continues at coordinate 210,621,802 of CM030362.1, forward strand.
TGGAGTTGAGATATATAGAATACTGGGTGGATTTTAGCAGCTGCAGGAAGTAGCAATCTATAATGTACTTTACCAATTCTTTCGATGATCTGATATGGTCCATAGAAGAGGGGAGACTACTTTTGAACATCTCTAACTACAACTGTTGTTTGCCTGTAAGGCTGCAACTTGAGGTACACAAAATCACCTATTGCAAACTCTTTCTCAAGACGATGATTGTCTGCAATTTTCTTCATCCGACTCTGGGCTTTCTTCAAATTGTCCTTCAGTAGTTGCAAATGATCATCTCTGGCTAACAATGTCTCAGCAACTTGGGGACACTTCGCAGTTGAAGGAATATATGATAGCAAGGTCGGTGGTAGTCTACCATACAATATCTGATATAGTGTAGACTTTGTAGCAGTATGCCAGGAGGTGTTATACCAATACTCTGCCCATACCAGCCATTTGCTCCACTCCTTAGGCTTTAAGCAACAAAAACACCACAAATAAGTCTCCAAACACCTATTAACCATCTCAGTTTGCCCATCCGTTTGCGAATGGTATGCAGTTGTAAATTTGAGCTGAGTTCCTTGCAATTTTAACCTCTCCTTCATAATAGCACTAGTGAAAATTCACCCCCTATCACATACTATGGATATAGGAAATCCATAGAGTTTGAACACCCCATCAAACAATATTTTCACTATGTCAATAGCTGAGAATGGATGTTGCACAGGGAACAAATGTGCATACTTACTCAATCGATCCACTACCACCAAAATGGTTGAATACCTATTACTGAGAGGCAAACCTTCAATGAAATCCATGCTTGCATGCTCCCACACATTAGTATTAGCAAAGGCTGTAGTAACCCCAAAGGGGCTTGACAAACATATTTGGATGTTTGACGGGTAGTACATTCCCTAACATACTGCAAAACATCCTTCTTAATGCCCTTCCACCGAAAGGAACTCCTCAATCTTTGAAGGGTTTTATCATATCCTGAGTGACCACCAACAGGAGTATTGTGATGCTCATGGATCAAAATTTGACGGAATGCAGTTGTAGGGCTGATAATTACCTTCCCTGACTTATACCAAACACCCCTTACTTGAGTGAACTTTGCATTTGGGCTCTTCATTAATTTGGCAGATAACTCTTTGCAGTAATTATTCTTTTCATTCATCTGCAACACTTCCTGCCACCAATCAGCTACCACGGTAGATAAGTGAAGCAAGAAACACTCCTCATCCCTTCTTGATAATCTGTCAGCATGTACATTATCTCTTCCTCTCTTGTACTCAACCACAAAATTAAATCCATATAACTTGATCAACCAAGTGTGTTGGTCATCAGTGGATAACCTTTGGTCTAGCATATATTTAAGTGGGTGATGATCTGTTCGTATGATAAATCTCCTACCAAATAAGTATTGACTCCATTTCTTAACAGCCAATAGTATTGCAAGCATCTCCTTTTCATATGCAGACCAGTGGATACACTTCCCCTTGATTGCTTGACTAATATAAGCCACTGGATGATCTCTTTGTAACAAAACTACTCCCACCCCTTCCTTGCAAGCATCACACTCCATTATGAAAGTTTCTTCAAAATTTGGCAATTGTAGCACTGGGGCTGAAGAGAGTGCAGTTTTTAAATCTTCAAATGCAACTATAGCTACTTCATTCCACTTAAAACCCTCTTTTTTTGTGAGATCAGTAATTGGAGCAGCAATCGACCCATAATTTTTGATGAATTTCCTATAGTATCCTGTAACGCCTAAGAACCCCCTTAATGCCTTAACATTCTTGGGTATAGGTCACTGTTGGACTGCAACAATTTTACTTGGGTCAGCTGAAATTCCTTCATCTGAAACTATGTGACCTAAACATTCAACTTGCCTTTCCCCAAATGCACATTTAGATTTTTTGATGAACAATTTATTATCACGAAGGATCCGCAAGACTACCGGTAGATGGCCCAAATGTTGCTACCAATCTCTGTTGAATATCAATATATCATCAAAAAAAAACTAAAACAAACTTCCGTAGATAGGTTCTAAAGATATCATTCATGAGGCTTTGGAAGGTAGATGGTGCATTACTTAAGCCAAACGACATTACCATGAACTCATAATGGCCGCTGTGAGTACGAAATGCTGTTTTATGTATATCATCATTCTTCATTCTGATCTGATGATTGCCAGATCTTAAGTCTAACTTAGTGAAGAACTTCGACCCATGTAACTCATCGAGCAGATCATCTATTATAGGGATAGGATATTTTTCCTTGACATTTTGTTGATTAAGTATTCTATAGTCAACACACATTCTCCAAGACCCGTCATGTTTCTTGACTAACACCACCGGAGAGGAGTAAGAGCTTGTACTTGGTCTAATAACACCCTGCGAGAGCATGTCAGCAACTATTTTACTATTTTATCTATAGCATTTTTCTGTTCAAAAGAGTGCCTATATGGCCTTATGAAAGTTGGTTTAGATCCTTCAATTAATAGAATCTGGTGGTCACATGATCGATTAGGGGGTAACCCTTTGGGTTCATCAAATGTCTCATGAAAATCTTGTAACAAAGTTTCCATATCAGGAGGCAAGGGTTCCTGGTAAGTATGACCAACTGCAGTGTTGATCAAATACAACACAAACCCCCCATGGGTTATAAAGTGATCTTATTTACTACTTTTTCATTCATTAACTGAGTGGGACTAGGTTTCAACCCTTGTAGAGTCCAAATCCTCCCTTGATGACAAAATTTCAAACTTTTATCAATCATGTTCACAGTATATTGTTTAACCTGCTTCATCCATTTGGCTCCTAACACTATATCATGGCCACCTATAGGAAATACTAGGAAATCATCCAATATCTGATATCCTTGGCAATAAATGCTGATCCCAGAGCACAACCCAGAGCCTTCAACCTCTTTCTCTCCCGCAACCCTTACATTAAAGGTTTGCTTAATAGAAAGTTGGAGTCATGTCTTCTATACAATAAATGGATCTATATAATTGTGTGTAGCTCCGCTGTCAAGTAATATGTGGACATCATGGTTGTTTAATTGACCTTTAAGGATCAAACACTCAGTATTAACCCCAGTGCTAAGGACTGCAGTTGTTAATTGCTTGGCTTCTTCATCATTTGGGCACTTTGCACATCGCATTTCAATAAGTAATTGTGTAAATTCATCTTCACTCTGCAAACTAGCCATATCCCACTCTCCCTCCATATACATATAAGCCTTATTAGTGCACACATGGCCAAGCAAAAACTTTTCATCACAATGGAAACATAATCCTTTCTTCCTTCTATCCAAAACCTCATTCGGAGTTAATTTTCTAAGGAGTGAATTGGTAGAATTTATTGGCTTCACTGGTTGTGTAGAAGAGGATGCAGGTGAATGAGTTCCCTGGGTTGGAAAATTGCTTCTAAACTGTGATTTGTACTGGGGTTTATATGTGTGTCTTAATGCATTGAATTTCTTTTCATATCTCCCTGCTAGTTTAAACGCCTCACCAAGAGTTTGTGGCTCCGCTAAGAATACATCATGCTCTATCTCCTCTTTTAATCCACTAAAAAACTGCTGAACAAGGTAAGGTTCCCCAACACCATCTACTAAACAAAGTAACCTTTCAAATTTTTCCTAATAATCTACTACAGTGCTAGTTTGTTCGAGTCTACATAGTGTCCTTGCAGCATTCTCATAGATTCCCTGGCCAAATCTATCACAAATCCCCTCTCTAAACTGTTTCAAGTGACTATATTATCGTTATCCTTGAGAAACCAACAACGCCACTGCATTGCATCATCTTTCAAGAAAAAAATGCCACTCTAACTTTGTCACCTCCTTGAATCTGATATAACTCAAAGTAGTGTTCAATTTGGAACAACTAATTGAGAACATCTCCTTTCCCCGAAAAAAGATTCACATCTAGCTTAGGTGGTTTAGGGAATGAATTCACTTGTTCACTTCCTCGATTATTAACAATTCTTTCCCCAAATCTATTAAAAGATCCAAGACTTGCTTCCATAGAGAATCTATTAGTGTGGGGATTGAGATTACCTGATGAAATATACGGTGGAATTCCACCTGAGGTTTCTTGACTTGGCTTGGTTGCAGCAACTAAACCTCCAATCTGCTGTGACAAATGTTGTAGCTAAGCCAGAATCATTGCATTCTGAGAAGTTAAATCCCTAACTTGATTTTCAACACATCCAATGCGATCAGCTAAGAACTGAGGTTGAAGATGAGCGTTGGTTTCTGGAGCTGCACCTAGCACCCCCATACCAGTCACTCCTTCCGTTTCTTGGTGTGGTTCCTTGCCATCAACATAATTGGCCATTGGATCGAACGGCTCTGATCCCAATTGATGTGTCTCCAACTCTCCTGCAGCCATGGCAGGTGTCTTCAGAGCTTTCCTAGGCATTTAGGACTTGTTAATGGTGAATTTGAGGGAGGTAGTGGTAGATAAGAGCTAGGGTTTGGAAGAAGAACCAGGGTTCTAACAGAATCAAGAAAGAAAGAATCAAGAAGACAAGAAGGAAGTGCACAAACCAATTCATGATCAGCTTCAATCTGATCCTCTGTATTTATAGCAAAGAACACATACAACACACGTGTTTTACATTCAGTTACAGTGGGTCCCTCCTTCAACTAATTCTAACTAACTAACTAACTGATTTATCCCCACATTATTCACAAAAACCTTACAACTATTGTTATATACAAAAAGACCCTTGATACCAAACTGATACCAAACTGATACACTCTGCAACTCCCCTTTCTTCGGTCAAATTCATCTTCCTTCGTCTCCTCTAGCTTCCATGTGTATCATCCTATACCAACCTCCTTGTCTGAAAAAGTAAAGTTGTTTGATACACACTACTGATCGTTTTCCTATCAAAATCAAACCTTCATGTCATAAAGATGCCGGCTAAAAGGCAAGTCCCCTAAACCACAGGATACATCTTCTGACGATGATGATAATTAATAAGGATGATTGTGAAGAAATAAGTGTGTGTGTACAGCTCTCCCATGCCATATAACTATTATTTGATTTAGAAAGCATCTATTTAGTATGCCAAAGAGAATTTGCATTCAGATGAAACACTTGTGACGATCAATGATACAATGTTACCGAGAATTTTTAGGGGGTCTTTTAAAATTTTGGGGGGGTCCGAGGCCTCCCTGATCCCCCACATAGCTCTGCCACTGCCGACTTCAGACTGCGGTCAAAGTGCATGGCTATGTGATTCTATTAGTAATCGTTTAACATGTCAAAAATAAAATAAAATAAAATAAAATTATTCGTTGCTATTTTTATTCTGCATCAAATTGCTATTTATTGTTTGTGTTTTAAACTTAGATTATGGATGGATACATGCATATTATCAGAGGAAGCGTCGACGCAAATGGAGATGCACTCTATGAGCGTTCATTGATCTGGTTTGTTTTCTATATAGATATTACAGATCAGACTGTAAATCCAGAGACCTGTGACCAAAGCTACATTCGTTGGTGTAAGCAAGCTTTTGCACCTGGCATGGTTGTCATGCCCATCACTAACAAGACCGATCACTGGTTTTGCTATAGTCATGAACAACACTTATGTTGCTTTCAGATTTTGGACTCATGATTCTGCCTTCCTAATTATCGTGAGTGATTTATTATTTTTTTTGCTGAATAGTATGATTTAATATATTTTTAAATTCTTCTTGAATATTATCTGTCTACACTTCCTCATATTGTTGGTGAAATGGTTGACATTCACAGACGGCCGCTAGTAACAGGTGCATCCAAATTTCCTCCCAATTTTATCCTTCCAATTAATGCATCTTTTTGTCGCTCATAAGACAATGTTTTGGCCTAACTATGTCAAGCCAAGCATCCCACGGAAGGAAAATATGCACGAATGTGGCCTCTACAAACTAAACTTCTATGAATACTGGAGAGGGGATAAACTGATTGGTTTGGCCAACAAGGTTATCTCATACAAAGTTATGTCGCTCAAACCCCTCGTAAGAAATGTGCACAATGTTAGGTTTTGTGAGAAATTAACAATTGGGAAATTAGGGTTTATCTCTAGATCTAAGTTGCTTGAGATATTCACACTAGGTATCAAAATTGGAATACCTAGACTGCTATCACAAGCCAGTATTTATTCCTAAATACTGGTTTGGGTATCGGGTTATAAGCCCACAAACCCGCGTTCCAATATCCAATCAATTGTACGTTCATTACACGTGTTACACATATGCACGTGCTATATTTATATAGAGAGAATATACCAATATATCCAACAATCTCCTCCTATATTCTCAATATATAAAGTACAGGATTATCTAATCAGATCAGTATACAACTGACTGGCTGATAGCAGTCCATAAAGGAAAAGCATCATAAAGGTATAGTTTCATAAGAACCAATAGAATTATAAAACTGAATAGTTCAATCAAGACTAAACCAATATAATTAACTAGTTCCAAACCATATCCAATTCAGAATAGTTCACAAAGACTAAACCAACTGGAATAATCTGTCATAGTTTCAAAATCAAACAAAGCAAATAAACTTCAAGAACAAAATATGAGTTTTAAGCTCATGAACACAAGAGTCTTAAACTCAACAGAAGTTTTATCAAGCAAGTGACTAATTTATTCTCAAAAGAAATAAATTGAAATTCTATCCTTGCACACTGCTTTATGTTTACTCCTCCATTTTGAGCAAATCATTATTTTTGAAATCTATGTTGACAGATTCAACTCCTCCATCTTTGCTAGCTTATTGAAAATAAGAATATCAAGAGACACATCTCTAAGAATTCCAACATATTTCACAAAGTATCTAGTTCCACAAAAGAACTTAGTACAATTCATAATTAGCTTAGCAAAAATGTAACGCAAGCATCACAATCAAGTATCTTTAATAAGTAAAGTACATGAACCTTATAGTTTCTCCACAAGAACCATACTATGTTTCATATTGGAATGAAAAGACTGCCGTTTCAATCATGGTTTAACATTAAATCATCAAAATTGGAATGAAACATGTAACCATAAAAGACATATCATCAAAATTGGAATGATATTTAGGACAATTTAATCATCGGAAACACATCGACAAGTTTTCATGTTTCGTATTGGAATAATATGATTATTCTAAGTAAATTCCTAGATATATAATACCATCAAAATTGGAATGACATTATATATTTGTGGAATTTACGTCGAATCATCAAAATTATCTAAAACATGTCAACTGCCTAAAATTGATGCTTAAGTTTGAACTTCTCTATGGCTCCAATTGGATTCTAAATTTCAAAACAACTTGGATGTTAAAGCTTTTTACTCAATAGCTTTTAACTCCACTTTCCCCCACAGTTTTGATAATTAGATCACTTTCAAGTCTCTTAGCAAGAGCATTAGCCATACTTGTCGCAATTGCACTTTATCTATGAGAAAGTTCAACTAGGCTTCTTTCAGCCTTAATATACTCCTCTTACTATTATAGAGTGAGTTATGAGCTACAATGCATTGTAGCTTGATAGTCGCATAACAGAATTAGAGAGTTACTTAAACTTCTTAATGGATAACTAGCAACAATTTCTTCAATCCACTCAGCCTTCTCCCCTGCAGAGGATTACACGTAGAGGTCTGATTTCATGGATGATTGCACAGTGCCTGTTTGCTTTTTGTTTCCATAACATTTCTGTTTCTCCTAGTGTAAACACATATCTACTAGTTATCGACTTTTACTAAATTCTGAGCAACATAATGCATCAGATCAGCCATTCATTCGAAGAATGACTAGAGTAGCACAAAGCAAACTCTTGAATACCACTCAGGTATCTCATTAGCCTCTTAAGGGCACTCAAATGTGTATGGAATTATTAGTGAATCTGCAGATCATACCTACCTCAAAGGCTATGTCTATTCTAGTGCAGATCTTTGTATACATGAGACTGTTAATTCTTTTAGAATGATCTACATGTCTCATAGTTGCACCATCATTAGGTGTCAACCTTTTATCATAATCATAAGGTGTTTCAAAACACACTTTCTTTCAATCACTATATCCCCACTTTTGAAACACATTTTGATTTGATGAGTTTGACTAAGAGTTATCCCTTGCCAACTGAAAACTCACCCTTATACCTATGGTGTCCACAGTACCTAGGTTTTCATGTTGAAATCTTTGGATAGCACAATTTTAACTTCATTTGTAATAAAGATGTCACTTCCAAGAACATGCATATCAACAGAACAAGTAAATAATAGCCACTATATTTGACACACCACAAAGTTGAAGGCACTGATATGAATTACTTGATTCATATACTAGGCTCTTTCAAAAATTTGTCAAATTATTTATTCGTTGGCTATACATGTTTTAAGAACATACAATGATTTTACTATATTGTAAATCTTGTTCACTAAACATATTAGTTCAAAACTTTCCAGTACAAAACTGTTCAGTACAAAACACCAAGTACAAAGCCTTTCAATTATCCTTTATGAATGACAAAATTTTCAATAGATGTAAGGGTAAGAAGAATACTTATTGTAGCAATATGACAAACATGTGAGTAGACAATAAAACTACCCCATTTTTCCCAGTCAATCTATTAGCTACTAAAAAGTATTAAAATTGCTACTGAACAATCAAAATTAAGTTTCTTCTACAAAACCCCACTTACTTACTATAGTTTTAGCCTCTTTCGGCAGATCAACTAAATTAAAGTATTATTGTATGACACAGAATCATCTCATTGTCTACTAAAGACTCTTCTTAGCTCATTTGTCATTCAAGTTTTCAAGTGTCAGTAAGGCTAGTTCTTGATTCCAACTATGAATCATTGAACATGTCTGTAGGACTAGATTATTTCATACATTTATCTTTGATGAACATATCCTCAAAGAACTTGCAAATCTAGATTCTTCTAACACAAATTAGATAGATCCAATATCTGTCCACAGAGCTACATTCTGCACTTTCTAAGCACACAAATATTTGTTGTAGGTCCTACTTTAGGCCTTCTAGGGTCATGTACTCTAACAAAAGTATCACAACACACATTTTTACTTTAACAAAACTATTTGTATTTTCATACCATGATTTACAAGGTGTATTCAATTTAGAGTGTAGTAACACATTAGAGATATGATTAACAATACAACATCACTCATAATTACACAAGACAAACAACAGTCAATAATATAGAATTCAACATTTCACTAAGTGTTTGATTCTAACTTTTATCAATACCGTTTGACTGTTGTAAGTAGAGTGCTCTAAAGATTATGCCCAATGCAAACTTCTCTAAAGTTGTTAAAACATATTCACCACCTCTATTAAATCTGAACTCTTGATTTTTAGCATTTAACTATGATTTTTAATTCATTAAGAATAACAAGTGCTTCATTCTTCATATATATGACAGACTTATATTAATCATCTACAAAAGCGATTAAATACTTCTGACCAACAATCGTCTCATTTAGTCACAAAGCTACTGAGATCACAAATATCAGAATGTATTGACTCAAGAAGTTGTGTGCTCCTAGAGACCATACTAAATGATTTTCTAGTGATCATAATCTGAGCACAACTTTCATATTTGTCATATTTTAATGGAGTGTCATTTAGTAGGGTTATGAGTTTTAACAAGAACAAACAATTTAATATATAGTTCATAGTGATTCTAAATTTCAAAACAACTTGGATGTTAAAGCTTTGACTCAATAGCTTTTAACTCCATTTCCCCACAGTTTTGATAATTAGATCACATTTCCTCACAAACAATTGAATATACAGTTCTCAAATCTTAGCCAATTATGCTATGTTCAAGAACACAATTAGAACTATTATTATTGTCTCATTTGTTAAACTCAACTTATACATACGATTGACAATATATTCACTTTATAAGAGTTAATACAAAATACTCTATCACATTTTTCAAAAATTATTTGCTTTCTCTAATGCTTCTAACAATGTCTACTAGCTCAAACACATTGAGCAAAGAGTTCTTTCCTTTACTCGTTCTTCATCATCTTCATAACGCTAAATGAGATAATGACTATCATATTATAATTCAACTTTGCACACACAGTACAATGAACGAGAGGGAACACAATGTAACTAGTAGAGTCATATTCTACATTAAGAGATGCTCTCTCCAAAGTTACAGACATTTGTTATACATCTTATACGATTTTATTTTATTTTAAATTTTAGAGAAGCAAATATGTAATCTCACACAAACTGCAAACAATGGATTTGTCAAAATATCTATACACATAGTATGATAAAACACTTAACAACCCTAAACATGCTAGTTTTCCAGAGCGAGAATAACAATGATCAAAAACTCTCAATCATATGATTAAACGCACAAAACGTTAACACATTCATCACATGAAAAATACTGAGAAAATTAAAGTAGATCATACCGACACTTCAAGTTAGAAGTGTTTTTCCAAATTCGATGGGGAAGCCTGCGTAGTACAGACTTATCATACCATGATGCAAATCCATCGTCTCCAACATACACAATTTGTAGGTAACATTAAAGTTCCTACATTCATCAAATTGTTAAAGATTAGCCAATTAAACAAATTATTAGCACAATCTAATTCTAGCAACAATTTAATTGGAGATCCAAATTTTATAGTCAACATACAGTTTAACTTATCAAAATAGATATTGTGTTTTAGCACATAGCCAAAACAACTGTTCAACTTGTATTTAATTTAAACAAGTGATTAATACAGTCTTGAACTTAACCACTTAGCATCATAGTAATTCTATAATTCAAAACATAATTTTAGAACGAGTGTTTTGAACTTCCAGCACATAGCAAAATATTTAACAGGAATTTAATACGAGGAACTTAAAGAACTTATCTTTCACTGTCTCTTCCCCTTCAATTGATTAGACTCATCTCTGTTGGGAACAAATCCAAACAACAAAGCATTCTGCGCCAAAGAGATCCAGCATCGAGCACCTTCTGTGTGTCTTAACAGATTTGATGATGAGATACAAGAATTCTCTTCACTGTCTTCTTCTTCAATTAGGGTCCACTGTAGATCTTCTTCAATTAAATTCCACAGACAGATCTTGAAGAAGAGAGATAAAGGATCTTCACTGTCTTCTTCTTCAATTAGGGTTTCACACAGATCTTGAAGAAGAGAGAGAGAGAGGAGTCGGAGTTGGCGCCTGAGTTCGTGACTGCCGTCGACAGCGAACGGAAGAGGTGGGGTTCGGCGCCTGAACGATCTCGCGACGCGATCGGCGATCGACGAAACGGCGAGCGGTCGTCTTCGCAGCAGATCGGCGAGCGATGAAACGGCGACCGATCGGCTTCGCGAGAGATGGCGTTAGGGTTCCGACGTCGGCTTCAAGGTTTCCGATGAGATCTGACGGCTCCAGATGGTTCCGACGGGATTCAACAACCGCTGGTATTCCCCTTAATTAATCTCACAAAAATTAATCCAGAATATCTCAAGATTGTTAAGTTTTGTGAGAAATTAACAATTGGGAAATTAGGGTTTATCTCTAGATCTAAGTTGCTTGAGATATTCACACTAGGTATCAAAATTGGAATACCTAGACTGCTATCACAAGCCAGTATTTATTCCTAAATACTGGTTTGGGTATCGGGTTATAAGCCCACAAACCCGCGTTCCAATATCCAATCAATTGTACGTTCATTACACGTGTTACACATATGCACGTGCTATATTTATATAGAGAGAATATACCAATATATCCAACACACAAGCTCCAAAGCTCGAAGCTCGGCCTGTTGCTCAAGCCCCTGACATTTCTCACTCAAGAAATGCGCAAAATCTCCAAAGCTCATTATTCGGCCTGTGCTCGAGCATCTCGCAAGAAATGTGCAAAATTCTCAAGGCTCGGTGCTCTGCCTGTGGCTCGAGCCCTTTGTAAGAAATGCACAAAATCTCCAAGGCTCAGCACACGATGTGTCACTCGAGCCCCTCGCAAGAAATGCACAAAATTCACTAGGCTGGACGCTCCGCTTGTTCGAACCCAGCCCTTCGGCCCGACCAGACCACCCTTGCCTCGCCAAGTTGAATTCCCCCGGTTTGGCGCTCGACCTGTCATCCGAGCACCCCTGGTGTGAAGCGCCATGGGGGCCCCCAAATTTCCTCAAAATTTGCACTCTCTAATTGATTGATTCATAATTTCGAAAAAAAATTAAAAATTTAGAAATTTTATTTGAAAATTTTGATAAATAATTATTCATTTTGTAAAGTTAATTACAAATTCTAAAAAGTAATTATAAATTTAGAAAAAAAATAATCAATAATTATAGAAAATTATTACAAATACGAAAAATTTAATTGAAATTTTTAGAAAGTATCTAATGCGTTAAGAAGCTCTAAACAAGATTCCAGGCCTCCCCGAAAGCCACATATGCTCCTCTGATTACAAGAAATAGAGCGAACTACTTATTGAATGTTGCAATACCCAAACTTCATGAGTGGGGGGCTTATGATTGTTGGTGTATGCCCTAGATTCCAATTGTGTATTGACATTACTAGTTTAGATTGTATCATGACATTTATTTTCTATTGGGGCATTTAATTTATTGTGAATTATATGAACATAATAAAGTCCTTAGAATATTAAGTTCAATGCCAAGGGATATCAAGTGCATGACTTGATTGTGAGATCATATTGGCTGAAATCATAACATTATTCTTAAATGTCCGTAATTAAGTATTGTTGTAAATTATGACAACAATAATACATAAAGACTAGTGTGTACGTAAACTGATGATCATTCTCACGAGTCATGGATATGAGATATCAAATCTTTACATGGGTATCTATTAGAGTAATAATGTGCTGGACTGACCCACCATGAGAATGCTGAATGGATCGTTACGTGAGTGTCATAAGCGGTTCTCATAATGACCATGGTGTACGTAGTCCTTTAACTTGAAGTCACTACGGTTTCCTACATGAGAAGTTGTATGTTTTAATGCAGTCAAACGTTGCCTGTACTAAGGTAATTATAAGGTCAACTATTGATATAGTACAAATCATGCAGAGGAATGTGAGTGACTTAGATAGGATTTGTCCCTCCTACATAACATGAGCGATATCTACGTGCCACTTGATTTAGTAAGACTGCAAAATGCATGGTTGTGCTCAAATGAGTCAATATGAGACATTGAGCTCATATATTTTAGTAAGTCTACCCAGACATCAAGAAATCAAAGATTGAACTATACATAGGTGACACGCTCTATGCCCTGTGGTCAATTAATATATCTGGACAAAAGAACTAGACTACATGGTAACATTGGTCACAGATAGGTTATGTCAGATCACTAGCATTCCCATTACTTGAGTAACAGTGATGTATTGCTATATACCGCTCACTGTTTATAACACTAAAATATAATTTTAGTATTACTGTCAATGTAATGGGAACCTATGTGGTCACACACTTAGAATGGATCGAAATTGGGATTTAAATTCATGAGATGAATTTAATTGGGAATCTTAGTAAGACTTGGACTCCTGACATGGTTGGGTAATTAATTAGATTAAAAGGGTCAACTAAAGTTAGAAGACCCACACACGAATCTGACCCAGGTCAGATTGTGAGTCCAACCGCCTCACCACTCTCTTAGGGTTGATTTTCTGCACCTATATATACGATATATTTATGTGAAAAAGATACATGAGAAAACCTTAGCCATCACAGAAACTTAGAGAGAGAGAGAGAGATCGTGAGGAACATCCCCTTCCTACAGCTAGTACAGTGGCGTGAGGGAGAGATTGATTCATGTGAATACAGTAGAGGCACCGCAACCTTTGTAATGCTGTGATTGACATATTTTGGAGACACTAGCTCAATCTTTAAGGTATAACTCCTAAACACGATTTATGGTTTTTGCATGGATCCATGGCTAGGTTTCAATATTTTGTGATTTTTTCACTGTGTATTTAATCTGTGATTGCCCTCGAAACCTGAAAATAATATGGTTAAAAATCATAGCCACACAATCTTATCACGTACCTCGAAACTTCTCAAGAGCAGTACAGTACTTTTAGAACAACTGTAGGTCTACATGAAGAACATGGGCCGTTTTTAGCTCCATCAGCTGAGTTTGGTCTACAATTATGGCTTACATACAACCTAAGAAAGAGTATTTTTTATCTAATTATAGGTGTGAGTCAAATCCCTCAAATCAGGAATTAAATAACTAATTTTATCTATTAACTAGGGGAATCTTCAATCGAAACTTAAAAGGTACTTTTTCAGGTCAATCTTCTATAATTAATTCCTAGCTTATAAATGCCCTCCTCCTCAATCAATAAAAGATAATCAATCTTTCTCCACTAAAAATCCTAATCTTTACCCTGGGTTGCTAACTTGAGCATTGGAGGGTCTTTTGCCAAAGCCACCGTTGTTGTGAAGACTTTTTGCAAGTCATTGGGACTTTTTAGCTGTCCATATCCAAATCCAGACGTTTCTAATCATCCAGATCTAGATCCAAGCAATCATCAACTAGCTAGATTTAGATCCTGGTCGAAGGTCTAGATCTGAGCTTTATCCTCACTAAAAGAACTCATCATTTGATTGCTATGACATTGAAAAAAGCAACAACAAACAGTAGTAGACGAATCTCAACTTCTTACGGCAATCAAGGCATGTGTACATGACACTATGGTGGCAGAGGGGAAATCAAAAGAAAAGACTCCTTTTTTAATGTGGAGGTGAGAAGAGTGGTTCTGCTGAGTTCTATAACTTAATGTATCTAGAGAAATTGAAAGGTGCCACCCCAAATCCTCAATTTCAGCTAAAACTATTGAGCTTGCATCTAAGGGCTGGAAGCCAACCCGATGAGCCATGATCGTTGCTCCGAAAGTGTTCCTTGTGTTTCTGATGGAGTTACCAATTGCGAGATGGATGGCGGCAACAGTTAAGATCATGTGGGTGTTGATGAAGAACGGTAACATACTAAAAGAGTATGCTGTTAGGAATTCATTACTGAGTTTAGCGACAATAGATCCAATGATGAATAATCAAACAAGTATATCAAAAAAAGCACACAAAGCATAAAATAATTTGTCCTAGTTTGGGTGAACCATTATCTGAAGGAGAAATAAGGGAGACATTATTCAACTAGAGAAAATACAAAGTATTACACTTCCACCAAGAACCTATCTATCTCTCAAGCATAACTGGAAGCTAATCCAATGTTTAGAATAGAGAACTCCCAATCTAAACTCTCATATGAAGTACTCTATATCACTCAATGGGGACTCACACAATAATATATAAAGATCTAAAGAAAACCTAGGTTGTAGTATTAATACATAAGGCGTCCGATATATTCCCAATAAAGAGACAGACGATAAGAGTCATATGACCTAACTTGCAAAGAAAGAAATACCCAAAACAAAACTGTCTAGACCCAAACTGTTTGGAGTCTGCGCTGCCAATGGTCCCGCAATGCGCTCAACCCCAAACAGTGACTAAGGGCGGTCACTAGTCCCTAGGGGCGGTCAACTGTCCTTACCGTCAAATGCTGACTATTGATGTGCAGTTGTTGTTGTTGCTGCTTCTTCATTGTTTGATGAATCGTTCTTCCTTCTGCTTCATCATCTTCTACGTCTCATCAAAATATAAGTATGCAAGACTTAAACCCCAACATATGCCACATGGCATTTATACGTGGCTACATGATTTGTTTTGTTTGCAAAAAATATGTAACCGACATTGTTTCAGTTGTATCGCTTATATGTCTATTTTAGGCACTTGTTGTGCTCTTTTGTGAGGGGCTCGAATGAAAAATAAGTGCCAAACCAAGGGGGTCCAGTTTGGCCAAACCGAGGCACTTGTTGTGCCTTTCTTGTGAGCAGCTAGGACGACTAGCAGAGCGCTGAGCCTAGGAACTTATTGTGCCTCTTCTGTGAAGGGCTTGAACGTCAAGCTAAGAGCTGAACCAAGGGGGTCTTGTTTGGCTGAACCTAGGCACTAATTGTGCCTCTTTTGTGAGGGGCTCAAATGACAAGCCGAGAATCGAACTAAGGGGCTTCGGTTGGGCCGAACTCGAGCCTTAGAGAATTTGAAGAACTTCTCGCGAGTGGCTCGAACAACTGGCCAAGCACCGAACCAGGGGGTCGGTCGAACCTAGGCACTTGTTGTGCCTTTCTTGTGAGGGGCTCGAATGACAGGTTGAGCGCTGAGCTCAGGCACTTATTGTGCCTCTTCTGTGAGGGGCTCAAACGACAAGCTGGGGTCTAGTTTGGCCAAACCTACGCAGTTTTTGTGCCTTTCTTGTTAGGGGACTCAAACAACAAGCCGCTGAGGGACGATCGAAGTGAAATTTAGGAGCTTTTCATGAGTGGCGCGGATGTAACACCTCGAATTTGTAAAATACCGAAAATACCCGTTTTTATGTTTATGGAGTGGTGAGAATTTTATTTGGTGTATTTTTATTTTAAATATTGATATTGGTGTCGATATTTGTGGTAGATTGGTATTATTGATATATTGGAGTCATGAGTTGAGATTTTATGTGAAGAAATATTGTTTATTTTATTTTAAAATTTTGGAGGAGTAGTATGTGATAAATTTAGTCTATTTGTACTGTTCGTATTATTAAAGTATATGGTTGGGGTTTGTTTGAAATAATTTGGAAATAGGAGGGGCTTATATGTAAATATCCTTGTTATATATATATATATATATATATATATATATATATATATATATATATATATATACCTTTTTCTATGAAAAAAAACCCCATCCCCTTTCTCCTTTCTTTCTTTCTCCTGTGCTAATTCCTGACCGAAAAGAAAACCCCTCCTCCGAAACCCATTTCGGTTTGATTCTCCCCCGCTCAAATCCACCCCATTTCTCCGTGATTTTTAAATTAAATTGAAAGGTAGGCTAAGTGAAGGGTGCTCTAGCTCGTGGTGAAGTCGATTTGGAGAAATAACAAAGGGAAGGTATACCCTTTTTGTTTTATTTATATAGAATTAAGTGATTTCAATTTCTATTGAGTAGAACTGTTATGGTAGAGAGATTAGAAGATGTTGGGAATAGTAGATGCGAGAAATTAACAAATTCTTGGAGATTTTACAAGTTGCTAATAGATTAGGGTTTTGGGTTATAAAAGGGGAGTAAATATATGAGAATTTGTCTCTTTCATGATAGTAGAAATCTTTGTTGAGCCATTATAATATTTGGGAGTGATTTTAGTTATTGTTTGGGGATAAAAATGCCATAGGAATTTTTCTATTATGTGCATCGCACGTGTGTATCCCAGGCATTCAATGAAACACTTGTGTGGTATTAGTCTTAGTATTGTTATTTTCCAGTGACTGGTTTGGATGGTTGAGCCTTAATTGCTTTGAAATTTGATAATAGGATATGTTAGCGACTTTGGATGCGGGATGGCATGCTGGCGCTTCGAGTCTTCGCGGGATACTATGTGAGTATGATCTCTTTTATTTTATGTATATGGTGTGTATGATATGATAGTGTGATGCGATAACTTGATGGAGCGAATGATATGGTGTATGTGTGAGGCATGTGATAAATTGAAAAGTTTATGTGATAACATGAGGTGAAAATTGGCATGATGTGTGTGTGTGTGCTGTGTGAGTGGTAAATGAGAATTTTATACGATAATCGATGAGATTGATGGTTTGTGTATGCTTATGAATTTAATGGGGTTATATGCATTCATGTTCTATTATAAAGGTGTATACCGAGATATATTATAAAGGAGTTATATTATAAAGGAGTTATGTTATAAAGGAGATATATTTATATATGGAGTTATATTATAAAGGAGAGATATATATGGAGAAATATTATAAAGGAGATATATTATAAATGAATATATGGAGATATTTTATAAATGAGTTATATTGTAAAGGAGATATACGAAGATATATTATAAAGGAGTTATATTATAAAGGAGATATCTAGAGATATATATTTATATATAGAGATATAAAGGAGAATTTAATATTGCAGTGCCGCACAATCTCAAAGGGGTTTGGGCTAGACCCCACACGCCCGGGATACACCCGGGAATAGGAGTTATATATCTATTGCCCTATATTTTATATTTGGAAATCAGGAGTTATATATTACCCCAAATTATATTTGGGGATCAGGAGTTTCCCTCGCTGGTATAGGGCTAGGAGGAAGACGTAGCCTCGGACGCGTAAGACTCTTGGTGGGCAGCGATCCGCGTATTATATTTGTTTGACTAGCCTTTGGCTTTAGTCTTGGTTGGACATGCGTGTAACCGTACTTTCAGTCCAACCCACAAATGATAGATGCTTAAGACACCTGGATCTAGGTGATATGGTGGGTTAGCGGGATTGAAATGTACGGGAGGGTAGGCACAGAGATCCCTGTGTTGTACGAGGAGGTCAGTTGTGTAGGCACTGAAAAGGAGAAAATATAAAGGTGTATATGTGTATTGAAAGAATATATGTATATGTAAAGATATTGATGATATGATATCTTACGGAGACTATTTATATTATGGGAGATATGAACATACTACGGGAGATATATATACATATATGGGTATATATTGGCATATGGTTATACTTAAGAAGCTATATTGGTAAATGAATGAACATGAGTAGGAGAGTAAGAAAGTAAAGAAAGGATATGAACAAGTATATAGAGTATGTATGTAAATGAATATGAGGAGTAAAAGAAAATGTGGTTGTGTTATATAAATGATCAAGTAAAGGGAGTATGTGTTAATATAAATAGCAGGAAGTATTTGTATTATGAGAATTGTTATTAAAGTAAGATACAGTATGATATGTGTTGATGCTCCATGGAATTGTGTCGAGGAACTACCCGCCCGCTATTTCCATGGAAATGGTGGGAACTACCTACCTTGGCGCAATTTCCAGGGTGAACTGGTGGATTGTTAATTTAATATTGGTTTGTGTTATGGAAATGAGGAGTAAAGTATGATAAAATGAGAATGAGTATTAAAATAAGCTATATGATGAAATCTGGATGAAAAGCAGATAGTTGTAATTTATAATGAGAGTGAAGTGATGCATGGCGAGACGCTATGATATGTGTTATAAGAAATGAATGATTGTGATGAGTGTGATATGAGAATGAGAAAGAAAATGTTTATGAATGAAGATGAGTATGAAAGATTATGAGTCGTGAGTTTATAGATGCAAATGAATGGTAAAATAAAATTATTTGTGATATTAGTGTGATGCATATAGTAATGTGTGTAAAATTATGAATATATAGATGGGTGCGGAGTTGATGCGTGCTTTGATATAAAGTCATGTTTATGATGTTTTCATGTTTAGATTTCAGACTAGATCTTTTTATCTAGAAAATTGTAAGTTTAACTTATTTTCTTTATATAATTTGATTTGTTTATTTGACTGGTGAATTATACTCACACCAGAATTGGCTAACCCCTTAGTGTTTGTGGGGTTAGGAGAGTCCCAAGACTACCCTAGATACCCTACTGTTACAGGTCCTCAGCAGTGCAGAGGTAAGGCGTAGATTTGTAGGGGGAGTTTTACTAAAAAAACTTTTTGTTATAAATTAGTTATGTGAATAGTGGAATTTGTAGTTTAAATTGTAATATGAATGTATAAGTACTTGGATGTCGATAATGAGTATAGTGTGGGGTAGTAAGGTATGTTCTTGACCCGTACCCATCTTGTTGTGGTGTACCGAGTCCTGTGATATGTTTTACAGAGATTTTTCTAAAAAAAATTGACCTCGTTTTCAAAGAAATTTATGGTTTTTATTTGATATTTGATATTCCATTATGAGTTTGGCCCCCAGAGCATATATATAGATTGTCGGTATGTTTCTGCTCATTTGGCCTGGGGAGCCCGTGAAATTATTGTATGTGTTGTGAGTTATGGAATTTTGAACAGAATTCCGTAAGCTAATTGTGTTTCGGGGCAGAAATTACAGGGGAAACTCTGTCAAATTTTTTATTGAAATATGACTATCTTAGTTTATGTTTAAAGTGATATAGAAATTGAAAGAATTATTTTTTGAGTCAAAAAAAGGGAGGGGTGTTACAGCGGATGACATGCCGAGGGATGAGCATGCAAAAAATTTAGGCATTTTTTGCGAGTGACTCAGATACCATGCCAAGGCACGAGCCCAAAAAATTTGGGATTTTTTCATGAGTGTCTCAGATTATATGCCGAGTGACGAGCCTATGAAATTGAGGCATTTATCGCGAGTGGCTCAAATACCATGCTGAAAGACGAGCCTGTGAAAATTGGGCTTTTTCCGTGAACGGCTCGAATTTCATGCCGATGAGCATGCCAAGCGAAATTTAGGCATTTTTTGCAAGTGACTCGGATACCATGCTGAGGGATGAGCATGCAAAATTTTAGGCCTTTTCCCAAGTGGATCGGATACTGTTGCTGCTGATTTCTGGTGTGGGAGCAAACAAATGAATTTGTGGGTTCTTGAGGAAAACATTAAAGCAAACTTGGTGACCTTGACTAACGTGTTGATTTGTTTCTTGCCACTGTGGCGAACCTGCACAAAGTTCGATACATCAGGATGGATCCCGACGACGAACCCTCCGATGCTCTTGTCAGTAATCTCAAAGATTAAGAAAGAGGTTTAGGTAGAAAAATATTGATTACCTTGTTACGATGGGGGGAGAGGGGTATTTATAGTCGCCTTAGGGACCCGTTTTGAGATAAGGATAAATCTCTACTTCTCAGTGTTGATGGATAAGCTGGGGAGTTTAAACTCGTTTCATGATAAGAAGTTGTTAAAACCGCCTCTTAGTGTAACGCCCCACCCCAATACTCAGACAATTTTATTATTTTTAGAAGACAAATTAGATACTATGTAGTACAACTGCCCACCACAGGCTGCCTCTCAAAAGGTGGTTAACCAATTAGGTGACTCTTGATCATAGGCAATTATATTCATACTCAAATTATTTTTGTACATTTCCAATATGGGACTATTATTCCCAATATCCCTTCACAAATCCGGTGTACTCTTGTACCCCTCATCCTTCAAATAATATTCTGAAATCAAATCCATTCAGATCTTTCCTGGATGACATCATCATCCAATTCAAACAAACTCATCTTTTTCTCAACCAAACCGTGGGCACCATTCTCTTCAATAACCGGTTTCTTATGAAATCCCCCTATAGAGATATTCTATAGGACAACCCCCAAATTCATTATACTTTCAAATCATATATATATATTTATCTATTATACTATTCACAAATTACGGGGTATTACATACACCCCACCTTAGAAATCAGCATCCTCGCTGACTACGGGACACACATCCAGTGTAGAATCCGCCTTTCTAGCCGATGTGGAGTCATCCTCGATCCCGGAGATCAATCACTCTCAACACTGCAGATCGGATACCCGGCTATCAATTATTCTCATCACTGCAGATCAGATACCCGGCTATCAATCACTCTCAACACCGCAGATCATACCCGATCCGGAGATCAGTGACTCTCAATACCGCAGAATATACCCGACCCCGGAGATCAATGACTCTCAATACCGTAGAATATACCCGACCTCGGAGATCAATGACTCTCAACACCGCGGATCATACTGAGGCCCTCTTCCACACCCGGTGTCAAAAGTCGGCTCTGATACCATTTGTAATGCCCCGCCCCAATACTCAGACAATTTTATTATTTTTAGAAGCAAATTAGATACTATGTAGTACAACTGCCCACCACAGGCTGCCTCTCAAAAGGTGGTTAACCAATTAGGTGACTCTTGATCATAGGCAATTATATTTATACTCAAATTATTTTTTTACATTTCCAATATGGGACTATTATTCCCAATATCCCTTCACAAATCTGGTGTACTCTTGTACACCTCATCCTTCAAATAATATTCTGAAATCAAATCCATTCAAATCTTTCCTGGATGACATCATCATCCAATTCAAACAAACTCATCTTTTTCTCAACCAAACCGTGGGCACCATTCTCTTCGATAACTGGTTTCTTATGAAATCCCCCTATAGAGATATTCTATAGGACAACCCCCAAATTCATTATACTTTCAAATCATATATATATTTATTTATTTATTATACTATTCACAAATTACGGGGTATTACACTTAGGGATAATCACAAATTTGAATTACTCTTTATCCTTTTGAATTGGTTTGTAACGGGTTGGTACATATATCCAATAGGACAAATCCGTTTATAGGTTATTGGGCTTTGAAGAAGAGACCCAGTTCCCATTTCGGACCCGTTTGTAGGTGAAATTACTGTTTTACCCCTAAGAGCTTTAAGATTCGTGCCCGATTTGAACGGTCCGGATTTAATCCTATTTTTAGATATATCATGAGCCCCCCACTCCTAAAGACTGTGTTCTATTCCAATGGCGTACGGGACTTTATCGATGTTCTTAAAAGAGTTTGGATCTTGCTCGATGTGTAACAGTGTTTTTCTGAGCTAGCAAAATGCCCAAAATTATTCTTAGATTTTTCTGGATTTTTTGTGACTTTTCCAGATTTTTAAACTATTTTTTGAATTATTTATTTAATTTTGCGAAGTAACAATCGAGTTTCAAAAAGCACCAATTAATTATTCTAATCAATAATTATTTTTCCGGGAGCTCAAAATATTTTCCCGAATTTATAATTATTTTTAAAAATTTTTAATTAATTTTTAGAATTTTTAATTATTATTCGCAATTTTTAAATAATTAATTCTAATTAATAAATAAAAAAATGATTAATCAGCAAATTATCGACGAGGCACGATCTTGAGCGTCCATCGGAGCTTTGGCGCGATTTCCTGGGTGACCAAACGGTAGATTCGCCGCCTGATGACGTGGCGCAATCTGAGTGCTCGAATCATGAGCGCGCAATCGGGAGGCAAGCATTTTTCTACCATTGGGGGTAGTGGCAAGATCACTTGGCCCCCGTTTCCGAAGTCTAGGAGAGCGACACGTGGTGCGTTGACCGTTGACCGTTGACCAGTTAACGCATTTTTTCGCATTTGGACGTCGGTGGTAAGAGTGCTCGGCACACGTTGTCGAAGTCCAGGATAGCAACACGTGGCGCGTTGACCGTTGACCGGTCAATGCATTTTCTCGCATTTGGACGTCGGTGGCAAGAGTGCTCGACACAGGTCGCCGAAGTCCAGGAGAGCGACACGTGGCGTGTTGACCATTGACCGTTAACTGGTCAACGCATTTTCTTGCATTTGGACGTCGGTGGCAAGAGTGCTCAGCACAGGTTGCCAAAATCCAGGAGAATTTTTTCTCGCATTTAGACGTCGGTGGCAAGAGTGCTCGGCACACGTTGCCGAAGTCCAGGAGAATATTTTCTCACATTTGGATGTCGGTGGTAAGAGTGCTCGACACAGGTTGCCGAAGTCCAGGAGAATTTTTACTCGCATTTGGACGTCGGTGGTAAGAGCGCTCGGCACAGGTTGCCCAAGTCCAGGAGAATTTTTTCTCGCATTTGGACGTCAGTGGCAAGAGTGCTCGGCACACGTTGCCGAAGTCCAGGAGAATTTTTTCTAGCATTTGGATGTCGGTGGCAAGAGTGCTCGGCACACGTTACCGATGTCCAGGAGAACTTTTCTCGCATTTGGACGTTGGTGGCAAGAGTGTTCGGCATAGGTTGTGGAAGTCTAGGAGAATTTTTCTCGCATTTGGACGTCGGTGGCAAGAGCGCTCGGCACAGGTTGCCGAAGTCTAGGAGAATTTTTTTCTCGCATTTGGAAGTCGGTGGCAAGAGTGCTCGGCACACATTGACGAAGTCCAGGAGAATTTTTCTCGTATTTGGACGTCGGTGGAAAGAGTGCTCGAAACAGGTTGTCGAAGTCTAGGAGATTTTTTTCTCGCATTTGGACGTCGGTAGCAAGAGCGCTCGACACAAGTTGCCAAAATCCAGGAGAATTTTTTCTCGCATTTGGACATCGGTGGCAAGAGTGCTCGACACACGTTGCCGAAGTCCAGGAGAATTTTTTCTCGCATTTGAACGTCGGTGGCAAGAGCGCTCGACACAGGTTGCCGAAGTCCAGGAGAATTCTTTCTCGCATTTGGACGTCATTGGCAAGAGTGTTCGGCACAGGTTGCCGAAGTCAGGAGAATTTTTTCTCGCATTTGGACGTCAGTGGCAAGAGTGCTCGATACATGTTGCCGAAGTCCAGGAAATTTTTTTTTCTCGCATTTGAACGTCAGCGGCACAAGTGCTCGGCACACGTTACCGAAGTCCAGGAAAAATTTTTCACGCATTTGGACGTCGGTGGCAAGAGTGCTCGGCACACGTTGCCGAAGTCCGGGAGAGCGACACATGGCACGCTGACCGTTGATTGTTGACTAGTCAAAGGTCTCTTGTGTTTCCATATTTTCTTTCGTTTTGCGGTAAATGGGCTGGGCCTTCGCACTTTTAAGGGCCTTTTAGTCTCGGTTAATGTGCCCCTCTCTATAAAACTCCACCCCCTTCTCATTTGCTCACTCTCTAGTTTTTACTCAGGTGATTTCTTTCTCTTACTGGAGCTTCAGGCGAGAATCTCCTTCTTCCGACGATCTTTTCTGGTAGTCATTGTCAAATCAAGGTAATTTCATACATAGTTTATTTTTAGAGAATGTCTAGAATTCCTTCGAGGCAGGAAACCTCCCCTACTCTCGCCCATAAATCGACCTCGACCCAAGTTCCTCCAATCGACAAAGGCAAGGCCATGGTAAGGTCCTCTTCAGTCGTAGTGGAGGCCATGGTTGAGAGCCAGCAGAGGATGGGGGAGTTCGGCAGACTGCCAGGGAAGCTAACTGGACTTCAGAGGGTTCGAGATCTTCTGGACAAACAGGACGAGCGTATTATGTATGGCATGGGGCAGAGCTTTGAGGAGAATGCCGCCAGAGAGACCTCGGAGGTCGACAAGACGATCTCCATACTTAACGAGGTGGATCTGGCGTCGATTCGAGAATGATTTCAGATCCCAAAAGAGTACGACTTGATGTTGCCTGAACCTAGGGGGTGAGAGCCAATTCTCCGATGCCAGTGTACATGTGCTTCTGGCCCGTCGACGCCTTCGTAGCCGGTGCGCGGCTCCCTCTTCATCCCTTTGTCATCTAAGTATTGCGATGTTTTAGGATCAGCCCCGTCCAGTACATGTCAAACGTGTGGAGACTGATCAACGGATTCATCCTTCATTGCCAAGCGACGGGGCTTAAGCCAGGGTTGAGGGTGCTGCGGAACGTATACCGGGTTCATCAAAAACAGAAGTCGGAGTTTAGGTTTTACCTGGCTCCGAGTCATGGTGCCAAGCTCATTAGCTGCCCCGATTCGATAAAACATTGGAGGGACAAGTACTTACTTGTCCGGAGTCGAGAGCCGTGGGTCATCCTGACGACTTGGGTCGAAGAAGTCTCGAAGAGGGTGAAAGAGAGCCCGGTGCTCAGCCTCGAAGAAGACGAGATAGTTTGGACGCTTCTCGATCGGCCATGGTTTGATTGGAGGGATCTGACCGAGGAGGTGCTCTTCAGGGGGGGTCTCAGCCTTATAAACCCTAGTATGCGATTAATTTTTAGCCTCGCGTTCCCCTTTCTCTTAAGTCTGGCTTTACTTGTGCTTAACTCTTTTTTGTTGTTGTAGAAGATATGGACTTCGAGGACATGCTGACGTAGCATGGTGTCTTGGGCAGCAAGGTCCCGAGGGAGAGGAAGAGGGTGGTCTCCAAGTTATCCTTGCCGGGGTGAGGAATGTCGCCGTTGCCGTGGAGCAGCCGGCGTCGCAGGCCGCAGTTGTTCAGCAGCCGCCGACCCCCGCAGCGACGTCGGCTTCGGCTGAGATTGGGGCCTTCCCTTAGCAGCGGCCTTGGGTTTGGAGGCCCTTGCCGTTGACGGCCGAGGCCAAGGTGTTCCTGACTGAGGAGCACAAGAAGACTTTTGTCCCGGACTGGCAAGTCCGCAAGCTCGACGGGTTCCTTGGTGATTTGTCGTACTGCATGCAAGCCATTCGGCACCTCGCCACGCCAAAGGACAAGGACACCATGGACGCCGGCGGCATTGGTGACGACGCGCTCGAGATCGCATGAGCGGCGGTGTCGGTAAGTCTAGTATTGACTTGTGGTTTTCATCTTTTATAAACTACTCTTCCCAGGTTTGTCATGGTGCTCCGCCTTTCTTTTCGTAGATAACTTGCCACTTCGGTCATCTGATGGAGAAGATGACCGAACTAGAGAAAGATGTGAAGCAGGAGACCGACCGGGCTCAAGCAGAAAAGGCTTGAATTGCCAAGGACCTTGAGCAGTCGAGGCTTGAAGCCGAGGCGAAGGCTTCAAGGTTGGAGCATCTCGAGAATGTTGTGGTGAAGCTCGAGGCTGACAACACTCTGCTGCTCCAACAGAAAGAGTTGGCGGCGAAGGACAAGGAGGACGTCGTTGTTGCCGCTAGGGTTGCCGCGGCTAAGGAGGCCAAGGCCGAAGCGATGGAGTGGCCGAAAGGGTACCTTGCCTTCAACATGGTGATGGCCTATGCTCGTGCAATCGGGCAAGTGAATGAGGCCTACCCAGAGGTAGACTGCGCCGGATGGCAATTGTTCCTCGACCCTATCCCTGGATTCGACGACGCCTCTGAGGAGGATGAAGAAGATGACAAGGTCGAGGTGGTCGATGTAGGGGTCGACAAGGCAGAGGTAGAGGTAGATGCGGAGGCCACGCCCCTAGCGATCGTCACTGCCACAGAAGGGTTGGAGCCCTCTGCGATCGGGGATCACTCTAAAGAGGTCTGCCCTTGACCTTATTGTACTTCATACTTCTGCTTTGAACGTTATGTATTGTAGCCTAATTGCAGACTGGCCACTGCTTCTTGTACTCCTTGAATTTTAATGAAAAGCTTCTTTTTTTTTACAAGTGTTGTGAGGCTTTGAAACTTTTGTTGGTTTGTTCTACTTTCGAGCTGTCTCAATAGCTTTGTTTAGGCGCAGTATTGTCATGTTGGTTCTTTGGACTTAAAAATTCACGCTCCCTTTTTTTTGTTCGGCTTCTTAGGTCGGTGAAACGCTACGTCTCCGTTTTGAGCTGGGCATCGTCAAGCTAGGGCTAGCTCGGTCTCGAGAGTTACTCTATAGAGTAGAACGGGAGGTGGGTCATTTGAGAACGATCCTGGCTCGTCGAGACATTGAGCTGAGGTGCCTTGAGGAGAGAACTCGTGAAGTGGCACCCGAAGGCAAGGAGTCCTACCCCTCCATGACTGTCAGCCAAGGCTTGAGACTCAAATTTCTTCGTCACTCCCTATTCGAGGTGAGATCCGAAAGAGAGGAATTGAAGAACATGGTGCTCGCGAAGTGTCTAGAGGCGGCGCACCTTCGGAGGACTATCTCCCAGGCTTCTCATCGGGGCAGCTCGAGTCGAATGCCTTGCCTGAAGGTCAAAGTGACGGACGACTCGCTGACTGATCGGATCGTGGAGCTAGAAGCGAAGAACCTTCGTCTGCGATGGCTTTCTGAGGGGAGTGACGTCAGAAGCACTTCCTGCCCTCAGGGTGAGTATGCCCAAGGAAGGTCGTTCCACGAGTTAGCGCTTCGTTCGCCCCCCCGTCTTGAGACACCCTGGGGACGCGCAAAGCCGGGTAGTTGACTCGTCGAGCAGAGCATCTGTCGGGGCGACTGTTAGGCTCCTAGGTGCTGACGATGCCACTCGACTCACTGGCTTGGAGACTTCTATGGAAATGAGGCGACAGCAACACAGCGCTCGCCGACCCCGTGTATCGCTTAATAGAAGCATCTCGTTCCCTAGGAGGGGCTAGGGAGAAATTTTGTAATCTTGTAGTCTTCAATTCATGTGAGTCTTGCATCTCAAATCTTAATGAAATAATGTGAGTTTTTAGTCTAGAATTAGACTTGTACCTTAAATTTTGATGAAATAATATACCCATTTCTCGAGCTTCTTGTGAAAATTTGTGTTTCGTTAATGTTTGTAAGAGTATCAACAGTTGTCAGAGTAATTCCGAATGGTGAGCTACTTTGTACTCGCTCGTTCGCAAGTAGCAAAAGTTGCATCGAACCAAGTGTTGGACTCCGAACTTGTCGTTTAGAGAGTATCAATAGTTGTAGGAGCAATTCCGAATAGCGAGCTACTTTGTACTCGCTGCTTCGCAAGTAGCAAAAGTTGCATCGAACCAAGTGTTGGACTCTGAACTTGTCGTTTAGAGAGTATCAACAGTTGTAGGAGCAATTCCGAATGACGAGCTACTTTGTACTCGCTCGTTCGCAAGTAGAAAAAGTTGCATCGAACCAAGAGGTGGACTCCAAACTTGTCTTTTAGAGAGTATCAACAGTTGTAGGTGTAATACCCCGTAATTTGTGAATAGTATAATAAATAAATAAATATATATATAGTTGGTTGTATATGATATTGGATTTGTTAAATGGTTTGGTTTGAATTGATTGGATTTGAATCTGGTTATGAAGGATTGTATGCGGTTGGTTGAGAATGAGATTGGTTTGGTTGGTTGATGATGACGTCATCAACAGTTTAGATGTGGGAAATATGAGATTTAAATGCTTATGAGATTTGAATACTTACGGGAATTGTAAAGAAATTTGGGAATAATAGTCCCATATTGGAAATATACAAAAATAGTTTGAGTATAAATATAATTGCCTATGATCAAGAGTCACCTAATTGGTTAACCACCTTTTGAGAGGTAGCCTGTGGTGGGCAGTTGTACTACATAGTATCTAATTTGTATTATAAAAATATTAAAATTGTTTGAGTATTGGGGCGGGACGTTACAAATGGTATCAGAGCTGACTTTCGACACCGGGTGTGGTAGAGGGCCTCAGTATGATCCGCGGTGTTGAGAGTCATTGATCTCCGAAGTCGGGTATATTCTGTGGTATTGAGAGTCATTGATCTCCGGGTCGGGTATATTCTGCAGTATTGAGAGTCACTGATCTCCGGGATCGGGTATGATCTGCGGTGTTGAGAGTAATTCCGTAAGGAAGTTTCAGCTTTTTGTTAAAAGTCTGCAGTTTGGTTAACTATTTGCGTGTGTTCGATGGGTTGCAATTTGGAATTCCTTACGGAATCTGAGCAAGTGGTTAACTAGGAAGATGTAGTAGATGTTCCCACCTTTTCAAATTGTCCAATTTCATTAGATTTTGATAAGTAGAGCAAAAGTTACAATTTTAGAAGTTTCAGCTTTTTGTTGAAATTCTGTAGTTTGGTTAACTGTTTGCGTGTGTTCGATGAGTAGGAATTTGGAATTCCTTACAAGATCTGAAAAAGTGTTCAACTAAAGAATTGTGGTAGATGTTCTTACCTTTCTAAAAAGTCTGATTTGGTTAAATTCTGATAAGCGTAGCACTGGTTGCTTCTAGGTTGTCGAAAGTTTTTTATGTCGCTTTCGGACTTTTCTTTGGTAGTATGTCTATTTTAGACTGTTAGAAGATTCTTTTGTTGCTTCTAATTATAAAAGATCGAGTTTTGCTAGTAAGCACGTTTTGTTGCTTTTAGGTTGTTAGAATACCTGTATGGTTGTTTCTATATGTTATTTTGCTCATACGCAGCTCGCTTGGCTCATATGTAGTTGTTGGTCTCATATGCAGCTTATTTGGCTCGTATGCATGTTGTTGTCTCATACGCAGCTCACCTGGCTCGTTTGTTGGTCTCATATGCAGCTTATTTGGCTCGTATGTATGTTGTTGTCTCATACGCAGATCGCCTGGCTCGTATGTAGTTGTTGGTTTCATACGTAGCTTGTTAGCTCGTAAGTGTTTTGTTTACTCGTATGTAGCTTATTAGCTAGTACGCAGTTTTTTTGTGCTCGTCTAGGGTGATATTATTGCTCTAGGGGCCATCGACCATCAAGACGTGTATTTATTTTACTCCTAAGGAACTATGGACGAGTCACTCCCCGTGTACCGTCGGATCTTAACCGGTGTAGGTTGATCGCGGACTGGAGCGTAAACGAAATCCAAGTTCAGGGTAGTAGCATGTGAATACATTCTTATTGCCGGGGTCTTGGATCGATAGGCCAGGAACCGGATCGTTAGGAATTCTGGTAAGTCTAGGTTGAGCGCCTAGTAAAGTTATCTTGCGAAGTCTAACTTAAGACCTAGCATGTTGTGTTGTCATCCCTCGGTTTGTTTAGGGTTAGTGATATCGTTAGGGTAGTAACTTACGGCTATTATGACTTAACCTTTATTTATTATCATTTTCGCCGAAGGGAAGGAGTTGGTGTTAAGGGTGATACCTTATGATCCGACCTGTCCTATAGGCCGGCACTAGGTGCTGTTATTGGGTTTTACCCTTCTTGTCAAAGGGATTCGGTCTATGCCTTCTTACCGGTTGGGAGCACAGGACCCGTATCTCGTCTGTTAATTTTTGAAGTGCCACGATAAGGGCGGGCGGAGCTAGGGGACGGACCCACGGAACTCCGTCATGTTCTATGCCGGGGAAGCGAACAGGCCATAAACTACGGTCTATGAGTTAGGGGGCCACAGGGGATGCTTCGAGCTAACCTGTGTTGCAGTAACTCCGAGGGCTCGTCTGGTTTTTAAGTGAGGTCCGGTACACCGGGTAGTAGTGGAAAACAGAGACACCATGATCTGACTCTGAATGGCGGGATTATACCGTTTCAGGGCAACCTCATCGTCACGTTGTATCTTCAGAAACAAGTTGAGTACACGAGTAGAATTCATCGTGCGGGTTCAAATCCCTATATATGGAGAAACAGATTATTATGGGCATATGTGGTATGGGACACATACTGTTCCGGAGACTTGCTTGTATTAGAATAAGAGCATCCTTACATTAGTAATCTTACATTAGAGTCTAAGTCATAACATACACTGACACATCAATTATATATACACGTTTCTCTTTTCTCAATCTGTTTGCTTAAAGTTGAGAATCGCTGCTAGTCATCAGCCTTAAAGCGTCAGTATATGTATTGACGTCCCCACTTCTATAGGTATTGGATTGCAAAATTACAGGTACTGGATTGCAGAAGTACGTGTACAGGATTCAGAAGGACTCAAGGCAAGAGAAGCAGGAGTCAATTTTATTTTAAGTTTTCCGCTGTAATATATGTTGATTACTATTGTTTCTTTTGAAACAATTGTTGTAATTTATTTATTTGTTGGAAAGCATCCAAGTGATGTACCAAGTGTTGTTCTTTATTCATTGTACTCTGATGTAAATTGCTGAAAGTTGTAACACTTGGGATTGTAAAGGTATTATTGTAACACTGTTGTAATGTATTGCAATTTTGTAATATTCGAACTTGTAATACATTTGTGTTGAATAAAAATTTTTAAATTTTCCTTTTTTTTGTATATTGTGGCTAATTGAAGGAAAGATTCTGGCTTATGTCACGGTTTCCCAGTGTATGGAAATCGGGGCGTTACAATAGATTTCTTGCCGGATGGAGGCTGGGCTTGCGGTAGGTGGTGGATTGTTGAGTTTTTTTACAAGGACCACATTTGCGAACGTGTTGTTCGGCATCGCGAAGGAGAGTGGGCCAGAAGTGCCCATAATTCAAGATTTTGTGGGCGAGGGACCTTGCTGCAAAGTGAGCGCCACACATCCCTTCATGTACTTCTTTCAAAGCATACTGGGCTTCATTGGGGGAAAGACATCTCAATTAGGGTCTGTCGTTTACTTGGGTGTAGGAGCGTTTGTACAAGACTCTCTCGATACGTGTGTACCGCTTGGCTCTGGTTCGAATCTTTCGAGCCTCTTTAGAGTCTAAGGGAAGGATCCCATCCCCGAGGAACTCGAGCAGAGGCCTCATCCAATTCTCCCTGAGTTGTAATGGTAGCGTCTCTATTGGCTCGGGGCCTTCTTCCTCGATGTTGGGCCTTAGTAGAACTTCTATTAAGACAGTTTGTTCGAGCCCTTGGAGGGAAGAGGAAGCTAGCTTTGAGAGGGCGTCTGCCTGTGCATTCTCTTCTCGGGGAATTCGCTGGAGTTGTGCATCCTTAAAAGAGACCTTCAGTTCCTTGACTTTGGCCAAGTACTTGGCCATGCGACTGTCTCGTGCTTCGTAATCCCCTGATACCTGGTTCACCACCAGTTGCGAGTCGCTAAATATCTTGACACATTTGGCCCCGACCTTGCGAGCCATGCACAGGCCGGCTATAAGGGCTTCATACTCGGCCTCAGTGTTGGACGCTCGGAGTGAGTATTGGAGGATGAAATCGTCTGGACCAGCCAGTATGACTCCTGCTCCACTTCCATCGGTGCACGAGGATCCATCAAAATACACTGTCCAGAACGAGGGTCCCTCTATCGCTTTGCCGGGGTCGGGAATTGTGCTCTCTACTGTGAACTCCGCTAGGGCTTGAGCCTTGATAGCGGCTCAAGGCTGATAGATGATATCATGCTGGCTCAGCTTAATGGACCACTTCATAAGGCACCCTGAGGTCTCAGGCTTGTGGAGGACTTGTTTGAGCGGTTGGTCGGTAAGAACGACCATCGAGTGAGACCGGAAGTAGGGGCGGAGCTTGTGGGCCGCCATGACCAAGGCATAGGCCATCTTCTCTAGCTTCGAATAATGGAGTTCAGCGTCCCTAAGGACTTTACTCATGTAGTAGATATTCCTTGCTTCTTATCTTCTTCTCTTACTAAAACAATGCTGAGGGTCTGCTCCGAAGCGGCGAGGTATAAGTAGAGGACTTCCTCGGGTTTTGGTTTGCTTATGAGTGGGGGGTTGACTAAGTAGGCCTTGAGCTGATCAAAGGACTCTTGTTGCTGTTGCCCCCACTCAAAGCCTTTAGCCCCCCTGAGGGCCTTGAAGAACGGGAGGCATTTTCCCCAGATTTGGAGAGGAAACGCCTTATCGCCGAGAGGCGGCCGGTGAGTCTTTGCACATCTTTAACACTGGAGGGGGGATCCATGTTGAGTATGGCCTGGATCTTCTCGAGGTTGACCTCTATGCCCCTTTGCCTAACCATGAACCCCAGGAATTTGCCGGATGAGACGCCGAACGCACACTTATTTGGGTTCAATCTTATATCATGTCTCCTCAACACGTTAAAAGCCTCCTGGAGATCAGAGACGTGATCCGATCTGCTGACACTCTTCACTAACATGTAATCTACATAGACTTTCATGTTCCGTCCAATCTGTTCCTTGAAAACCTTGTTAACAAGGCGTTGATAGGTGGCACCGGCGTTCTTACACCCGAAGGGCATGACCCGGTAGCAATATAGACCATGGTCGATGACGAAGGAGGTCTTCGGAATGTCGGGAGGGAACATTCTTATCTGATTGTACCCAGAGAATGATCCATGAAGCTTAAGAGTTCGTGGCCCGAGGTTGCATCAATCAGGGCGTCATTGCTCGGGAGCGGGAATGGATCTTTGGGGCAGGCTTTGTTTAGATCCGTGAAGTCAATGCAGATCCTCCAATTCCCGTTGGCTTTCTTAACCATCACGACATTGGATAGCCATTCTGGATAGTTAACCTCCTGTATGAATCGAGCCCTAAGGAGTTTCTCAACCTCCTCCTTGATATTCTGCTGGTGCTCGGCGGCGAATTTGCATCGCTTTTACTGAACAGGTCTGGCCCCTAAAGCGATACTAAGGTAATGCATGAGGAGCTCTGTAACACCCCGAATTCCAAAATACAACTGAATTCGAAGTTCCACAGGATCTTTACACTTCTTTAGTACAACTTTACAAGGAAATTAAAACATTTCTTACATCAGAGTTACATTATACCTTTACATTATTGCAGCGGAAGCAATTATACAGTAAATTACATGAAACAATAACTAAAGCAATCCTTGAGCAGCATGTATACTTCAATTTTTCAAGCATCCTTACCCTACATGTAAATCTGTGGGCACGTCAGTTCATTCAACTGACGAAATATTATACACGGCCATCCTCTCTATGCCGGAAACAGTATAACGATTCTCAATACTTAGCAAACCACAAACTTGTTCAGAAACAAAGCTAAAGGGACTATCCTATTGATGTCGTGTTGTGAATGTGCACCTAGTCCTTAATGCAATTATTTGTATTACATGACACTAATGTGCACTTGTTCAGAGTCTATGCAGCCCATACTATATAGGTCCGAGGGCAAGCCCTTAACCGTTCTTCATCTTGTAAGGTTCAATCCCTCGTCATGACTTAATCTACTACTGTAACTATGGTAAGAATCCTAGATGTTTTATGACTTACGAACTCATGTCTAGGCACCCTGGAGGGAATCCCAATGCACTGACACATAACTCATCATGCAGGCATCCTGTGGTGATTCAGCTCCTACCATAAACATGACACCACCCGCAGTCGTCAAAAACCCCACGAGCGTCGTCACCAGGATGGTACTCTGGAGCAGTATCCATGTCCTATCATGACGCATCATGGGACATCCTGTGAATACTCTCACGCCGCCAATCCAATAGCCCTCATACTCAATATTTTTCTCTTACTTTCATCACATCTTCACTATGTATCTAATCCTTAGTTTAATTGAATCATGAATAAAATCAATCCCTTAGGGTTAGCACTCCCACTATACCGGTCTTATTCATTTATTTCACATGACCTAAACCTTGGTCTTTTCACTTCAGATATCATTTTCACATTTCTTTTATTGTCAGTATAAGGCTTAGCTACACCTTAGTTCTCAATTTCAACTCATAATTACAACATTGAGCTTTTCATACTCATAAGGTCTTTTCATGATTAATCACAATTCACATTTCATAAGCATAGTATTCATGTATCCACATCTTTCATAACTCATCACATTCGATATTTCAATTCCATACACAATTTATGCGAAAAATAATAAGTTTCAACTAGTAGTATTCAATAGTTCATTTATTCCTCGAATCTCTTATTCTCATTTCAATCCGTACTAAAATTATGATTTATAAGTTCTATTAATCACACAAATCAAAGATTTCAAAATTCGTCATTACTAATTCTCATTTTAAAACTGTTTAAAAAAAAATAACTCATTTATTTTTCCTTTATTTCAAAAGACAATTTAATTTAAAAAAAGAAGTCCTTTCTTGCAAATAGTCTCAATTTCTCAATTACGCTTTATCAAAAGTTACACAAAATTTTCTCATAAAGTCCAAATAATTTCAGTATTTTTTTTCCTATTTTTCTTGAATTTTAAACTATTTTAAAACTCAAAATAATATTACATTTCCAAAAAACATTTTTTAAACCCAAAACCCCATCCGGATTCGAACCCACAACCAACGGCCCAAACAACAGTGCCCAAGACCACTGTGCCAAGTCACCGAAGCGATATGAGAGGGGTTATTATCCCTATGTATCAACTTCTAGTACTTCGGATTTTAGCCAAAAAATATAAAAACGAAAGCTCCATTCTCAGTATCGAACCCGAGACCAATGACTAGGCTCCCGCTACTGTAGCGATTGGAAACTCTCCGACCAATTGGTCTAAGTGACCATATCGTTTTGAAAGGGATTTAATTAGGTTTGAACTAGCTCTCTATTCATATCTATATTTCATGAATTCTCACAACAATTTGTTTCTTTTTCCTCTCTTTTGAAAGCAAATTTTTTCCTGAATTTATTATGCATAAATCTACAGTAAACCAGTAATTTTATAAATATTATTTGCTTTATAAAACATGTATTTTATTCCTAATTTGTGACATGTCCATAATTTCGACATTGAGAACAATAGCACATTTCTTCAAAATTTAGAGATAGGCTTCCACAAATCACTACATTTTTTTTTGTTCTCTTTCTTATTGACATCCTACCATATTTTTAGAACACAAAAGTCTCATCTTTCTACAAAAAAAAAATATCTTTTTTTTGTCAACTAATTACACATAATGCATTCAATCAATTGTTTGCAAATACAATCTCTTTTTTTTCTTTATTATTATTTACCATAGCATTCATGTAGCACAACAACATGGAGATTTCTAACACATTAATTAACAATTATTCATTAGCAATCAATCCATCAACTATTCTCTAAATTACCACTCTACTTTTCAATTAAACGAGCATGGTTCCCATTTCTCACTAGTTGATTCATATAATTTCATTAAAATCATACCTAGCATGATGTCTACTTCTAGAAGTACGAGAAACATCCACTTCCATTCATAATTAATCAATTTAGCAACTATTTTAACACACGTCTACTAGATTATCAATTCCTCTCTAATTAGGCAAACATGAATTTAATTTCAACTAGTTGCTCTTTAATAATTGCTCAATTCATTCCTAGCATGATTTCTAATTTAGAAGCATGAGAAACACCCACCTCTTTGGAGAAAAAGAAATAAAAGCTCCTAGAGTCTCCTAGAATGTAAGAGAGTAGCCTTCTCCTCCTAGATTGTGTTGCAAAAGCTCCCCTTTTTGTTCCTTGGTGCAAACCCGATGCTCTCCTTGTGCTTGATAATGGGCCGACCTCTTTGCTTGGGACACACAATTCTCACACTCACTCTTATACTCCCTAATGTATTTCTCTCCTATATAATTTCTTCCTTTCAATTAATTTTTTTGTGTAGTTTACATGAAGGTAGGGGGTATTTATACTAGTTCTAGGATGGATTGGAGGGCTAGGATTTCATTAGATGGTTGGAGATGGATGGCTAGGATAGGATGGGAAGTTGAAGCAACCACCCATAAACAAGTAACCACCAATGCACACACACCCACTCTCCCATCTCTCTTATGCATAACCCGGCCTCCAAGGTGTGCAAAGCACACTACGTGCATGCACGTGCCCTTCTAGTACCCCCTATTTGAAATTTTTACAAATTTAATTAATCAATTGTTCACCATTTGTGCCTACATGAAAAGTTGTGACAATTTAAATGATTAATTAAGTTTGTGGGCTTCACAAATAGTGGGCTTAGGCTTATGGGCTAAATAATAAAATATTTAATTATTAAAGTGGGCTCAAAATAAGAAAACAATGTTTTAGGCTTTACAAAATAGGCTTTTTAGAAAAATAAAGGAAAAGAATGAAATGATTGTTCATACTACAAAAATGAAATTTTTATAAAAAAAATAAATATACATACGAAATTTTGCACGTGCACAACACATGAAAAATCAACATTTTTATTAAAATGAGAGTTTAAGGTATTACAAGCTCCTTGGAGATTCCCGGCATGTCAGTCGCAGTCTAGGCGAAGAGGTCTCGATTTTTCCTTATACACTGGATAATGTCGGAGCGAATAGGAGAGGGAAGGACTTTGCTAATCCAGAATTTCCGGGTCGGATTTCCTTCTGAGAAGGCCACCTCTTCCAGCTCATCGACCGGCTCCGATATACGTAGGCTACTCCCTTGGGGGAGTTCAAGAGCTTTAAGGAAGAGGACCGGTCCTCCCACCGAGGTCATGTAGCATTTGCGGGATGCTTCCTGGATCCCTCTGACTGGTCCCACGCTCGTTGTGGTAGGAAATTTCATCTTCATGTGGTAGGTCGAGGGTATGGCCTGGATAGCAGCTAGGCCTGGTTGGCCCAGGATGACGTTGTAAGCAGCCTTTATGTCCACCACCATGAATTCCATCAACTCGATTTGGGTGATGGGAGTTTTGCCAGCGGTTACGTCGAGAGTTATGACACCCTTGATCGTACCTGGCACCTCTGTGAACCCGTGGAAAGTGTAGCCAGTGGTCTTGAGTCGATCCCCAGATAGCTTGAGCCCATTGAAGGTCTCTAGAAAGAGAATGTTGACCGAACTGCCGTTGTCAACTGGAACCCGGCGCATGTCAAAGTTGGCCATGTGGAGGTTTATTACCAACGCGTTACAATGGGGGGTTCGGACGCCCTCTAGATCTCTATCTGAAAAAGTGATCGGGACCCCTAGGCCCTTGGGGGAGGACGATTCTGCACAGAATTTACTTCCCGGATGAAGGCTTTTCGGGAGGAGTTGGAATCCCCCCCCCCCACTGGGCCTCCGTGGATGAGATGTAGGACGGCCTCTGGTTCGGAGTCCGGGTTCTCCGCGTGCCGCTCGGGTCGCTTATTAACCCCCTGGGGGGTAGAGAAGGATCTGCACTGTCCTTCCTCACGAACCTGGAGAGTTGCCCTCTCTGAATAAGGGCCCCGATCTCATCTTTTAGGGCCCGACAGTCATCCGTGTCGTGGTCGTGGTCCCTGTGGAAGCGACACCACTTGTCCATGTTCCTCTTCTTATCCAGGGTGTTCATCTTCGGAGGTGACGGGAGAAGACCCTCTTTTCCAACCTCCATCAGGATGACTGAGACACTTGCATTGAGCAGAGTGAACTTCTCAAAGTGGGGAGGAGGGCAACGCTGGCCTCTGTTATCTTTCTGGAGCTTCTTAGCTCCTTCTTCAGCGTCCTTTGGTTTTTTCCCAGAGGACGATCCCTCAAGAGCGCGGCGGGAGAGAGCTTCTTCCGCTCGAATGTATTTCTCACTCTTGAGAAGGAGTTCTGAGAAATCCCGAAGAGGCTTCTTGGTAAGGGATGCTCTGAGGCTGTCGTTAGTGACATTGGATTGGAAGGCGGTGGAGGCCACGGACTGGTCCAAGGAGGCGATGGATCTTGCAACCACGGTGAAATATTTGACATAGTCTCTTAGACGCTTGCCCTTCCTTTGATGAAGCAATAGCAGAGAGGTGCTCGTTTTTTCAGCTCGGCAGCTACTCACGAAGTGAGCCAGGAAGAGGCCTTCGAGCTGATCGAAGGAGAAGATGGAGGTCGGGGCTAGATGTGAGTACCATTCCCTTGAAGGCCCCTTCAGCGTGGTCAGAAAAGTTTTGCAGAGAAGCGCGTCCGACGCATTGTGTATCATCATGAGAGTTTTAAAACTCTCGATGTGGTCAGTGGGGTCGGACTCCCCGTTGTATGATTCAAAATGAGGAGGCTTGAAGATATCTGGGACCAGTGCCTCCATTATAGTCCCGAACAATGGAGGCCTGCTGGGGCAAAAATTCCTTACCCGTTGCTCTTCCTCTCTGTCCAGTCAGCCAAGGTGCCTCTTCATCTCATGGAGACGGTGGTAGACCGAATCTTCCCTCCGGTCATACCTTGCTAAGGCCCGGGATTCATCCTCGCGCGGAAGGGGACTGGGAGTGCGATGATGATAGCTAGGGGCAGGTTGAAGACTGGGCGTACGGTGCCTATGGTCTGTGGCAAATTGAGGATTGGGCGCCCGCTGACCGTGGTCGAGAGCAACAATGAGGGACCTCAGGAATGTCTCCTGAAATTGCTGGAACTCTGCCCTCGTAACAGGGGCCTCCTGCTCTCAGTGGTCCCGAGGGGCGAGTTGGCCGACTGGAGAGCGGCTTCAACTTTGATGACGTTGGGGCGACTCCCTTCACCTCCTGGGAAAGTTGGACCTTCTGCGATCTGACCAGTGGGGGGGCCGGGCTCTAGGGGATTAGATCATTGGACCCATTTGATGTTCTCGGCAGGGTATCCCATCGTGGGTCCGCCTCTCATCTAAGTGGGTCTGGAAACCTACCCCAAACTGTCTATTGACGATGATGTTCCGAAGATCCTTCGGGGTAGGGGGACTGTATGAGGCCATGGAGTCGGATTAGGGGTTGTGTATCGACACATGGTTGCGATGAGGAGGTTGCCCTTGTCGACTTCGGTGGGAGGGTCCCCGCGGTAGCCTCTTGTGGACCTTGAGGAGCCTCCTGGGGCTGAGGTTGTTGAGGAAGGGGTCGTCCAGGCTGCGATTGCTAGATAGGTTGAGGGAGAGGCTGTCCAGGCTGGTGGACTTGTTGAGTAGGTTGAGGGGGAACCTCCTGGAATGTATGGGGAGAAGGAGCGGAAGTGGCCCTGCGGTTAGAGACCATCGTCTTCCCCTTCTTGGGAGGCATGGCTTGAAACTAGTTTGGCTGATGAGATAGGACTAAATCGTTTTTTTTGTTTCCCACAAACGATGCCAATCTGTTGCTGCTGATTTCTGGTGTGGGAGCAAACAGATAAATTTATGGGTTCTTGAGGAAAATAATAAAGCGAACTTGGTGACCTTCACCAACGTGTTAATTTGTTTCTTGCCACTGCCGTGAACCTGCACAAAGTTCGATACACCAGGATGGATCCCGGCGACGAAACCTCCGATGCTCTTATCAGTAATCTCAAAGATTAAGAAAGAACTTTAGGTAGAAAAAGATTGATTACCTTGTTACGGTGGGGGGAGAGGGGTATTTATAGTCGCCTTAGGGATTCGTTTCGAGATAAGGATAAATCTATACTTCCCGGTGTTGATGGATAAGCTGGCGAGTTTAAACTCATTTCATGATAAGAAGTGGTTAAACCGCCTCTTAGGGATAATCACGAATTTGAATTACTCATTATCCTTCTAAATTGGTTTGTAACGGGTTGGTACCCGTATCCAATAGAACAAATCCGTTTATGGGTCATTGGGCTTTGAAGAAGAGACCTAGTTCCCATTTCGGACCCGTTTTACTCTTGAGAGCTTTAAGATTCATGCCCGATTTGAACAGTCCCGATTTAGTCCTATTTTTAGACATATCATGAGCCCCCTCTCCTAAAGAATGTGTTTTACAGCCTTTGGAGGGTAGTTTACTGTTTCAATGGCGTACGGGACTTTATCGGAGTTCTTAAGGGAGTTTGGATCTTGCTTGCGGTGTAATAGTGTTTTTCTGAGCTAGCAAAATGCCCAAAATTATTCTTAGATTTTTCTGAATTTTTTGTGATTTTTTTGGATTTTTCTTAGATTTTTTTCTGGATTTTTTGTGATTTCTGGCGAGTGGATCGGATAATGTTGCTGCTGATTTCTGGTGTGGGAGCAAAAAAATGAATTTGTGGGTTCTCGAGGAAAATAATAAAGCAAACCTGGTGACCTTCACCAACGTGTTGATTTGTTTCTTGCCGCTGCCGCAAACCTGCACAAAGTTCGATACAGTGGGATGGATTCCGGCGACGAACCCTCCGACGCTCTTGTTAGTAATCTCAAAGATTAAGAAAGAGCTTTAGGTAGAAAAAGATTGATTACCTTGTTACGGTGGGGGGAGAGGGGTATTTATAATTGCCTTAGGGACCCGTTTCGAGATATGGATAAATCTCTACTTCCTGGTGTTGATGGATAAGCTGGGGAGTTTAAACTCGTATCATGATAAGAAGTGGTTAAAACCGGCTCTTAGGGATAATCACAAATTTGAATTACTCTTTATCCTTCTGAATTGGTTTGTAACAGGTTGGTACCCGTATCCAATAGGACAGACCCGTTTATGGGGTATTAGGCTTTGAATAAGAGACCTAGTTCCTATTTTGGACCCGTTTGTAGGTGAAATTACTGTTTACCCCTGAGAGCTTTAAGATTTGTGCCCAACTTGAACAGTCCCGATTTAATCCTATTTTTAGTCATATCAGATACAATGCCGAGGGACGAACCTACAAAAATTGGGTTTGTTTCGCGAGTTGCTCGAAGTCCATGCTGAGGTACGAGCTAAGCGAAATTATGCAATTTTTGTGAGTGACTCGGAATCCTTGCCAAGAGGTGAGCCTACGAAATTTGGGCATTTTTCGCAAGTGACTCGATGTCTAAGTCGAAGGACGAGCCTGCCAAATTTGGGTAGTTTTCATGAGTGGCTCGAAATCCATGCTGAGGGACGAGCTAACTGAAATTTGAAATCTTTTTACGAGAGGCTTGAAGTCCATGCCGAGGGACGAACCAAGTGAAATTTAGGAGCTTTTTGCAAATGGCTCGGATACCGTGCTGAGGGATGAGCATGCAAAAATTTGGAATTTTTCACAGGTGGCTCGAATGAACAAACCTCTGAACATAAGAAATCTTTCGTGCTTGGTCTTCCTTAGTGTAGTAACTCATTGTTTAGATTTGACGAGTTGCGAGAGCATATCTAGAGACTAGCTGGACCCGAACTTGATGTTCTTGGGCTAATGAGTTGTGGGAGCAGCTCTAAGGATGAGTTGGACTCTGAACTTACTGTATGATAGTTAGCGAGTTGTAGGAGCAGCTCAAGTGACAAGTCGAACTCCAAAGTGGGTTAGCTTGAATCATGAGCTGGACTCCGAACTTGCTATTTGAGAGTTAGTAAGTTCCGGAAGCAACTCGAGTGACAAGTCGAACTCCAAAGTTGGATTAGCTTGAGTCATGAGTTGGACTCCGAACATGCTATTTGAGAGTTAGCGAGTTACTGGAGAAGCTCAAGTGATAAGCCACTCCCAAGTAGGAGTACCTTGAGTCACGAGTTGGACTCCAAACCTACCGGTTGGTAGTTAGCGAGTTGCAGGAGCAGCTCGAATGACATGTGAACTCCGAAGTGGGAGCAGCTTGAGTCACGAGTCGGAGTTGGACTCCGAACTTGTTGTTTGATAGATAGCGAGTTATGAGAGCAGCTCTATGGAAGAGCTGGACTCTGAACATGCTGTTGGAAACTAATTAGTTGTTGGTGCAGCTCAGAAGATGAGCTAAGCACCAAACTCATTATATGTAGCTAATGAGTTGTTGGGGTAGCTCCGAAGAGGAGCTTAGCATCGAACTCGGTGTTTGCATCCGGAGAGTAGTACAAGAATTTATGAAAGAAATGATAAGTGTTTTTTGAAAAATCAAATTAAGTAGCTGCCTTGGTGGCTAGCTTTTACTACATGCATTGACCATTATAGGGGTTGGTCTTATTACAAATCTCAAGAATTTAGTGTAGTGCGTTAAGAACCCGTGTTAAACTTTATCAAGTGCTCGACATATCAGGTCCTTAATATCTCCTTTCCCGCTAGGCCTTCAATTAGGTAAGCTCCTGGGAGGACAAATTTGAAGACCTTATAGGGTCATTCCCAGTTAGGAGTGAGATTTCCCTTCTTGCGTGGCTCAGAAATCTCAAGGAACCCAAAGGGTGTTTCTTCTAGCTCATCAACGGGTTCCAACTCAACTTGGTTCCACTCTTGTGGGAGCAATAAGGATTCTAGCAAGAGGACCGAGTCCCCCCATTGTAGTCATGTAGCATGTTGGTTGTGTAGCATGCCCGAGTTACTTTTTGACTTCCCTTGACTTCTCTCACCCCAACTGGCATGGGTAACTTTATCTTTATATGGAACACTGAAGCTAAAACGTGGAAAGCTGCTAAGCCAGGGCGACTGAGAATGGCGTTGTAGGCAGCCTTCACATTAACAATCAAGAAGTCCATGGTGTCGGTTTGGAGAGTGCAGTGCGTTAAGAACCCGCGTTAAACTTTATCAAGTGCTCGACATCTCAGGTCATTAATATCTCCTTACCCCCTAGGCCTTCAATTAGGTAAGCTCCTGGGCATACAAATTTGGAGACCTTATAGGGTCATTCCTAGTTAGGAGTGAGCTTTCCCTTCTTGCGTGGCTCAGAAATCTCAAGGAACCCAAAGGATGTTTCTTCTAGCTCATCAACGGGTTCCAACTCAACTTGGTTCCATTCTTATGGGAGCAATAAGGCTTCTAGCAGGAGGACCGAGCCCCTCATTGTAGTCATGTAGCATGTTGGTCGTGTAGCATGCCCGAGCTACTTTTTGACTTCCCTTGACTTCTCTCACCCCAATTGGCGTGGGTAACTTTATCTTTATATGGAACACTGAAGCTAAAACATGGAAAGCTGCTAAGCCAGGGCGACTAAGAATGGCGTTGTAGGCAGCCTTCACATTAACAATCAAGAAGTCCATGGTGTCGGTTCGGAGAGTGGGGGCTTTGCCTGCTATTAAGTCGAGGGTGACAATTCCTTCAACTTAAATTGGAACCCTGGAGAACCCAATGTATGTGTACCTGGCGGGTTTCAGGCCGTCCCTGGACATCTTGAAACCATTGAAAGCTTTGGGGAAGTTGATGTTCACCAAACTACCATTATCTACCAAGATGCAGCGCACTTCTTGGATCACCATGGAGAGGCTGATCACTAGATTTTCATAGTGGGGGGCGGATGCCTTCAAGATCTCGGTCCAAAAAAGTTACTAGAACTCCCCAACTCTGGGGGGGGGGGGGGACGTTTTGCACTAAGTTGACTTCTAAAACAAACCTCTTTTGGGAGTAGTTAGACACTCCTCCCTTAGGACCTCAATGGATGGAATGGAGAATGGCCCGAGACTCGGAGTCCTGGACCTCGAGATCTTTCTATGTGCGCTTATTAGCTCCTCGAACCGGTGGAGATTAGACTGTTCTTCTGGGTGTATTCGGAGAGGTGACCACGACGGACGAGAACTTCGATTTTGTCTTTGGAAGCTCGACACTCATATGTGGCATGGCCATAGTCCTTGTGAAACCGACACTGATGGGGGTCGAAATCGCAAGTATTGACGATCGTCCATCCCCGCACGAATCTCGAAGTTCCCAAGGGCGAATCTTTAATTCATAACAGCCACAGGCCCACGATCAGCACATGGCCACCCGCAGACCCACTATTTTGGCTTAGTCCACAAGGGAGGCTGATTCCTAGCCCAACTGGGAGATTCATCGATCAGGTTCGACTGGCAATCAAATCCCCCTAAATAAGGGAGAAAATAACTAGTCAAATCAGTTATGGAATCTTCTCAACAAGTGCTCCCTCTTTTGCATATAAATAAATCCCTACCTCCTCAATTACCAGGTAATGAATATTTTCCCCACTAAACATAGTTTTCACATCTGATTACTAACTTGATCGCCCAATAGC
This sequence comes from Hemerocallis citrina, assembly GCA_017893485.1. NCBI lineage: Eukaryota > Viridiplantae > Streptophyta > Magnoliopsida > Asparagales > Asphodelaceae > Hemerocallis > Hemerocallis citrina. The sequence goes on from CM030362.1 coordinate 210,666,405, forward strand.
TTGTCGACGAGAAAACTCGTTGTGTTTTAGGCATTTTTGCAGGTTTATGGTGGTCTTCCAACCATCAATTCCACATGCATTCCATAAACACTAGCCTCACATAAGGATCTAATCAACGGTGCCGATCTAAGCTTTCCCTAATATCATAGAACTCATTATCTGGTTGTGAATCTTTCCCTATGCTTTCCCTAATAATCAACGGCTGGCAATCAAATCCCCCTAAGTTTTAGGCGTTCACTCTCAATGTGATCCGCCAAGTCGAATTCGCCATTGTAAGTCTAGAAGGCTGGAGGCTTGAAATCTCCCGGGACCGGAACTTCGATAACAAAGGGGGAAAGGAGGTAGAACGGGCGGTATCCCCTGTTTTTTTGCCTCTCCTATTGCCCTATTCGAGCAAGGTAATCCTCCATCTCATGGAGGAAATTCAGGGCCGCGTCTTCACGTCCCTCGGATCGGGTGAACCAGTAGGACTCCTCGTGGTGGATTGGGCTGGTGCGAGGGCGGCTCAAATAATGATCCCTCTCGGGATTTGTGCAGAGAGCATGTAGAACCTCATTCCTGAAATCATGGAACTAAGCTCTGGTTACGGGACCTTGCTTCTACTGATTATTCTTCAGGGCCTGACGATTTACGGGAGAGGCTCTGCTCGTTCCTCCGCCGACGGGGGAACGACTCCTACGGCTCCCGTGGTGACCCGAACGGGCGCCCCCGCTTTGGGAGCAATTATACTCAATGCGTTGATGGAGGTCTTCCTCATGTGTCTGTTATTGATGACGTATCAGATGTCTTGATTAGAGGAGTGTTCTACCCTCCTGCCGACGGAGAGAGAGGTAGCGTTGACAAGACCTTGGCCCTCAGGAGAAGGGGGACTGGATCTGTGTTTTGAATGCCGCCTCTGAGACCCCTGGGTTACCACCATATTGAGGGAGAGGTACGACGTTGTTAGACGAGGAGGTAGATCGACCTAGCAACTCGGGGATGTCGCCTTCTTTACTTTGGGGGCCATTGTCAAAAGAAGCTTTTAATCGTGGAGTCTGACCGGAGGGCTGGATCTGTGCTTTTCCACAGACAACGTCAAGCTGATGCAGTTTCCAGTGTGGGAGCAACAGATCATGAGTTCTTCGATGAGTAGGGAAAGTTTATATCTCACTCGTTGATCAGATCTAATGTGAGGTTGATATTTGTGAATGAATCTAGAATGGACTGTTGAGATACTATCGAAAACCTACAAAAAACCTTAAACACTGGGAGTTTTCCCGTTGACCGACTCTCCGACGATCAAGTGGGTCTTTGTGTATAAAATATTGATTACCTGATAATGGCGGGGGTTATATTTATCGGCCTGAGGTAGGGCAGTTATATGAAGATTTCCTAACTGATTCGGAAGATTCCCTAATCAAGGGATTCAATCAGTTAGTATCTCCTTATCTTGGGAGGTTTGATTGCTAGCCATGATTGGCTGCTTAATCTCCTCTATTTGTACTGCAAATCAGACTCACTCATTGACTAAGCTGAGATGATGGGTATGTGGATGGCTCATGCTCTGATCGTAGGCATATAGCTATTATGATATTAATGTTTCCCCCCTAGAAACTCCGAGATTAGTGCAGGAATTGTACGACCACAATAAACTGTAATTTTTACCCACATCAACAGAGAACATGATTTTCTCGCTCGGTAACAAAACCTGCGTGTTCCTATGTGTCCTTTGAAACCTGGCACATGCAATTCAAAGATTTGGAAGACTAGATAGTAGTAAGTCATACGAAATATTTAATGTTCAAACTTAGAAGTTTGAATTCCATGTATATGTGGTGGCTAAGCAAAAGATCATGCATAATTCACGAGTAATATGATAGATATATTAATATACATGTGTTACTGTTTACGTACGGAATAGAGTACTAGTCCTTTTCTTAGAGCATCCACAGTCGTGGGCTAAATACCCAAAATTTGGAAAATTTGGAAAAAAACGCACTGCACTCGTCGTCCAAATACCCAAAATTTGGGTTGACGATGAACAGTGCGCTGCCAAATATAGCAGGCGATATGGCGAAATGGAAAATATAGCTTTCGGAAGATAAAAGTCCGTCCGATCTAATTAACAGCAAATAATCTTCCGTATCGTACGAAAAGTACCGTTCCCAATGATTAAGACGCATTCGCAAAAAAAAAAAAAAAAAAAATTAAAAATGAGATTGACGGTGTATTATACACCGTCTGTTCAAATAATGGGAATTTGACCATTCGGAAGGACGGTAGTTAAAGTACCGTCCGCTCTAAATTTTTTTTTTTGGTTTACCTTTTCACAATTACCAACTTACCCTTCGCTATTTAATCCGTCTCTTCTTTGCCAATTTTTATCTTTCCAACGGCTAGAAAAAATCACAATCGCTTCTTTCAACGGCTATTTCTTTCAACGGCTAATTTTTTCTGAGCCAACGGTTAGAAAAAAATTTCTTATATAATCGTTAGTGAGAAATCAACACAGCCTTCACTTCTCTACATATCCTCCTGCTTGTGCTAGCTCAATTCCTCTCTCTGTTCATTATCAACGAGGTGTTCCTGTCTCTCTGCTCATTATCAACGAGGTGTTCCTCTCTCTCTGTTCATAATCAACTGAGGTATTCAAAACAGTTTATAGTTTTTTTTAATTTTTCAGTATAATTTCTTCCTATCTCACGGTCGTTTTCAAATTTATTTTCAGTTCATTTTATGGCTAATCCCCGTCCAATTAGAGGCCGAGCATATACCGTGTATGAGGATATTCTTTTGGCACAAAGTTGGGTTGCTATAACCCAAGATCCGTTGATCGGTAGCGATCAAACTGGCAACCAATTTTGGAATAGGATATATCTCACATTTGAGAATCTATCTGGGTGTACAACAGATCGAACGGCCGGCTCTCTTTCTAGTAGATTTTCCACTATGGCCAAGGAAGTATCACTGTACATTGCAAAGTTGAGCGGTGTGAACAATAGAGCGGCAAGTGGTACGACGAACGCCGATAAGGTTTGTTTTGTAGGATTGTATTTTATTGTAATGATTGTGTTATTTTTTTATATTTTAAATTTTGATCACGTATTTTTTGTTACCAATTATTAAACTATGATAGGTACGTGATGCAAGATTAGAATATATGCAATCGGCCGGAAAGCCCTTCAAATTTGAAGAGTGCTACGAGATTTTGAAAGATCAACCCAAATTTTCTATACGTACTACACAAGTGTTCGAGAATGTTCCGAATAGTCAATATGCCGATGGTGGTTGTTCAACCCCTTCCCCCACAAATGTTCAGTGGGATTCAGATATACCGATTGATTTAAATGCGCCCTCGCCACGGTGTTGTGTATCACGATTTTCCTGAACAGCTAACGATAACACAGCCATGCGTTGATTAATAACCCTCGCTATCATGTCATTCTCTTCGTCGGATGATGATGAATCCATAGCGTTACTTGAAGAAGCCATTTCGTTAGAATGTTTGGGTTGTTTTTTTATCTACTGGTTTCTCATTCTTAAAGGGGGACGATGGGTTTAAATAGGATTAGAACTAGTGAACACCAATTGGACTTCAAACAGAAAGTGGACACAAACAAAAAGTCCAAATAGTAAAAGGATGTGATCATTCATTTGTCACATCAATTGACAAATATACCAATTCTCTGAAATGCCCTTATTATGTTAGTAACCTGTTTCCTTAAACACCACAATCTATTAATTCTTAAAACATAATTAATATTTACAGGCAAAACATATCTATTCACTATACTCATTTTCACTTTCAGGGACATATTCCTGTGATGGGTTAGATGATCCAAAATGATAATTACTGTAGTCATAATTCCAACCCCTCCCTCCCCGAGCTGAATGTGAAGGCCGTTCTCCCGATATTGATCTCCGACGATTGTCAACTTGTGTTGGAATAGACGACCTTAATACCATGTCGGTTAGAATGAGCCGTCGTAATTGTGCTTCCGTATTAGACAATAGAGCATTCTCCTGGTACAATTCCTCCTGTTGAAAGTTATAAATAGTAAATAAAAGTGTGTATATGGGGGTAAATATTGATTCGTTGGAAACTAAACTTACATAAGACTTGGTCCTTGTTAATAAACAACCGTCTGAACAAATTGACGGTGCTTTATAACCCGTCCTTGGCATTTTTTTAAAAAAAAAAAAAAAAATTTAAAAGAAGGTCTACCAACGGTGAATAATGTACCGTGGCTTCAAATTAACGGTGTATTATCACCCGCTGTTGGGTTTTTTTTTTAAAAAAAAAAAGGGTTAATACCGCTCCACCCACGGTGTATTATATACCATCTTATGAGATTGACGATAGATAATCTTCCGTCGTTTAAACGGAAACAAACGACCAATCGAAAATAGCCAAAAAATAGCTTCAACGACTGCAGCTACATTCTATTTTTCCTATTTCTAAATTTCTATTTACCCAAAATTTGGCTTCAACGACTGTGGATGCTCTTATGCAATCAAACGGAAAATGTTCCATCTAAAAACCAGCTGGTCCTTTGAACTTGGCGCGCCGCGCGTGATAAAGACTTCTGAAAGATCCTACTTATATGCACATTTATGTGATATTAATTCAGTCACATTAAATTGGCTTTCTTGAAAACCACAGAAAAATAATTTTTTTTTGACAAAATGCTCTGTAAATTATTATATTTATATATTATATAGGCCTTCTCTCTTCTTTCACCATTTTAAAATATAGAAAAAAAGCCAAAACAGAGACTAATACGTGCTAATATACTCAATTTACTGAAAATAAAAAAAAGAAAAACAAACAAAAACCCCTCATCTTCAATCTTCTGATCCCATTTTCAAAATCCCTCATCTTCTCATCCTTTCCGGACACCTTCTCCGACCACACTGCTGCTGCCTCCCACTTTCCATGCGCCCATCCTTGCCTCTGACAACTCTGCCTCCCACGAACGTCCAACCCGCTCATCCGCTACCCGACGCCGCTTCTGACGCACCTCGCCCTGCCTTGCCTTTTCTGATGCCGCCTCCGACGCACTTCGCACCCCGCCATCTCTCATCTTTTGAAACTTTTTGTTATTACCTCTTCAAAGCTCAAACCCCATGGAAATGAAGTGGGTTCTGGTAGACCAAGATGGGTCGGAAGAGAAAGCAAATACTTTTTGTAAATCACCCTAGGGGGGTGACTAGGGTGATTGTGCGAAATTAAAAATTAATAAAATAAAGTGCAAATTAAGTAAAAGAGTTAAGAGCAGCAGACACAGATGACGCAGCGATATAACGTGCTTCGACCATCAGGTCTACCTCCACACCACCTACTTGTAGCAATTCTCCATCACAAGCATTCCACTATACTTAAAACCCTTTGTACAGTGATTCTCAGATTCAGGCCAAGAGACCTATTACACCAACAGGACTTTCAATACAAGTCCTGTCAATCTCACCGAGGTGGAAAAGAAAGAAAAACCAAAACTCAAGATCGTTAATGATCCTGACTGAAGAATAGAGAAAAAGTATCGCTCACACTCGGATTGATTATCGAAAAATTAGTTCAGAATATTTTTTCAGAAGTAATAAGGTTAAAGAACACACAGTGGATTCGTCCAATATAAGTAGACAGGGAAGTGTATCGATCAAAAATAGAAACGATACTTTCCAAGAATACACACAGTGCAAAGTGCAGTCGACCGGCATATTGGTGCGGTCGACCGTTCAGCTCTCTGACGTAAAGTAGAGAGGTGAAAGGTCGACCACTTCTCAAACAACTCAAGGTTGTGGTCGACTGCGATGCGGTCGACCGTCATGAAGTATGGTCGACCGATATTGCGTTGTATTTTCCGAATCCACTCTGTTTTCTTTCCATAAACTAATCTATCTTTCATCAATCTTATACAATTAAAATCTTACGAAAATAGAAGAAAAAATTCAGGTCTTGTTATCTTCCTCTTTTGCTTGTGAACCAATTAATCAATAACTCTTTTTGAATATCTTCCTCTTTTGCTTGTGTTTGCCATCTATCTTTATTACTTTTCTTGTTTGAATATTCCTGAATCTCTCTTGGATCTCTTGTTGATATTTGCTGATATTATTCTCCTTATTTGATCCTGAAAATCTGAACAACTAACTTTAAACTTATTAGTATTAATGAGCATGTTTTGTGCACACCAAACTAAAATTCAACAATGTCCCCCTTTTGGTGTGAACAAAACATGCTAGAATGATTCAAAATTAAAATAGGCCACATAAGTACTCCCCCTGAGTTTAGTATATCCTGTAATACAGAATTTCATAAGCAAGATCTTTTAAGAGAAATGTAAATGCTCCCCCTTAATTCAATGCCACATGTTATACAGAACTATAACATATATGATTAGTGTAAAACTTTTGAAAACATATTTGTAGTTGAAAACATTCATAGAATCATTGTAAAGCATGTGAAAACATTTCATGAATACTTTAGACTTTATTTGAAAACATTCCAAACATTCCAAAAGAAATTCTCCCCCTTTTTGGAACACACCAAGAGGGATTAAGTAAAAGAAAAGTGAATAAGATATTTCATTTAAAACAAGAGTTTTTATCCAAAACTAGAGAGGAGATCGGTCGACCGTACGGTCGACCGCAATAAAGATGATTTTTAAAAAAAAATTCCGAGAGCATACCGGTTGACCGCACGCCTTTGTCAAAAACACAACAGATCACAGAAGGAAAACCGGTCGACTGCATGGTCGACCGCAAATAGTAGAAACCAACTTTTGAAAATAATGTGTAAAACCAATTTTAACCGAGAGGAAACCGGTCGACCGCCCAGTCGACCGTTCACCCTCACAGGCGTACAGTCGCCCGTTCAGTCGACCGCAGAATGGAATTTCATGCTGAGATATTAATCACATTTAGCTCTCATTTCAAAAAATGAAATCATTTTTCATCTAAAGGTTTTTTAAAAATATCAGCATGTTGTGAATCAGTAGAAATATTCAAGTAAAATATCCTCCGTTTGAAAGTGATCTTTAATAAAATGATACCTAATATCAATGTGTTTTGTGCAACTGTGTTGGTCAGAATTTTTGGTCATATGAACAGTGCTAGTGTTGTCACATTTTATTGGAATATGATAAAAAAAATACCTTGTAATCTTCGAGAGTATATTTCATCCATAATACATGCGCACTGCAGGATCCTGCTACGATATATTCAGCTTCGATAGTAGAGAGAGTGACAGAGTTTTGCTTCTTGTATGCCCACGAGACAATGTAGTTTCCCAAAAAGTGACATATATCGCTAGTGTTCTTTCTATCGGTCAAGCTACCGGCATAATCTGCATCAGAATATCCTACAAAAGAAATATTTCTATTTTTTGGATACCAAAGTCCTGTATTTGGTGTGCCTTTGAGATATCGAATGATATGCTTAACGGCAACCAAATGTGATTCTTTGGGACACGATTGAAAGCATGCACATAGAAAAACACTAAGCATAATATTTGGACGAGATGTAGTAATATAGAGTAAACTACCAATCATACCTCGATAAGTAGAGATATCAACATTATTACCAGATTCATCTTTTGAAAGCTTGGTGGTAGTGGCCATAGGAGTTTTGTAAGCATTTGCAGTTTCAAGTCCAAACTTTTTGACTAATTCCTTTGCATACTTGGATTGATTGATAAAGATGCCATCCTTTCCCTTTTGACATGTCGCTTCGTATAAGAGTTGGTGGATGGCTAGACATGATTTTTCATGTGGGGCATCTTTCACCTGTCGAAATTTGATGTTGTACATGTTCATCTTCCATGGAATCAATTTGTTCTGCAAGCATCTCTTCTATTTGCGATTTGGATGCATCTTCATCTGGATGAGATTTTTTATTTTGATCATTCATATTCGGGTCTTCTTCAACGTGAACCTGTTTATTTTCAACCCGAATAGCAAATTGGCATGGCTCACATGATTTATCTTTCTCAAATTTGATTTTAGGAATCCCCTTTACAAGCTCCTTGGTTACGAGTTTGTTGAGATTGCCTATAGCCGTGTGTCCAAGTCTTCTATGCCAGAACCAACCATCCTCATTTCTTGCAACAAAGCACCTCATATTTTCCTGTGCTAATTAATTAGAATTTATAATATAGACATTGTTATATCAGTTAGCTAGAAGTAAACAAGATTTATTGCTATATAGTACATTGCATGAATTTTTATCAAAAGTGACTGTATAGCCTTTATCACATAATTGGCTGACACTAATTAGATTATGTTTCAAACCTCTTACCAATAGAACATCCTCAATGGAGCATGAGGAACCAAAGTTTATTTTACCTTTACCAATGGTTTGTCCCGTGCTATTATCTCCAAGATGATGTCCTTTCCTTTCTCCCTTGATAGTAATGCAAAATATTTGTTGTCACATGTCATATGATTTGAGCATCCAGTATCAAGGTACCATCGATCTTTAGTCTTGATATGCTGAGGTACCTACACCAAAATTAGTAGGTATAATTTTGCGTGCCCAAGTTTGTTTTGAACCTGCATTTACATCCTTTCTTACCCACACACAATTAGTATTCCTTTTTAATGGAAAATTAAAAGAAATGTGCCCTAGTCTACAACAATAATGACATGTGATACGACTATGTCTTAAGTCATGCACACTTGCATAACTTTGGATTGGTTTATGATTTTGTTGGAGTTTGTGCAAGTGTGTATGACATGATGATTTACATTTTTGATGGTGTATTGGCTCTTCGTAACCAAGCCCTCGATTATCATGATAAGATCTTGAATTTTTTGTAATAAGGTAAATGCACCCTTCATATTTTTTAACAATCTTTTCAAGCTCAGTTACTATTTTACATAATCTTTTCCTAGTCATCTCATCGTTTTTCATGTTCCAACGAAGAGTGTCTAGTGTAGCATCAAGAATCCTATTTTGTTCAAGAGCTTCATTACATCCTTCCACTACCTCATCAAATTTTTTTTTTACATTCTTTTAAATCATCTGTGAGTTTGGCTATATAAACAGATTTCTCATGAATTTTTCTTAAGTGATCATCATGCGTTGCTAAAGATTCTCGAATTTGTTGTTTTAAGATTTCATTTTCCTCTAGCAATACAGCATGATCTTTTCTAATTGACTCAAATTTTTCCAAGATCAAGGCATTCTTATTTTTCAGTTTTTGATTTTTTGTAATGCAAGAGTCATGGGTATCATTTGAAATTTGTTTATATTGCCTAAGTTCACGACTTAATTTCTTAGCATAGTCTTTCAAACCATTACACATGTCTACTAGTTCATCATAAGTGGGTTCTTCGATTACCTCTTCTTGAGATGGTGATTGCACCTCACCATGCCCAAGAGCCATGAAGCCGACGCCGTCATAGCTTTGCACTCCCTCACTTGAATCGGAATCTAACCATGTTGCCTTTAGCGCCTTCTTTTTTAAACTTGGGTTTGAGCTGTAGTAGTCCCTGTTTCTGTCTTGTGAGATGAGACAATTTGCACGAATGTTTCCAGGCTTCTTGCACTTATAGCACACATCATCTTTATCCTTCTCCCTTTCTCCTTGGTACTTGCCATAATTCTTATGTTTGAGATACTCACGAAATTGTTTTGTCAATAGAGCAGTGTCCTCATCTGACTCCTCACGATCTGAATCTGCTTTTGATGGTCGGGATTTTTCTGCTTTTAGTGCAATGGTCTTCTCTTCTTGTTTTGGTTCAATCCCGATGTTTTCTCTGTATATTTTGGTCTCCGAAATTTCCATCTCGTATGTCTTCAGCTTTTCTTGGAATGTGTAATAGTCGAATCCCTTATCTTCAAGAGTCTCCCTAATTGTAGCGGCATTTACATCCCATTCTGACGTGAGACAGCTTATGAGCTTTCCAACCTTTCGGTCATCATCTAGTCCCTTACCTAAGCTCTCAAGTTCGTGGACAATGATATCGTAGCGGGCAAGCATTTGATCCACATTTTTTCCTAGCAACATGTGAAACACATCAAACTTATAGAAACATAAATTAACTTTAGCTTTTACCTCAAAAGCGGTTCCTTCATGCCGCTTCAGCATGTTGTTCCAGTTCTCGTATGCTGTTTTGCAGTTACGCACGTATCGCATTAGTTCATCGTTATTCAACCCTGCATAGAGAGCTGTCATGGCTTTGGAATTTGCTGTTTTGAGGGCCAACTCTGCTTTTGTGAAGGATGTCTTCCCGTTACTAACTGGAATTTCTGTTTTATTGATACACACATTCCATACTTCTTCTCCGAGCATCTAAAAACTGAGACATACGAACTTTTCAAACGTCATAGCATTTTCCATCAAAAAATGGTGACCGTGTAAGGCTTGTCCCATTGGAGATAAATGGTTCCGATGGGTGCAAGTTATCGGAAGGAGGGATTTCGGCCATTGGACCTTTTGCTTAAGCTTTTCAGCTTTTTGATAAGCACCTCACTCTGATACCACTGTAAATCACCCTAGGGGGTGAATAAGGTGATTGTGCGGAATTAAAAATTAATAAAATAAAGTGCAAGGTAAGTAAAAGAGTTAAGAGCAGCAAACACAGATGACGCAGTGATATAATGTGGTTCGACCCTCAGGTCTACGTCCACACCACCTACTTGTAGCAATTCTCCGCCACAAGCGTTCCACTATACTTAAAACCCTTTGTACAGTGATTCTCGGATTCAGGCCGAGAGACCTATTACACCCACAGGACTTCCAATATAAGTCCCGTCAATCTCATCGAAGTGGAAACAAAAGAAAAACCAAAACTCAAGATCGTTAAAGATCCTGACTGAAGAATACAAAAACAAGATCGCTCACACTCAGATTGATTATCAAAAAATTAGTTCAGAATATTTTTTTAGAAGTAATAGGGTTAATGAACACACAGTGAACCAATATAAGTCGACAGGGAAGTGTATCGATTAAAAATAGAAACGATACTTTCCAAAAATACACACAGCGCAAAATGCGGTCGATCGGCATATTGGTGCGGTCGACTGTTTAGCTCTCTGACGTAAAGTAGAGAGGTGAAAGGTCGACCGCTTCTCAAACAACTCAAGGTTGTAGTTGACTGCAATGCGTTCGACCGTCACGAAGTACGGTCGACCGATATCGCGTTGTATATTCCGAATCCACTATATTTTCTTTCCATAAACTAATCAATCTTATACAAATAAAGTCTCATGAAAATAGAAGGAAAAATTCAGGTCTTGATATCTTCCTCTTTTGCTTGTGGACCAATTAATCAAGAACTCTTTTTGAATATCTCCCTCTTTTGCTTTTGTTTGCCTTCTATCTTTATTACTTGTTTGAATATTCCTGAATCTCTCCCTCTTTTGCTTTTGTTTGCCTTATATCTTTATTACTTTCCTTGTTTGAATATTCCTGAATCTCTCTTGGATCTCTTGTTGATATTTGTTGATATTACTCTCCTTATTTGATCCTGAAAATCTGAACAACTAACTTTAAACTTATTAGTATTAATGAGCATGTTTTGTGCACACCAAACTAAGAGTCAACACTTTTTTTTATAAGTCACTTTATTCTTATAAAACAAATTATAAGTCAATTTGTTCTACAAGCCATCTTTTGCCCTCAGGTTTCTTCTCCTCTCCCTCCCTTTTTTATTTTGATTTTCTATTTTTGGGACTTTTTTAGTAATTAAGTTTGAGATTTTGGGGTTCTGTGGAATTTTGTGCAGAGTGCTCAGATCCTGGAATTTTTTCCTAAACTGCCCCACTTTTTGAAAGTTTTTACCAAACTGCCCTACTTTTTAAAAAAATTCTCAAAATGCCCTACTCGATTTTCGATAAAGCAAGTTTGGGTAAAACCCCATCTCTTTTTCATAAAGCGAGTGTTAGGCTTTGGTTTTCACTTACCCACACTCGCTTTCTCAAAAAACGAGGGGATTTATCTCACACTCGCTTTTCAAAAGCGAGTGTCGATTGGGACTTTTTAACCCCCATGCTTTAAAATCAGATCTCACTTTCTCTTTCACTCTCTATCTTTATCCTCCTCTTCTAACCCCGAAATCCTAACCCATCTCTCATCTCAATTTCGTCCATTAACCCAAAATATTCGTCGATTAACTCATAAAATCCTCGCATTTCTCTTCTTGTTTCGATTTTCCACTTCTCTCAACTACATATCTCATCTCGATTAACCCAAAAACACTAAACCCCAATATTCAAGAGTTCGTTCATTTTCAAATTTGGGAATAAAGAGTGTGGTTGAAGGAGCTTCTTCGACCTCTTATTCACTATCTACATTAATAGAGTGCTGCGTCAGTTTAGTCTCCTTCAAATGATTCCTGTTGTCGAACCGTTCAATGCCAATATGCATTCTATCAATGAAATGGGTCGGCAATCCAGACACAATTGGGCTGCATGCTTCGCTACATATGTTGAGAGACGGAATCAGTAATGGTTCAATGAAATCATTGGTGACATTCCTCCGTTTGACCGATCGGTATATGCGACTTACATTGCCTGGTACGAGAGGATGACTAGACGCTATATCTCTTCGACAATGCAGACTCCTGCTGGTGTGGTAGTCCAGATTCTTCGACCAGTAGCCGAACCAGCAGATCAACATTCGATGAATTTCCTTATGTTCCAACCGAAGGCATTGACTCTTCGTACAATTGTATGTTTTTAAGTTTTGTTGTATTTTTTAAAGTTTTTCTAGAATTTTGGTTTATATATGCATGCACTATATTTAACATTTCAACCTCTCATATTTTGTAGATGAGCTAGACTTGGACTATGGCTAAAAAATGTGCTACTGTGTTGAGGAGAAACGTTGCGGAATCGGTGAATCACTTTGCACGCAAGATGATGATGTCGTGTCGCGCACAAGCTGATGCTGTGGGCGAGGGAGCAACCTTAGATGCCATACTAACTACTCCTGCACATAGAACCAGTGCACGTGGTGTTTGTAGGAAGAAAGTTGTCCATAGACCCCCACATCGTCCTAGAAACGATTCCAAAGATGAAGATGAAGAGGTTGATATACAAGAAAACATTGAGGGGACACAACAACAAGAAGATGACCCGATTCCGATGTCCGGTGTCACACAGGCCACTCCACAACGTGGTAAAAGGCAAAGGAGACCCCCCGCTTTCTTCACACCCGATCCATGAAGCTTTTTTTTGTATTAATTTTTCAATGTTTTGTAATGTGTGTTTCAATGTCGTAAACTTTTATAAATTTGAAATGTATGAAGCAATGCAAGTTCGTATGGGGTGTGTGAGTGTGTGATTGTTTCATTGTTTCAAAGTTTTTAATGATTGTGTTTTTGTGTTATGTATGAGTGTGAATGTTTGAGAATTGGTGAAGTTGGTTGAGAATTGGTGAGGTTGGTTGGGAATGTTTTTGTGTTATGTATACAGGGCCAACTATGAAATTGTTGAAGTGTTATGTATACAGACCCTAGACTCACTTTCTCATAAATCGAGTTTAGGTGAAACCACCTCGCTTTCTCAGAAAGAGTGTTGAGTGGATAGTTTTCCAGAGATGTAGCTGATCTCTAGAAAACTAACTACTCCGCAGTCGCTTTCCGAGAAAGCGAGGTGGTTTCATGTAGACTCGCTTTCTAGATAGTTTTCTAGAACTGAAGCTGATCTAAAACTATCTACTCAACACTTGCTTTCTGAGAAAGTGAGTGTGGGTTAAACACCGTCGCTTTTTCAAAAAACGAGTCCAGACTTTGTGAAAACCAAAGCCTCACAGTCGCTTTCTGAAAAAGCGATGGGGTTTTATCCAAACTCGCTTTTTCGGAAAGCGAGTAAGGCGTTTTGAAAAATTTTTCAAAAAATAGTCAGTTTGAGAAAAAACTTTCAAAAAGTGGAACAGATTGGTAAAAAATTCCAGATCCTGACTACGCTTCCACGGGGTGTAAGGCGGTTGTTAACTGCACACAGTGCCTTCCTTCCTTGAAAGACCAGTTTAATGGGCCGTGATTTCTTTCTTAATAATTTGTTTTTTAATGATGGAATAATTTGGATTCTTAACTACTGTCATCTAGATTTGAATTGAATAGTGTGGTCATTTATATAATTAAAAGGTCATCAAAAGTTACATTGGACACTTGATAAAAATGAAATGAAATGATTTTGTTTCCATAGCTGATCACTTTAAATGGGAGGTTAAAATTGTTCGTGTTGTTGTGGTTAGATGAGGTTGTGTTCAACGAGTTCTTCAAGCGTTGCTTAAGTCAATTTTTCCTCCAATAAGCCGAGTTTGAACCCCCAACCTCTTTTTTAGTATCTACGAGACTTACCACTATACCACTCACATTATAATTATAATTATAATTATTATTATATATTATGCTGATAGGTCTATATCCTCTCTCCTTCCTTTATTTTGAAATAGAGAAAGGTGAGCAAAAGTAGAAATTCACATATAAATTTACGCGTTCCATGTGCACGTTTTCAAAGAAATTAAAAAATAAAAATAAAACCCCAAACATCTAATCAGTCACTATCTCAATTTTTTCCAATTTTGAAACCCTCCCCAACCCTCCACCGCTTTGGCCAGAGCTGCCCTCCCCGACCCTCACTCCCTCCAACGCTGCCCTCCGCGATCTTCCCCATGGTCGGCGCTGCCCTCCTAGAACCTCTATCCCACCACATAAACCCTGATGGATTCGAAGGTGAGATCAAATTATCCCTTATCATCGCCTTCCTTTATGCTTTAATTTTTGGTTTAGATTGTTGTTCTGCTTGCTGTAATCTTTGATCCAAATTTTGTTGTTAGTTTTACATGTTTAGATCTATGTGAATGAAATTTCTGTTCACATATGTATACTTGCTTTTGGTATTGTTATTATATAGCTCCGTCTTATTTGCAAGGACACAAGATACTTAATGTTATATCTGTAATGAGGTTTGATCTCATAGTTTTAACATTAGTTTCTGTGGATATTATGATTCTTTAAGAGCATCTGCAGTCATTTTGTTAAAAAAATGGGTATATGGAAAATATAGAAATAGCAATTAGGGCGTAGCGCTGCAGTCATCAAAACTAAAAAAATGGCTTTTTCTGGATGAAACGGAAGATGATCTACCGTTGGTATATAGTGAAAGAAAAAAAACCATTAGAAGATAGATCATCTGCGATGAATTTTTTTTTTTTTTAATTGTGAAGGATCCAACACAAAAATTATATATATTTTTTAAGTGCGGTGTGTGAATGAATTTAAGAAAAATAAAGTAAATAAAAATAAATAAAAATAAAAATTCTAAGGACGGGAGATCATCTCCCGTCCAACAACTTACCCAACTTTTTTTTTGTTTTTTTCCTCAAATGTCAACAGAGATGTTGACCGAGTTTTTTTTTAATTTTTTTTTTCCAAACGTTAAATCATATGCCGTCTGTTCATTTCGCTATTAAAAAATTCCTCTCAGACGGCATATTATATGTCGTCCGACACATAGACGGTACATCATCTTCCGATTTCTATAATATGCATAAAGCCAATTTCGCTGCCAAATATAGCCATCTACTGTTCATCTAATACCCAAAAAAATGGATATATAGACAACGACTGCAGACATTTTTATCCATTTTTTGGATATATAGACAACGACTGCAGATGCCCTAATGTCTAGGTCTTTTATATAAATTATTCTATATATTCCTATGTTTGTTGACCTGAAGGGATTCTTTAATGTGGAGGTCCAGAGGAATACATATCGAGATCTTCCAAACTATCCAATGCTATTGATATAACAACAACAACATGCTGGAGTTTGTAAAATGTGATGTGGACCTTCAATGCCCTATCCTACACAAGTATCTCTATCCGGCACATATTCTTCGTTTATTTTGTTTATGAAAATAAATATTAGGGGTATATAAATCAGATTGTTGTTTACATATTTTTCTTAGCAAATCTTGACATTTATTGAAATTTAAGGAGTATGCCGTACATTGTGATCATCAACATGGCTAATTGCACGGAAAATATATGCAGTTTAGAGAGGGAGTGACAAGGAATTTAAATCGAACCCTTAGTACTATTGTACTCAACTCTGCAATTGTTGAAGGTAGATTTTTCTTCTTCCAGTAAATAGTAAGAATAGCTAACTCCTTCCATTAAATAATTGAATATCTTATCACTGTTTGAATGAATATAAAGTATAATGAGAATATCTGTGACTAGGAAAAAATAAAATAAATATTATCTTTCATTTATTTGATAATTTTCACACTTGATGGAAAAATGGACGACGATAGAAAGAAATAGATGTTTTAAAAAAAATTGAAAATTGTCAGTAGTTAGAGACGTACTTAGTGTTAAAGAATCTACCCCATAACTCTTAATGCTAATAGCGAAAACACACCACAAGCAATAGAAACTCCCAAGACTTGATGAACCATGAACAAGCCACCCCAATATATGCAAGATCTCACAAGAACACAATCAATACGTAGAGATAACCAATACTTCTTATTCCCCAAAAAATACAAAGATTACAAAAGAGATTACTACTCTCAATCTCTCTCTCTCTCTCACCTTTGAAACACTCGGCACAATCCTCTCTTGAAGTTGAACAATGATAACGGCTCAACAAATTTCTCTATTTGGATCATCAAAGATCATCTAAACCCTAGAGTCTACAGCCATATATATAGCCCCCAAGTAAACCCTAAAAGATAAATACAAATCTAGCAATTGGGCTTTAAACTCGTAAGCCCAAAATAATTAGCCGCCGAAGTCGGTCGACCGCACCCCCAAGGTCAGTCGACCACAACGTGTAGAACAAAACCCGAGACTTGACCGGTCGACTGCACCCCCAAGTTCGGTCGACCATCCCCTCCTCTGTTGGGCCTGTACACTCGAAGAAATCTCAGCAGCTAGGGTCGGCCGACCGCACCTCCAGGTCGGTCGACCGCAACTCTCTAGGCTGCATTCTTCTACTAGCTATTTGTCTTCTATTGCTTCTTTGTCTCCTCCTCTTTTTTCTCCAACTTCAAGTACTTAGTGCCTACATGTATTTGAGGCCAAAACCCTAACAATCTCCCACTTGGACCAAATACACAACGCTTCAAAGTTATTGCAATCTTTTCCTCGCATTATCTCCGCCAATCTCCCACTTTTATGGAAGACCCAAGTACTCCCCATTCTCATGAAGAGCACATCCGCTACTCCACCACGTGGAGTGCACCAACCACCCTTCATCGCCTCATGAAGGATGTGCTCCACCAATCTCATAGAGCATGAATACCGGAGAAACAACCTCCCATGTCGGATTCCGTGTTACAAGATTTCCCAACTAGCAGAATCTTCATCAACACCGGACATGGTTCAAAACCTCTCAATGCACCATCTACATTAGAAGTCTCTGTGGACGACACATCCACAATATCTGCAGACTATTCAATCCCTACAATCCCAATTCGGTTACTATCATTGAGATCATCCTGCACATCGATACCAGTGCTCTCTATCACACAAGAGCGATTTGAAGCTGCAACTGCCAATTCACAAAGTACCCTCACCACAACAATATCTTGCCTTCTAGGATCACTTCCATGGCCAGTAGCTCCCACTAAATTAGTAACTTCCCTTCCACAACTGAAAGAACTCGGTTACACCCCACACAACCTACTACTCGATTCCGGCTGAGTGTCAACTACAGGAGAAATACCCCTTACGTCTCTAAGAAAATACAGTGTTCCCTTACGCTTCCCTTTTGCAATCACCCTTAAACCACAGCTATACACCACTCCCTACTACCAACTGCGATAGACAACCTCTCCTTGTCTACCCTTCCAATCGAGATAAGATTTTCCTTCATGTTTGGAACATGCCTTGTCTCCCGCAAGACAACACTTTGATCATCAATGGTGTTCACGCGAACAGTACCAACCCCACATACAAGACACCGGCGACCATTTCCCATGATCACATCTCCAAAAGAACCCTTCTTGTAGTCATCAAATACCTCTCTCCTCGGAGTGCAATGAAAAGAAGCTCTCGAATCAACACACCAATCTTGAGTGCCCAACTCCTCCCGAGCTGATAAGCATAGATCCTCAACAAGCCCCACTTGAGCTTTCTTTGGAGTATCTCTCTTCAGTTTCTCCTGCTTCTTCTTTATATAAGCCTTGTAACTGCGCATCATGTGAACCTTCTTATGACAATACCAACACTCAGGCCCTTATCCCCCATCGCTGCTATCAGACCCACTATCAGATGAACTACTCTGATCCTTTCTTCTTCGACTGCTCTTAGATCTCTCATGTCTCTTCTCAACGTACATGGCAGAATCTGTAGAAGATGATGATGGATATCCCCCGTTTCTCACCATTCTCACTTCCTTGTTCAGAATGCTACTCACCACATCCTGTAGAGTCGTTGAATCTGTCATAGTGCCAGTAATAGTCTGTTCCACCGTACCATAACTATCGGGTAGAGTAGATAGAAGTAACAATGACTGCCCCCTCTTTGAAAACTTCAAACCTGCAGCTTCCATCTGGTGGTAAACCATACAGTAATTTTTTACATGCTCTGCTACTAAACCCCCTTCCCTCAACTTCATATTAACCATTTTCTTTACATGAAGAATTTGATCAGATGCCGAAAGTTTCTCATACAAATCTGTGAGAATCTCCATAGTCTCCTTTATGGTCTGTGCCTTCGAGATATGAAATAACACCTTCCTACTCAGGCCCAACTGAATCTGCCCCAGCGCCTTCTGATCCAAACGATTCCAATCTGCTACGACCTTCACATCCTTGTCTGCACCTACCGGCATCTAATCAAACAACGGAACATCAAGATCTTTCTGACAAAGATACACTATCATCTGAATCTTCCACGTCACAAAGTCACTCCCATCCAATTTCTCGATCTTCATCTTGTTATCGGCCATCTTGAACTAACTACTCTGATACCACTTGTTGAAGAATATACCCTAAAACTCGTAGTGCTAATAGAAGAAACACACCACAAGTAATAGAAACTCCCAAGACTTAGATGAACAAAGAACAAGCCACTACAATATATGCAAGATCTCACAAGAATACAATCAATATGCAAAGATAACCAGTACTTCTTATTCCCCAAGAAATACAAAGATTACAAAAGAGATTACAACTCTCAATCTCTCTCTCTCTCTCTCACACACACACACACACACACACATTTGAAACACTCGGCACAATACCCTCTTGAAGTTGAACAATGATACGGCTTACCAAATTTCTCTATTTGGATCATCAAAGATCATCTAAATCCTAGAGTCTATAGCCATATATATAGCCCCCAAGTAAACCCTAAAAGATAAATATAAATCTAGCAATTGGGCCTTAAACTCGTAAGTCCAAAAACAATCAGCTGCTAAAATCGGTCAACCGCACCCCCAAGGTCAGTGGACCGCAACGTGTAAAACCAAACCCAAGACTTGACCGGTCAACTGCACCTCCAAGGTCGGTCGACCGTCTCCTCATCTGTTGGGCCTGTACACTCGAAGAACTCTCAGCAGCTAGGGTCGGTTGACCGCACCCCTAGGTCGGTCTACCGCAACTTTCCAGGCTGCATTCTTCTACTAGCTATTTGTCTTCTCTTGCTTCTTTGTCTCCTCCTCTTCTTCTCCAACTTCAAGTACTTAGGGCCTATGTGTATTTGAGGCCAAAACCCTAACACTTAGTAGCAACTTAAACCAAAAGATTAGTAAACTACTAAAATCTGAAACAATTTTTGCTCATCATAGTTTTTTTTAAGCAAAAAACAAAGGGATTATAAACTGTGTGATAAATGGTAAGACACTCATCTAGAGAAAGCAACACTTTGGGTGCTAAGAATGATGTCTCCATCATGGAAATACTAGGGTTTTGTCAACATGTACAATTTGAAGGTGTTATGTGTCCATAAATTGTATCTTATCCAATATCTTAAGTACATTAATAATTTGCTTGACTTGAAACAGACATTTCTGCATTCACATCTCAACAGAGAATAATCTTCAAATCTATTAGGCGGCACTAATAAATTTTACATACTAAGATAATTGAGAAACTTAAGCATACCTTAACATAAGGTATGCTTCCCAACACATGCTATTTGGAAATGTCATTGTGGTCCACTGATAACTCTGTTCGCTGGTGAGCAAGAGGTTGGGATTTCGAATCCCGCTTACACAAAAAATTTCCCATGGGGTAAAGTGTGGGTGGTGTGGCTACGACCGTATTCAAAAAGAAAAAAAAGAAGAAAAAAAAAACATAGCTATTTAGAATTAAATGATATTTATAAAAGAAGTGTAACCTAACTCAATAAGAAGTTTTCCTACCAAATTTCAAACATAAATGTGCAAAAAAGCAAGTGTATCTCGAAACATTGTTAATTTTAAAGCAAATTCTTGAAAGCTTATCAGGTATTTTGATATAAGTTCATTTTGCACTCTGTTTATTTTGCTTAATCTTAAAACTGTTATATCATTATTTTAATTCTGAAAGTGGATGTTTTAGTAGGAAACTATGAATGCATTATTTCTTATGTAAATTTATAAACCTACATACATGTACCATTAGAAATAAAACACTTTGCTACCCTACATCAAATGTATGATAATAATATTATGTCCTATATATACTGTATTAGAGTTTTACCCCTTGAACCCATTAAGAATGTTACTTATGGCATATCAGATAACAGAACACTCCAGAATGTAAAAACCTAAATACTATAGACACAACCACATAGGCTTACATAAATTATCTTCCGTCCTACATTGAGTTAGGAGATTATTTAAGATTCATATTTTCTCCTCAAGACTATAAGTTAATTTATTCGCAAAAACCAAAATTTACAAATTTTGTTATTTTAAAACTCCTTGAAGTTTTTTTTACTCACTGCATACCAGATGGACGTTACAAACTTTGTGGAATGACCAAGTTGCCCCTTTTACATCACAAAGGAAAATTATAAAAAGGAAAAGAAAAGAATAAAGAAACAAAGATTTTTTTTTTGGGGACATTCTTTAGACTTACGTTTTTGTTGCGATTTCCAGCCACTCTCACTTCACATCTTCTACATCTTACATTTTAGTATTATTAGATAATAATCATTATAATATGCCTAGGGTTTTATGTTGTTTCTTAGAAAATCTCAAGATTATTGCATGCACCGAAACTTGTCAAATCTCTCTATTAGTTTAAATTTGGAGAGGAGCTACAAGATTTGGGATAAAAAGAAAATGCAAAAAGTTATCATTTACAAGTGATGGTGGGGGAGGATCAGAAGATGTTGGTGATGTTGAAAAACAGCAGGTGCTGATGATTGTGGTGATGGTGGGGAGAAAGTGCTGAAGATATAATATGGGCCATATATAATGGTGATGATTTTGAAGATGGCAGTGAAGAATATAATGGGCGAGGCATTGGCGAGGTTGAGGAAGTGCTTATGGATGAAATTAACCATTGGAAATAATGAGGAAGGTGATTTGGGTTATAGAGTAGTCTTAATAGTTGTGTAAAGGTTGCAGATCAACATGAACGTATTTTGGGTGCTAGCAAAATGTCCTATATATAGTTTAGGTTCTAGATGTCAGTTGATATAATATTTATGAATTATCATGATTTTAAATAAAAATTTGTTGGGTTAGTTATATTATTCTCTCATTTTTTTAAAGGTCTGTGCAACATTGCACAGGGGGCATACTAGTTATGTAGTATATGATTTTAAATCATCATTTAAATTTGATAGCCCTGCATCATTTGAACAATTGAAATATTCAAAAAAATGATCAATCCCATAAATACTTGTAGACATCTCTGGTTCCAAGTAGGCTAATCATCGAATTTAATGTAAATAAATACACAGTATTTTGGTGAGAATTTGAAATTTTTGTTATCAATTAATTGATCTTACATGTTTAAAGATTACCAAGCTAATGCGGGGAAAAATTACAACTAAACAGGGTCATGCGATCCCTTCAAAAATCTCGAGGTTTCCGAGGGCGAAACAGTAATCTTACAGCAACTGTAGGCTCACGATCAGCAAATAGGCCGTCCATAGGCCCACTATCTTGGATCAACCCATAAGTGGGGCTAATTTGTAGCCCAAATATGGGAGATTGACTAGTCAAGCATGGATGTCAATCAAATCACCCAAAAATGGGAAGATAACAACTGATTAGATCCCTTGATTTGGTGAATCATTTAAATCGGTTATGGAATCCTACTAATAACTGCTCCCTTCCATGCCTATAAATACGGCCCTTACCTCCTCCATTCCTAGGTAATCAACATTCTGCTCACAAAAAATCAGTTATTACTTTTGAGTTGCTGACCTGATCGTCCGCGGGCCTGTCACTAGTTAGACATGTCTCCTCCTCCGTCGCCGCGCCCCTTCCTCAGTGGGGCCTGTAACCCAAGGGTCTTAGATGCAGCGATCAGAACACAGATTTGGTCTCCCTCTTCCTGAGGGCCAACATTCTGTCAACACTATCTCTCACTCTGCTGGCAGGAGGGTAGAACCCTCCGAAAATCAAGACCTCTCATACGTCCTTAATAATTGACAACAGGAGGAAGACCTCCGTTAACGCATCGAGTATAATCGCTCACGTTGTGGGGCGCCTGTTAAGATCACTAGAGGAGCTATAGGAGCCACTTCTCCCACAGGAGAAGGGTCAAGCGGAGCTTCTTTCCCTTAAATCGTCAGGTGCCGATGGTCAATCGGTAGAAGGAAGGTCCCGTCACCAGAGTTGAGTTACAGGACTTTAGGAACAAGGTTCTACAAGCTCTTTCTACATGGGGCCCGGGAGAAACATCATTCGAGCTGCCAACAGTCTACCACGAAGAGTCCTACATGTCCACCTGATGTGGGGGATGTGAGAACGCAGTCTTGAAGCACCCCCAGGAGATGGATTGGCTCTCTCGAATAGGATAGGAGGAGTGGCAACAAAAAAGTGGGTACCACCCCGTTTGGCTTCCATTTCCTCTCTTTATTCTTGAAGTCCCGGTCATAACAGACTTCAAGCCTTAAGCCTCAAAACTTACAACAGCAAATCCGACCCAGCGGACCATAATGGGGAAGGCTCCGTAATACTCCCGGCTTGACTCTAGCTCCATCACTCCTTCGACCAGCTCGAAGAGAGCTTCCTCACTCATTTTGTAACCAGACGTAAGGCAGAATAGACGAGTGTATCACTGCTAGACTTGAAATAGAACGACAGAGAATCGCCCAAAGACTTCATCCAGAGGTTGACAGCAGAGGCTCGGTCCATTTCCTCTTTTGATTCTAGGGTCATGGTGGTCGCCTTCAGGCACAATGTCCAGCACAACCTCCTCAAAACCAACCTCGCCAAGAAGCTGCCATCAAATTTATCCGATCTACTCCGGGGGGGGAGGGGGGGGGGGGTGTAAGGATTTCACACAGAGAGGAAACCAGAAAATTGACAGCATCAAGGCTTTGAATAAGTCTTAGAAAGATGCTTCCGGTTATAGGCATCCAACTCCTTTGCCTCGGTTTGAAAAATCCCCCCCCCCCTCCCTGCTAGAATTTTGACAATGCTCATGGAAGTGGAGGAGGAGGGACCCCCCCCCCCCTCCCCCGAATGAATACCCCTGGGAAGAAGGACAAGCAGTTTTGGTGTCACTTCCATCCGGTCCACGGACATGAAACAAATGATTCTCAGGCCCTCAAAAAGGATATTGAAGCTTTAACCCACCGAGGCTATCTTTCCAAATTCACTATGATGGAAAACGAGGCTCCTCTCCCCGTTCGGGGACCCAACAAAATGTCCAGAGAAGGAGGTCGAGTCCCTTGAGTCGGGCAAATGGCAATCTTTCATTCCATACATGAAGGACCCGTAGGGGAGAGTAACTCCTCTAGGGACGAGGCGTTCATCTGAGTGGCGAACTCGGCGCACAATTTCCCTCATCACAAAAGTCCAGGAATGCAAGTCTCTTTTTCAGATTAGGATCGAGAGGGTGTCCACACCCCTCATTGTGATGCCTTGGTGATTAGCCTTTGAATGGCAAATCACGAGGTCCGTCTGATCCTAGTTAATAATGGCAGTTCGGTAAACCTCCTTTTCTTCAATGCCTTTGAGGGTCTCAAACTCTCACTAGATAGGTTGAAATCGGTGGGTTATACCCTCCATTGCTTTTTCGGGGCTCCAGCCCAGATTGAAGGGATAATCACTGTAACACCCCGTAATTTGAAATATACATATATATATATATATATATATATATATATATATATATATATATATATATATATATATATATATATAATAATAATAAATAGGTGATGGCAAAAAAATAAAATATTGTATGAGGGGGTTCCAACGCTTTGAGAAGACAGCACTGTATAGTGCTTTTTGCTGCTGTTGAAGAGCAGACATCACTGTGACGTCAGCAGAGCAAGGGGGCCCACCCGGTTGAATTTGTGAAGGCAGAGGGCGCTGCTGCCCTGTGTGGCTGACGTGGCGACGTCAGATGAGGGGCCCACTATGTGTTTCTTACTCTCTGGATGAGAGAGATGTAACACCTCGTATTGTACAATACCTGAATATATGTATGTATGTATGTATATTGTCCGTATGTGTGCACTTGATTACAGTATTATGGATTGATTTTGCTATCGTGGTGAGTGGTTAGTGTTACGGGATGGTTTATGGGAGGATTGCATTCTAAAAGATGCACAAGAACAAAGAAGACCGATACTAGTATAAACGCTAGTTTTCGGTATGATGCTTATGCAAATATAACACTGTATGATACTACAGTGGATATATATTACGTGCGCTCGATGAACCTCTCATCTTGCACTCGTAAGAACCCATTTAAGCTTAAGATAGGAAGCCAACACAACTACCACCAAATCATGGGCTAGAAGCCACAGTTTTGATCCAAAACCACCTACAAGCCTAAGCCTACCCCCTAGCTTCAAAACCGACCCATATCCCCTTCTTTTCTCCTTCATTTCTCCACTCCATTCCACCTCCTTTCTCTGGAAATTTCAGAACTCCTCCAAGAGAGAAAAAGAAAGGAAGAAGAGAAAGTGAAGAAGAAGGTCTCAAGGAAGGATTTTCAAAAGGAAAAGCTTGAGAAGATCAATTCCTCTACAACAACCAAGGGTAGAGAGTTTCTCTAAACCTTCTTTTCTATCTTTTAACTGATTTCCTTGCATGCATGTATGATAGGATGTACTAGGATGAACATCTAAGAGCTTGAATGATGAAATCAAAACTGAAACTAGAAAACTGGTTCAGAATGCTATTTTGTTGATTTTTCCAAGAGCAAACTACAAAGAATTAGACCATGAAATTTTCAGGGATTGTTCATATATGTGTGTAGATTTTTCATGATTTATTTTGGATTTCTTTGAGGTCATTTGATATTTAAATAAAATAGAATGGTAGGACTGTGTCGTAAGGCAGATTCAGCAATTGATAAACAGAATGACTGATGTAGTAGAAATTTTCATAATTTATTGGAGCATATTCTTGATCTAAAATTCTTACCCTATATTCCTGCATGCATCTAGATTCTATACAAAAATCAGGAAATTATTTGGATGAGTTTATAGGCTTGAGAAAAATCGAGCTTTAATCAGTAGCTGAAGATGAACTAAAGAACTTGATGGTTTCTGTGCTAAATTGAAATAGAGAGAACTCGCTGTATATTTGGAGTTTTGAATGAGATATTTTGCATATTGTTTAGTAAGATCTCTAGTTTCATCACCATAAATTTTGTTTCATTTGGACATGTACGGAATTTAATATGATTTTATGAGTATGGACTATGCTGGTTTCAGCCAGTTTGGATACCCTGTAGAGATTGGACATTTGAGGCTCATTAAGAGCACAATTTGAGAACCTGATTCATTAGAGATTTGTAGTAGACACCTAGATCTTTCCAACAAGACCAATTTGAGGTGATTCCATTAAAGTTTTGATTTACTGTGATTTTTGTAATACTGGACAGAGACCTAGAGTGGATATGAGTGTTTTGATTTAGAGAGACCCATTGTGTGATTTGGTGCATTGGTGAGAGATGTGTGTGTTAGGGTGATTTATTGGTATAATTTGGACTCATGACCAACTAGAGAGTTTTTTAGAACACCCACACCCTTCTATAGAAATTGGGTTTGTGACATTCTGACGAACGAGCAGTGTTTTGTGCTACCGGTAAGGTGCAGCCTGTGCACAGGAAGCACGCAGGCTGAGGCTTGAGGGGCTATTTTGGGGAGCTAGATGATTGAATTTAAGTTCATGATCAACTAGAAATTTGTAGCCTAGGATATTACCTTTCCGGATTGGGCTCGTACACTCCAATCGGAGTTGTATCGAGAGAGTTATGACCATTTTAAGTTTCGGACAGAAACCCGTAGGTCGCTTAGTCATGGTTTTGACTAGGTATTGTGAGGACATTTCCCGTGTGAACTATCAGAGTTGATGACTCTTGTCTAAGAATGGTTGATATCTGTTATTGAGGTTGTTAACTCCCAGAGTGAGATGTGTGACTCGAGTTAGTCACTAGGATAGGGGATACCCTGCACCTGTCAACCCTACATTATAAACTTCCGCCAAAGCATAGGACATCCGAGCCGTGCCATTATTATAAGTTCACAAGGGTGAACATACATTCATAGCCGGGATAGTGGCGAATGTAGGCCGGGAGGCTAGACAATTCATAGCCGAGGAAGTGGCAAACTGGACCGGTATCGCCAGGGCTAGATGTTGATAGGCAAGTGTGGAAGCAGTTTTATCTTTACCCAAAGTAATTAGAGTAATGCAAGGGTTAGAATGGCATATTAAGGGTTTGAGAAATTGCATTAGTCCTAGTAAACCATAGTCGGTTGATATGGCTAAAAATGGGATTAAATCGGGACCGTTAAAATCGGACATGAATCTTAAAGCCCAGGGGTAAAATGGTAATTTCACCTACAAACGGGTCTGAAATGGGAACTGGGTTTTTATTCAAAGCTCAATAACCCATAAACGGATCTGTCTCACTGGATACGGGTCCCAACCCGTTACAAACCAGTTCAGAAGGATAAAGAAGAATTCAGATTCATAATTATCCCTAAGAAGTGATATTAACCGCTTCTATCCATTCACACCGGGAAGTAGAGATATGTTCATATCTTGAAACGGATCCCTAAGGCGACTATAAATACCCCTCTCCCCCCACTGTTACCAGGTAATCAATACTTTTCCAGTTCAAAGTTCTTGCTTAATCAATACTTTTCCAGTTCAAAGTTCTTGCTTAATCATTCAGATTACTGACAAGAGCGTCGGAGGGTGCGTCGCCGGGATCCATCCCGGTGTCTCGCACTTTTTACAGGTTCGCAGCAGCGGCAAGAGACCAAGTCAACAAGTTGGTGAAGGTCAACAGGTCAACAGGTTTGCCTTGTTTGTTTTCTTAAGAATCCACAAATTCTATCTGTTTGCTCCCACACCAAAATCAGCAGCAACAGATTGGCGCCGTCTGTGGAAAACGAAAAAGCAACCCGACCTAACTTCATCAGCGATACTAGTTTCAAGCCATGCATCCAAAACAGAAAAAGAAGGCAGCGGTCTCCAACCGAAGAACCACTTCTCTTCCTCCTCCCCCTCCTCCAGCTCAAGGTGCACCTCCTCAACAGGCCCCTCCAGGGTCTCGAGGGGCTGCCCAGGGGGGCTCCCGTCGGAGTCATCTGAAGCAACATCCTCCTCATGACCATGTCGCGGGTCCCAATCCTTCAGTTGAATCTATGGCTTCTCAAAGTCCTCCCGAGCGGGATCTTCATCAAGTGATTGCAGACCACCAAAAGGGGTCGACCTCATAACTCGCCTGAATGGATGACGAGCCCTTGGTGGAGTCCATCAAACTGAGCACCCAGGGGCCTCAAGAATCCAGACCCCCCGCCAACCCAGGACTAGAAAATCCCCTCCCCCGAGGAGGTGAAGAGAGTCCCCTCAGCATCATCGGCGGAGAACTCATTCTCCAGTAAGCCGAGCCACACATAGGGACCGCCAAGATGGAGAGGCACCAGTCACAAGGGCAGATCTTCAAGACTTCCAAGTGACAGTCTTAAGGGCCCTCAATATCGCCCCAAAGAATGACCAGAGGCCACCTACTCATGAGCCAGCTATGAGCCACTGCCTTCACACTCCCAGTCCTCGTCCATCTCCAAGCTACCATCGCCGCAGCCCTAGTCCACCCTCGTACGAAGATGAATCCCGGGCTCGACAAGATATGATCAAAGAGAAGACTCAGTCTACCACCATCTCCACGAGATGGAGAGGCACCTCGGCCGAATTGACAGGGAAGAAGAGCAACGGGCGATAAACCTCCGCCTGAGCAGACCTCTATTCTCCCGCACCATCATGGAGGCCCCCATCCCAGAGAACTTCAAGCTACCTCACTTCGAGCCATATACCGGGGAGTCAGACCCCGTGGATCACATAGAGAGTTTCAAAACTCTCATGATGATCCACCATGCTTCAGATGCCTTCCTCTGCAAGATCTTTCCTGCCACGCTGAAGGGGCCTGCAAGAGAATGGTACTCTTGACTCGCCCCGGCCTCTATCTTCTCATTTGATCAATTCGAAGGGCTCTTCCTTATTCATTTCGTGAGTAGCCATCGGGGCGAGAAAACAAGTGTATCCCTGGTGACCCTCAACCAAGAAAAGGGTGAACGCCTAAGGGATGACGTTCGATGCTTCACCTCCGAAGCCCGGTCCATTCCCTCCCTCAACCAATCAGTAGCCTCTGCCGCATTCGAGCGCAATATCACTAATGCCAACCTTAGGGCGTCCCTTGCCAAGAAGCCTCCTCGGGACTTCTCAGAACTCCTACTTAGTGTGGAGAAGTACATACGAGCAGAAGAGGCTCTCAACCCCCCTACTCTTGAGGATACATCTTCTGGGAACAAACGAAAGAATACGAGCGAAGAGGGGTCCCAAAAATTTCAGAAGGACGGCAATGGCCAGCGCCGCCCGACTCCTCATTTTGAGAAGTTCACCCCCCTCATTGCCAATATATCAGAAGTTTTTATGGAGGTGGACAAGGAAGGGCTACTCCGTGCTCCCCCTAGAATGAATACCCCTGGCAAGAAGAGGAACAAGGATAAGTGGTGCTGCTTTCACAGGGACCACGACCACGATACGGATGATTTTCGGGCTCTCAAGGAGGAAATAGAAGAACTCATATAGTGGGGACACCTGACCAAGTTCGTCCAAAAAGATGGGACCGGGCTTCCCCCCTGAGGAGCCAACAAACGAACAGAAAGGCCCGCCGAGCTTCAAGACTCAGCTCCTCCCAAGAGGTCTTCACCTTATCGTAGAAGTAGGATCTTGATTTTCAATAAGGCCGATGCTTGTAACCCGGCCAATAGCATGTAATAATGGCTTGCCCTATTGAAGCGGCCACTTAGTTTATCTCAATAAAACTTTACATTTTTTCATTGAAAATTATTGCTCTTGCTTCTTCTCTATCTCTCCGAGTCACGACTCCCTAAATGATGAGTTCAGAGTCTATCTTCTCCTACATGGCTGCTCCCACAACTTACTAAGTTTAAATAACGAGTTTGGAGTTCAACACTTGGCTCGATTCCGCTTCAAATTACTCGCTCATAAGCGGGTAAGCAGTGGTTCGCCATTCGGAATTGCTCCTACACCTCGTTAACCCCCTCTAACAACGAGTTCGGAGTCCAACACTTGGCTCGATTCCGCTTCAAATTATTCGCTCGTAAGCGGGTAAGAAGTGGTTCGCCATTCAGAACTGCTCCCACAACCATTGAATCTCTCTTAAGCGACGAGTTCGAAGTCCAACACTTGGCTCAATTTCACTTCAAAGTACTCGCTCATAAGCGGGTAAGAAGTGGTTCGCTATTCGGAACTACTCCCACAACCATTGATTTTCTCACTTAAACAGCGAGTTCGGAGCTCACAACTCTCTCCTAGAGATGCTCCTCAAACTTGTCTCCCAAATGGCTCTCTCCTAGAGCCGAGCTCTTCACTTCGCTCGCCTCCAAAGCGGACCTCTTCTCAACGAGTTCGGAGCTCACAACTCTCTCCTAGAGTTCCTCCTCACACTCGTCTCACAAATGGCTATCTCCTAGAGTCATGCTCTTTGCTCCGCTCACCTCCAAGGCGGACCTCTTCTCAATGAGTTCGGAGCTCACAACTCTCTCCTAGAGTTGCTCCTTAAACTCGTCTCACAAATGGCTCTCTCCTAGAGGCAAGCTCTTCGCTCCGCTCGCCTCCAAAGCGAACCACTTCTAAGCGAGTTCAGAGCTCAAAACTCTTCCCTAGAGTTGCTCCTCAAACTCGTCTCACAAATAGCTCTCTCCTAGAGTCAAGCTCTTCGCTCCGCTCGTCTCCAAAGCGGACCTCTTCTCAACAAGTTCGGAGCTCACAACTCTCCCCTAAAGTTGCTCCTTAAACTTGTCTCCCAAATGGCTCTTGTAACACCCCATATATATATATATATATATATTTGAAAACTAAACCTCTAAATACAATTTCTTCTATTTCTATATTACTTTAAACATAAACTAAGATAGGTATATTTCAAATAAAATTTTGGCAGTCTCCCCTGAAATTTTTGCCCCGAAACACAAAAGGCTTACAGAATTCTGCTCCAAATTCCGTAGCTTACAACACAGGAAATATAATCATGGGCTTCCCAGGCCAAAATAAGCAGAATCACACAGGCAATATAAATATCATGCTCTGGGGGCCAAACTCATAACAGAATATCAAATATCAAATAAAAACCATAAATTTCTTTGAAAACATATAAGATTTTTGTAAAGATTTAGGAAAACCTTTTTAAAAAGCCAACCACAGAACCCAATACTCCTCAGCGAGGTGGGTACGGGCTTTCTTACCTCATCACAGCACTATATCTATATATGTTCACATTATTACAAAATAATACATCAACAGTCCATGTTTCTTTATATACTAAGTACATAGAATCTATCATTTCAACAAGAATATAATATCTAACTCTATGTTTACCTCGCCAGGCTGCTAGCAAACCTGCAGGAGAGTTAGGGTTGTCCACCCTCAGGGAGGGACCCCCCTAACCCCCAGAAAACAATAGGGGTTAGCCATTTCTGGTGTGTGTATAACCATTAATCTAATAAGTAAATTGAAATGGTATAAAAAAAATACTTTAAACTTACAAACATCAAGTTAAGATGATGCAACCTGAAATCTGAACATAAAAACATCACCAATACGATTTTATATCAAAGTACTCTTCAAATCTGCATCTGATTATATAATTACCCATAATTCACACATTTCACTATATGCTTCACATCAACCTCATATATATATCCTTATTTTACATTCGCATAATACGAGTTCCCATACAATCCATTACTTTTCAATTTAAATTTCCTAACACGAATATTCATCTTTCCACAATTATCGCCATATCAGCATTTTACTATTTATATGAATATAACTACCTTATGTTATTACATCTTTTCTTCATCTCTATTTAGCCATGCACTTCATTTACTTGTATCATATTATCACCTCACCCATTCATCCTGGAGGTTGTGCCAAGGCAAGTAGTTCTCCGACACACTTCCAAGGTACACAAACTTATAACACAACAAACTTTCTTTAATAACCATTTTCATAACCAATCTCATAATACAAATATTTATTTTATTGTATTATATCAAGTATCACATCATACACATATGCATCTATTCTCATAATACCACATTCATTCATGTCTTATGACACAAATATAACATCTCATTGCCCATTGCAATTTACTCACATTTCATCACATCATTAACACATCACTAATTAGATAGCTTATTCCCATTGCATCAAAAACATGTTTTATAGCTCATTCTCATCTCATTATATCACTTAGTTACTACTCAATCTTATTGAGAATTAAACTTACTTTCATTTTCACTTGTATCTCAAGTTACCGCTAATATTACTTTCATTCTCATCAATTTATACTCCATATCCCAAACATAGTTTGGGCAATAATATAACACACCCCAAAGCCGATAGCTTGGGTAATAATCACCGCACCCCAAACACATAGTCTAGGTAATATCACATCACATCTCAAGCCGATAGCTGGGTTATTAATTTACTTCAATTACTTTTCATCTTCACTTTACTTTATTTTTCATTTCCATTATTCATTACCGATATCATGCCACTCGCCCAGCGAATTATGCCAAGGCAGGTAGTTCCCACCATTTCCACAGAAATAGCGGGCAAGTAGTTCCTCGACACAATTCCAAGGTGTATCAACTCAAATCATCCTGTATTTCACTTTAATAATCATTCTCATTACTCAATTCCTTCATACTATTCATATTAACACACGTATCTTTTACTTTTTTTTAAAAAAATTAACTACATGCTGCATTTATCACTTCTTTTCATACACAAATTCATAACTTGTATTCCTTCATATTCATTTCATTCACAACCACTTTTTTTCATATTCACAATTCACTTTCTTTACTTACACATTCTTATTTACACTTAGTTATTTTATTAGTTTGTCGACCAGTGAGCCACAGTATCCCAATATACTGAAAGCCAACAGCCCAGTAAAACACTTGGACCGATGCTCACACAGAGTCTTACTCGTCCGAGGCAACGTCTTCCTCCCAGCCTATGCCAGTGAGGGAACTCCGCACCCCAGATACTTCCTTCCAGCCGAAGCTAGGAGGGAAAAACTCTGCACCCCAGGTAAACTGGGTACTTCCTCGCGACGGCTGTCATCGAGGGAAAAACACCGCACCCCAGGTAAACTGGGTACTTCCTCCCAGCCGATAGCCAGGAGGAAAAAACTCCGCACCCCAGGTAAACTGGGTACTTCCTCGCGACAGCTGTCATCGAGGAAAAACCGAGCCTCAAGCCAATAGCTTGAGCGATAAAACTCCGCACCCCAGATAAACTGGGTACTTCCTCCTAGCCGAAGCCAGGAGGGAAAAACTCTGCACCCCAAGCCGGTCCTTGGGTATTAGGAGGTCTAGCCCAAACCCCCAGGATTGCTGTAGGTACTGGTCAACAAAACTATCTGTTATTAGCATTAATCATTTCATCTTTCCATCTTACTTTATCACACAAGCATTTCACTTTTGATTTACAACGAGTGATGTCTTTGAGTTTAACCACGTGAATTAGCAATGCATTTTATTAGCACGTACCATCTTATCTTTTATCTTACCATTTGATGCATATCCGATGCTCACGATATTAATCATCGTATCATTATACCACCTTATGCATACAACCTGTCTTTCCACAATTAAAACCATCATATCATATTATTGCATAATATTAATGCGCCAAGATATTTATTTTGCCATAACATCCCATATTAAGAATACCTTATTATTCATTACCTCATTGTATCATATATAGGCATACGCCAAGTTATAACATTAATAAAAGAACTACATTATGTTATTCCATATCGTAAGAGTATCAAAACGTATAATTCATCACATTATAATATCATACTATTGCTCATTAATTCACTTCGAACATAATTATAATGTAAACATATACCCACTTACTAATTTCATCAATTATCACATCACGAGTCAATATCATAATATATATATCACAAACATATACCACACATGCGGGTTTCCAAGAAAAGGGGGGCCAAAATTATTTATTTTCTCTAATTAAATCTCATAATATCCAATTATAGCATACTAGTTCATACACTATGTTCCATGTAAGTAAAATCACCTATAAGGGCCTATATGTCCCAAAACATGCACAAAATATGCACTATAAATACACGGATTTTCAAAACATGATCACAATTACTAATTTCATCTAATTACATCTTATAACATCTATCCATAGCATGCTAGCCCATACACAAGGCTCCACATATACCAAATTACCTATATCGGCCTATATACCCTAAAAACATGCACGAAACATGCAGGAGGTAAAAAAATGCATAAACCATTTAATATATTTAATTTTTATACTTCAACATGTCACATTAACCCATAATATAGGTTTTATATACTTAAAATAGTTAATTTCACCAAATATCACAAAAACCCATTTTCGAGCCCCTAAAAATCCGTATTTTCATTGAAAATCAATTTTTGGCATAACTTCTACAAAATATATCAGAAAGCCACGAAATTTGGCCACAGCATAAAATATTTATAGATACAACATACTCACTTGACGGATCAAGCAAACGATGTCCCCCGTCTGCCCAGTAGCCTGTCGAAGTTCAACTTTTTCCACCTAATTGGAAAATTATAGAACCGGTTAGCTTAAAACTCAAAACTCGACCTACAGACCTCCAAATTTGAATCCGTCTTCACCCACGCATCACAAATGACATATGTAGGTGAGCTACATCGATAGATTTCGAATTCGGGCCCCAGTACAAGAACTCACATATTGGTTGGAGGCTTTCTAATAAGAAAATTTTCTATTTCCTAATTTCTTTAATCCCCTTTGCCCTAATCTCTCAAATTAGGGTTAATAATAATAATAAGACCCAATTACATCTCCGAATCAATCAAATTCTCACCTAAATCTCGCTCAGGCATTTCACCGAACACCCGGCGTGCATACATGGTATACCCGTATTTTTGAGATTCCGACGGATTTCTAACTCCATAAAATTTTCACTAAACTTATTCTAAATTGTTTCCCCTCAATACACAACAATTTCTATAACTCATACTTATCAATTATTCTATTTATTATCCAAATTCTAAAGCCAACACACTAATTAATTTATAATTTACCAACCAATCAATTTCTTAACAATCTTTCTTCTCTATAATTACCAGCATCACCTAATTACCCTACTGTATCATTTTCTAGCACTAAAACTCAAAATCATAAATTCCCATAAAATAGGGTTTCACAATTTCTCACCTTACATGCAGTATTCTTTCAAACGGACTCCAGAAATGAGTTGTACACCTTGAAAATAACCCAAACCCTCAAATTTTCTTCAAAAATTTGTTGGAATTTCTAGGGTTTTGGAACCCTAGGTTGTGGTCGGTGGTGGGGTTTGGCTGGCCGAAATCAGAGATGGGAGGGGGAGAAGGGTAGGGAGAAGTAAATAAAGAGGCAAAATTGCTTATAAGTCCCTATTTGACCATAGGTTTATATATATACCCTTCTAGCTAACTTTTCTAGGGTTTTTCTTGTAAAAATCACTCCATAATATACTTAAATTCCTCCCAAACACAAAATAAAATTAGAAATGCATTTTTATGCATAATTGTAATCAAAATCAATAGTTATAAACGATAGCAATACATATAAATATGTATACATACGAATATCGCAATATTTTAGAAAAATACTTTCAACTTCAAACTATAATTTAATAACTCAAAAATTTTAACCCCCTATAATGTATAAATGCCCCAGAAAAATTTCGGGCCAAATCGGATTCGTCTCCTCCGAGAAAACTCATCTCAAAACTCCTATATTTTCAATTTTCCCCGTTTACCCCAAAGTATAAATTTAATCATTCTAATACTAATAAAATCAATTAATAGGGGTAAATATACTCAGAAACATATCTAAAAATAATTTAAATCAAATAATTAAGGAATTAAAAAAAACAGATGTTACAGCTCTCTCCTAGAGTCAAGCTCTTCGCTCCGCTCGCCTCCAAAGCGGACCTCTTCTCAACAAGTTCGGCGCTCACAACTCTCACCTAGAGTTGCTCCTCAAACTTGTCTCCCAAATGGCTCTCTCCTAGAGTCAAGCTCTTCGCTTCGCTCGCCTCCAAAGCGGACCCCTTCTCAACGAGTTCGGAGCTCATAACTCTCTTCTAGAGTTGCTCCTCAAACTCGTCTCACAAATGGCTCTCTCCTAGAGCCTTGTGATGTTCTTCACTTCGTTTGCCTCACGAGCGCCCTTCTTCTCAATGGGCTCCGAGCTAGAACTCTCCCCAATAGCTGCTCCTTGCACTCACCCCCTAAGAATGGATCTTCCCATAGCTCTTACGAGGATCTTCCTAGCCCATCTTCTTCGCTCCTAGGAGTGGAGCTCCTCTTCTTCGATTTGGTGCCAAAACCAAACAGCACATCACCGAGCTCGACCCCCGCTCACCTGGCCGAGCTCCAAGATGCCGACGTCGAGCTCCGACCCCCTGCCTCGTTGAACTCCGACCCCTTGCCTCGTCGAGCTCCGAACCCTTGCCTCATCGAAGTTTAGGAGTGTTTTGACCATGAAGAAGGGTGATTCTTCAACCCATTTCTAAAGAGAAGTTGTAGATCTTCGAGTTAGCTTCGAAACGAGGGGTCACACGCCGCGATCGGACCTTCGTAGCACCGGGAAAGTGGATCGCAACACAGTTGCGCTGAGCAAGAAAATGGCAAAAACTATCGGCTCGGGATTCGCGCCATGATCGTGATCAACCATCTAGATCTCCCCACGTAGCTCGGATCTACAATCTGGGCAACTTGCATTCCGAGCTGCGTATTGGAGAAAAATAACTTCATCATAATGATTCGCGCCCGATCACAATCAAACGGCTCAGATTGCGCCACGACCACAAAACGACAAGATAACATTTTCTCGAAATCTGAGCCTCTTGTCTCGTGATTCGTGCCACGATCGTGATCAACCATCCAGATCGAGCCATGTAGCTTGGATCTACAATTCGAGCTACTGTCCTACTGAGCTGCAAAATGGCAAAAAAAATTGCCTTGAAATTCGTGCACAAACGCGATCCATGGCTCAGATTCGACGACAAAAAAAAAATTGGAGAGAAGGGTCGGGTTCGAACCCATTAGGGTCCCAAACCCGAACCCCATATCTCTTCTTCTCCGACTTCCCGCCAAAAAAAAAAAAAAAAAAAAAAACCAAGCTTCTCTTCTTCACTGCGCCACGACTCCTTCGCCAACCCCGAGCTCGACCCCATCCCACCGCTAAGCTCCTTCCATCGTCGAGCTCCAAAACCCAACACATCGACGAGATCGAACGTTCGCCACTCCCTCTCCGTCGAGCTCCCCCCTTCACGAGCTCACCACTGCGCCGAGCTCCAACAGCGAGCTCGCCTCCACTGCGAGCTCCAACGAGGAGCTTCGTCAACTTCTTCCGAGAACAGAGCCCACCTCCGAGCTCCAAGCTCTTCACCAACTCGTCGAAGCCGCTCGACGATCTTCCACTCCAACCATGCCGAACTCAAGCTTCGCCAGGCCAAACACATTCTCGACCAACCCATGGCCGACCTCCACAGTGCCAAACCCATAGCCGAGCTCGTCTCCCTCAACCGAGCTCCACTCTCTTCGCCGAAGAGCTCCATTGAGCTCCATAGCTCCTCCCGCCTTCGCGAGATTCGACCCCGAAGCGCCGAGCTCCATGGCTGGGGTCGAAGCTAGGGTCGGAGGTAGGCTCCCGGTCGAGAGAGCTAGAAGAAGAGTCGAAGAAGAAGGAAAGGAAGCAGAGGAGAAAGAAACAGCGGGGATGAAGAAAAGAAAAAGAAAAAAATTAAAAATATATAATTGTGCCATGTGGCGGTCAACGCAAGCGTTGACTGAGCCACGTGGCTGCGCAAAGTGGGTCGGATTCCGAGCAACACGTGTTCCAAGCTCGAAATTGGAGAAAAATGCTGCCGACCTACACACGCGCCGTCCGATCATCTCAAAATTCACGCCATGACATGATCGACGCTCAGAAATGCGCCACATGTCCAGAAAAAGATCCACTTTGCGATGCGCGACATCTGATCATGATCGACGCTCAGAAACGCGCCACATGTCCAGAACATGATCTGCTTTGCGATGCGAGCCATCTGATTACGATCGACGTCCAGAAGTGCACCACGTGTCCAGGTAATATTTAATTTATTTATTTATTTATTTTTATTAATTATTTTTAAAAATCCGAAAAAATATTTAAAAATTGAAAAAATTAATTAAAAAATTCTAAAAATAATTATTAATTCAGAAAATAATTGTAAAAATTCTGAAAAAATAATTATTAAATTAGAATAATTAATTAATATTTTCGATAATTAATTATTTAATTCGGAAAATGAATAAAAAATTCAAAAAATGAGGAAAAATTCAGAAAAATCTGGAAAAATCACCAAAAATCCAGAAAATTCTGAGGATATTTTTGGGCATCTTACATGTCCAGAATAACACCGTTACACCTCGAGCAAGATCTGAACTCTCTTAAGAACACCTATAAAATCCCATACGCCATTGGAACAACAAAACTACTCCTTAAAGACTGTAAAAAATAGATCTCCAGGAGTGGGGGCTCGTGATATGGCTAAAAATGGGATTAAATTGGGACCGTTCAAATCGGACACGAATCTTAAAGCCTAGGGGTAAAACGGTAATTTCACCTACAAATGGGTCTGAAATGAGAACTGGGTCTTTATTCCAAGCCCAATAACCCATAAATGGATCTATCTCACTGGGTATGGGTCCCAACCCATTACAAACCAGTTCATAAGGATAAAGAAGAATTCAGATTCATAATTATTCCTAAGAAGTGATATTAACCGCTTCTATCCATTCACACCGGGAAATAGAGATATGTTCATATCTTGAAATGGATCCCTAAGGTGACTATAAATACCCCTCTCCCCCCATTGTTACTAGGTAATCAATACTTTTCCAGTTCAAAGTTCTTGCTTAATCAATACTTTTCCAGTTCAAAGTTCTTGCTTAAACATGCAGATTACTGACAAGAGCATCAGAGGGTGCATCGCCGGGATCCATCCCAGTGTCTCGCACTTTTTGCAGGTTCGCAGCAGCGGCAAGAGACCAAGTCAACAAGTTGGTGAAGGTTAAAAGGTCAATAGGTTTGCCTTGTTCATTTTCTCAAGAATCCACAAATTCTATCTGTTTGCTCCCACACCAAAATCAGCAGCAACATCGGTGTTGTACCTTCCAATCGTAGGGATATGTTTTCGGTACTCATGGATGAGTCATCAGCTCATATCTCGATCTGTTAATTCCCAAAGCTTTGCCGGAGTAAGGTACGGGAGGCTAGGAGGATTTGACCTCCCGAGGCGCTCACGTCCCTATGCATGGAGGTTTTGTGTTTTGGTATATATTTAAGTTCATAACCCGACCAGGGGTGAACACACATGCGTCGGTCCATAGGGGTGGACATGGGAATCATACGGTCGGGCGACCGGATTCAACGCAGCTTTCTGAGGAGGTCCGTATGCGAGTACGAAGTGGCAGCTATGACCACCACTTAGGCACTGCAGTGGTAAAACTGGATCGACTAGCTGTAACCTCCTTGGGCGACGGACAATCTATTGGGAACTGGATGGGTACAAGGGTAGGATGCATGGCGAGGGATTGAACCCCTACAATCAGGAGAGGCAAACTCCTTGGAAAGTATGTAGTATGGGATGCATACGTTTCCATCGAAGTTGATTTTGGGAAAGTATGTAGTATGGGATGCATATGTTCCTAACTGAATTGCATTAGAGTTGGTGCATCGTGTGCATTCTTGTTTGTGCATTAGATTAGGCCATGCTTGGGTCTGGAACGCATGTAGTATGGGATACGTGCGAATCCAGATTTCCAAGTCTTGCTTGCTTTAGAATAGGCTTGTGATTGGTGCATTTCGTTGTTAGATCATGGCATACACGAGCACTACATAATTTAGGATGCACATTTTATTTTCCATTCAAGATGGTTTGTGATTGCCAGTTTGGAGGATTGCTGTTATTATCAGTATTGCGTCATTCGAAGTACTGACATTCCTCACCTTTTAGGTACCGATTCTACCTTTCGAGCAGGTGCAGAGACATCAAAGTCGCGCAGCAGAGGATTCAAGCCGAGGAGCAAGTCCCAGGGAAGTAGATTGACCGTTCAGTGGAGCTTCGGCAGTAAGCCATCGACTTCCAGTCCGGAGGAAAGTTGTTAACTTTACAGAAAGGAGTGATGTATGTTTGTAATAAGATGTACTAAGTTTATGTAATTTGTATTCTTGTCAAGAACAAGATATCGGTTGTAATCAATGATGTAATGACTTATTTGGCAATAAAAAGTTTTTAAATTTCTGTGTTATTACTGTGTTGAGATGCATTTGAAGGCAAAGATTCTGGTGAGTGTCACGGATGTCCGGTAGCGGGGATCCGGGGCGCTACAAAAGAGAACAGGGAATTGATTGAGAAATAGTCCCATATCGGGATTGAACAAGAATATAATATTAATAAATAATAATGCCTATGATCAAGAGTCACCAATTCGGTTAACCACCTTTTGAGAGGCAGTCTGTGGTGGGCAGTTGTACTATACTATAAATAATTTGTCTAAATTGTATAAATTGTCTGAATTTGGGGCATGGGTGTTACAAATGGTATCAGAGCCGACTTTCGAACCTAGCTGTAGGAGAACCATGAGTATGAGGGCCTCAGGATTCACGGTGTGAGAGTTTTGACAGGTTGTCTACATGATGCATCATGTCATGACGTGAATTCATCTCCGGAATTATCGGGATCGAGGCAACGCTTACGGACTGCTCAATATCGGCTAGAAAGGAGATCCTGCACTAGGTTGTGCATGCCTCGTGCTCAGCGAGGACGCTGATTTCTGAAGGGGGTATGTGTAACACCCCGTAATTTGAAATATATACATATATATTTAATAATAAATAGGTGATGGCAAAAGGATAAAATATTGTATGGGGGGGTCCCATGCTTTGAGAAGACAACACTGTATAGTGTTGTTGCTGCTGTTGAAGAGCTGACATCACTATGACGTTAGCAAAGCAAGGGAGCCCACCCGGTTGAATTTGTGAAGGCAGAGGGCGCTGCTTCCCTGTGTGGTTAACGTGGCAATGTCAGATGAGGGGCCCACAGTGTGTTTTTTACTCTCTGGATGAGAGAGAGAATAGGGAATTGATTGAGAAATAGTCCCATATCGGGATTGAACAAGAATATAATATTAATAAATAATAATGTCTATGATCAAGAGTCACCAATTCGATTAACCACCCTTTGAGAGGCAGCCTGTGGTGGCTAGTTGTACTATACTATAAATAATTTATCTTCTAAATTGTCTAAATGTCTGAATTTGGGGTAGGGGTGTTACAATCACACTCGATGTCACCACAGGAAAGTCCCTGCAATCTAAACCAAACCTATGGACTTTATGGTGGTCAATGTGAAGGCCTCCTACAATGCCATCTTTGGGCGTCCCAGATTGGCATCTCTGCAGGCCATTAGCTCGGCCTGTCATATGAAAATGAAGTTCCCTACAAGAGTGAGAGTTGAAGTGGTCAAAGGTAGCCAAAAGGCAACTCAGGTGTGCTATACCGCCAAAGTGGAAGTGTAACGCCCCGCCCCAATACTCAGACAAATTGTAAATACTCTGTAGTACAACTGCCCACCACAGGCTGCCTCTAAAAAGGTGGTTAACCGGATTGGTGACTCTTGATCATAGGCAATAGTATTTATACTCAATTTATCCTCGTATATTCCCGATATGGGACTATATTTCTCAAATCCACTCACAAATCTCAATAGCAGTCGACTGCTAGGGCATACCAGTCGACTGTCCTCTACCAGTCGACTGCTACCAGTACCAGTCGACTGATCTGGGGTATTACAGGAAGGCTCAGTCCTCCCCCTCGATGTAGTAGAGCTCCCCTCGGAGAGGAGCCCAATCAGCTCCGATCAGTTGATGACATAGTGGAAAACCCCTTTTCAGAGGAAAATAAGGAAAAGACGTTCCAAGTGAGTAAGGTTCTTCCTCCCGAGCTCAAGGGTACAATCATTGACTGTATTCGAAGGAATCGATATCTATTTGTCTGGAAGACCTTCGACATGCTGGGCATTTCAGAAGAATCAATAATGCACAAACTGACCGCCAATCCTAACGTCAAACCGGTGCAATAGAACCGCCAAAAATTTTCCCCTGGTAGACAACAAGCCATGATGGAAGAGGTCAACAAGCTCCTTGCTATCTGCTTTATCTATGAGGTTAGTTACCCTGAATAGCTAGCTAATGTCATGATGGTCAAGAAGGCCAGCGACAAGTGGAGAATATGTATAGACTTCACTGTTCTTACTAAGGCAGGTCTGAAAGACCCCTTTCTGCTCCCGTGCATCGATATTCTGATTGAAGCAATGTTTAGACATGAACTCCTCAGCTTCATGGATGCATTCTCAGGGTAGAATCAAATTCAGATGTTAACTCTGAACATCGCTAAGACCTCCTCCGTTACCGACCATGAACTCTATTTTTACAAAGTCATGCCATTCTGGCTAAAGAATGCAGGTGCTGCTATCAGTGGCTGGTTAATAAGGTGTTCAAGGAGCAGATATGTCAAAATATGGAAGTTTATATCGACGACATGCTCTCAAAAGCCTCTGAAAGAGAGATCACATCAAAGATCTAGAAGAGGCTTTCGGTGTCCTGAGAAAGAACAACATGTGGCTGAATCTCTCAAAATGCACCTTCGACATCTCCTCGGGGAAGTTTCTGGGCATCACGGTCAGTCAAAGAGGAATAGAGGTCAACCCAGAAAAGATCCAAGCCATCCTAGACATGGCACCCCTGGCCAATGTTAAAGATGTGCAAAGGCTTACCGGTTATCTCATGGCATTCCGGAGGTTCCTATCCAAGTCCGGTGAAAAGTTGCTCCTCTTCTTCAAGGCCCTCCGTGGGGCTTAAAACATTGAATGGGGGAACCACATCAACGGGCCTTTGACCAGCTAAATGAATGCCCTATACTGAGCAAACCAGAACCAGAACCAGGAGAGCCCCTATACCTCTTCCTGGCCTCCTCAGAGTAGACTGAGAGCGCCATCTTGGTGTTGGAGGAAGATAATATTCGAAAGCCCATCTATTACGATAGTAAGCTCCATTACTTGAAGATGGATAAGATGGCGTATGCACTAATCATGGTTGCCTGGAAGCTTTGTCCCTACATCCAGGTACATTCCGTCTAAGTCTCCAATGATCAGCTGCTGAAGCAGGTCTTCCATAAACCAAAAAACTCTTGGCATTTGGTTAAATGGTCAATTGAGCTGAGTTAACATGATATCAGTTATAAGCCGAGGACAGCTATCAAAGCCCAGGCCCTAGCTAAGTTTATCATTGAGAG
This sequence comes from Hemerocallis citrina, assembly GCA_017893485.1. Classification (NCBI taxonomy): domain Eukaryota; kingdom Viridiplantae; phylum Streptophyta; class Magnoliopsida; order Asparagales; family Asphodelaceae; genus Hemerocallis; species Hemerocallis citrina. Next base: position 210,709,461 of record CM030362.1, read on the forward strand.
CACTATTCTCGATCAACTCAAGATATAGGAGGATGCCCCTCTCTGGAGCCTTTATGTTGATGGGTCCTCGTGCGAAGAAGGAAGCGAGGCTGGGGTTATATAACTTGGACCCGCGAGTTTGTCCTCCGATACTCCCTTTGTTTGAATGTTTGAGCCTTTAATAATGAGGTTGAATATGAGGCTTTGATAGCGGGATTACTCCTGGCTCGAGAAGTTGGGGCTCTGTGGGTGAAGGAATTCATCATATCCTAGTTAGTTGTGAACCAATTATCTTGGGAATATGAGGCTCGAGACTCTCGGATGGCCAAGTACCTGGCCTATGCCAAGGAACTCTTTTCTACTTTCCAAGAAGCCTCGATCAGTTGGATCCCCATAGAGGAAAATGTTGAAGCAAAAGCTATTTCCAAACTATCTTCCTCATCCTTCAAAGGCCTGGATCACATAGTACTCGTTGAAGTCCTGGTCAGTTCGAGCGTCGATGGAGATTCCATTAAAATCATCTGCACTGAAGCACAAACAATGACTAGCAATTGTATGGATCCATTAATCAACTTCCTGGACTAAGGGATCCTTCCTTTAAAACCAAAAAAAGCAAGAAAGGTCCATACCATAGCAGAAAGGTACACACTCGTAGAAGACGTAATGTTCAAGCGCTCCTATACTCTGGTTGATGAGTGACCTACCTTCATTGCCTCCCCCCCAAGGAAGCGCAATATGCCCACAATGAAGTGCACTGGGGGGGAAGTGGCTGCCACATGGCACCCTAATCCCTCGCTAGAAATATCCTCAACCACAGTTACTATTGGCTGACCCTACTTCATGACGCACATGAACATGTCCATCGTTGTGCCCCCTGCCAATGGTTTTCCTCAATCAAGCACAGTCCCCAGGCAAAGTTTAAGTCCATTTCTAGTTCGGCCCCCTTCGTAATGGAGGGAATGGACTAGTTTGTCTAGCGACCGGCCAAAGGAACTTCCTAGAGGTAGCCACAAACTACTTTACAAAGTGGGTCGAAGCTCAATCATTAGCATCCATAACTGAACACAAAGTCCAATAGTTCTTCTGAAAACACATTATTTGTAGGTTCGGAATCCCACGAATATTGGTCACCGACAACGGCATGCAATTCGCAACAAGAGGTTTCCACAAATTCTGCATAGACTTGAGGTTTCAGCAGAGATTTTCCTCCATCTCCCACCCTTAGTCGAATGGCCAGGTCGAGAAATCAAACCACTCAATCCTCAACGATCTCAAAAAATGGCATGGCAAGTCTCCCAAAGGGTTATGGGTAGAGGAACTACCGAGCGTGCTCTGGTCGTATAAAACAACCAAACGGGTACCGATAGGAGAATCGCCATCCAATCTCACATACAGCTCTAAGGCCATAATCCCTCTGGAAGTCGAACTCCCTTCCAGCCGACTAATGACCTTTGATGATGGAACCAACTCCGAAGGACTCCGTGGCAACCTCGACTTGGTTGAGGAAGTGCGAGAAAAATCCTCCCCCCGGAAAAATATCTACTAGTAGAGGGTGGAAATTTCTACAATAAGAAAGTCTGACCTACCAATTTCAAAGAAGGGGACTTGGTTATGAGGAAGCTTGGAATTTCTGACCCCCATAGAAGGGGGAAGTTACTCGGAAGGTCCATATAAGGTCTCCAAAATGGTTCGCCGAGGGACTTACTGCCTTGAAGACCTGGGGGGCAAGGAAATATCGAGGACGTGAAATGCTGAACACCTGATGAAGTTCTATGAGAGTGTATAATGCTCTACAAGCTCTAAGACAATTATAATTGGGCCTTCAAGCCCAGCGAATGTAATAAATGCTCACTGCGAGGTAGCCATTTAAGTTTGTTATTGTAATTTGGCCTTCAGTCTAGAAAATATAATAAAAACTCACTGAGAGGCAACCACTTAAGTTTCTTATCATCTATGAATGAAATCTATAGAGTTTCAACATATTTTCAAGGTAGCCTCTATTCACACATCTCGTCCCTCGGTATGGACTTTGAGCCACTCATAAAAAATAACTAAAATGACTAGACCAGCATCTGGACTATGACCTGTAGCTTCCCCTACAACTGGTTGACCAACGAGTTAGGAGCAAGGTCTGCCACTAGGAACTGGACCCATGACTAGTCAAAAATCCTTAACAATGGGTTCGGAGTTCAAACCATGGTTCGATATACCAATCGCTTCTCACGCAAATGGTGCTCACCATTCGGAAATGCACCAACAACCCATTACCTTCCTAGAAACAAGTTCGGAGTCCAACCCATGGTTCGACGCTTCTGTTGCAGATCACACAAAATGGTGGCGGAACAAAGCTCACCATTCGAAACTGCTCCCGCTACCTTTTAATGCCCTAATGATACGACAAGTTAGAGGTTCGGCTTGCGGCTCGAAGCAACACCCCTCACTCGTGGGCACACAATCTCGAGGGAACAGTTTGACCGTCCTGTTAGATCTCCAAAAATATTCAAGTTTGCAGTTTTGGTAAAAGCCTGCAGACACGACATAGGTATGCTCAGCCAGCCCAAGTATGCAGAAAGGCCAAGTATGCTCAGTCTGCCCGAGCCATTACAGAATATGAATGAAAAACACAAGTTCGAAAACTTGATAGTTTCTATGTCACAAATCATTGCACAATTGGGAAATCGAGTAGGCAAATACATATTGTTACATTTGGCACAAGTGGGCAACTACATACTATTACATTTAACACAGCCAGAGTAATCCAGCTAGTACAGTTAAAATCGTGGGAGGAAAGTCTAAGAAGCCTCCTCATTGAGAGCGTACCCCCTCGGACTCATGCAGACCAAATCCAAGCCGGCCGACCTGGTTTGTGCTTCGGCTTGCCAATTCGGTCCTTTTTGGGATATCCCGGCCACCCCTCTCTGGGCATCCCCAAGGTTAGTTGCCTCCATTCGGACATTCGATGACGGACCTCGAACAGAAGTCCAGCAGCTACGAAAAGGGGTGGCCCTCGACCCAACCCCTCCAAACTCCACCTTCAATCGATATATCTCCAACTCCTTCTCCACCAACATCTCCCAAAGGAAAGAGTCCGAAGACTGAATAACCCCTCCTAAGGAAGGCAGTCGGGATGACCAGCTGGGGAAGGTTACTTGGGCTCTAGCTAAACCCAAGCTCCTATCGACCATCGGCTCTTTTAAGTAGGCGAGCTCCAGGTTTACTTGGTGTGACCTTCGGATATGCCACGAGAACGCTGCCTCTCGGTCCTTCGACTCCTTTTGATAACAAGCCAAACTCAACTCCATGTTCTACAATATATTCCTAAGATATTTGAGCTTGGCATCGCGAGGGTCGACTCCAACACATTCGACAATCTAGCAAGAAAAGGAAAAGCCACATTACACCGAGCCTCGGAGACTTAACAAATTTTAATTCTACAAAAAATTCCAAGTCATGAAACTCGACAACAAAAGTTTTGTGGGATTCAAGAAACTCGGTAACAAAAGTTTTATCTAGTTCAGAAAGTAACACACAAATCAAAAAAAAAGTTCAAGTCAAGAAGTTCGACGAAAAATAGGTTTCATTCAATTCAAAGAAGTCTGAATAGAAAAGAGCGGTGGGCAGTCCACGATTGGCAAAAAAAGAAGACAAATTTCTACGACTTAGGTGGGGGAAGCACCTCTTTGACCTCAGTGGCGGTGATCTCGATGTGGACCTCTTCTTGCCCTTTGGCTGTTCAGCGATCCTTCTCGTCGAGCATCACTGCAACAAAAAGAAAAAGAGTTGTTAGAACGAAGCAGAAAAGTTAATGCAAAGAGAAACCAAGGACATACAAGGGTTAGCAAAGCTATGTCCGCTCCTCACAAGGTGTCTTTCAGACACCTTTGGCCAGCGCATCACCTCCCCACCCCACGCACGCGCAAAGATTTTCGAACTCCTCCTTTTTCCTTGAAGTGAACTCCTTAGGTTTCAAGGATTTAAGCTTCAAAATAGCAAACACCCACTTGGTTTGGATGTCCCAAGGCTTGGGGCTCTGAATGACAGAGTATTTCGACTTCCAATCCTTGATGGAGTCCGGGTGGTCATGTGGGACATGCCTCCCAAGCGGAGGCAAGAAGAAGCATCGCCCACGTACAACTTAGCAGTGCAGAGGCCCAGGCACATCCGAAATTACTTGAGCTTCAAAAGTACGTTCTTCTCCCTGCACAGGATGAGAATCTTATGATTTGTTTCCACGAGTTGGGCCCAAACTGAATAGGACTTACCCCTACCCAATTCAATGCCTCCTTGATGATGGGATGCATGGGCAGTCGGAGTGTCGAGATGAAGGCGTATGTCTAAGAGGAACATACAAAACCACGATGCCAGATTATTTGTCGGTTAGAGCTCAGGACTCGGAATCATCAACTCGAACTCCTAAGGAATGAAGTAACACGTCTGAATAAGGGGGAGGTTGGCCTTCACTAATGTGTTTGAAACCCTATATGCCTCGATCTTCTGAGGCCTGGGGAAACCCTGTCTGCCTCGATCCCGAAACTGATCAAGTCCATGAGGTTAACAAGATACATCCTTATCGATATTGGCTCCTAGTAGTAGGGGCACTCAAAGCCCATCTCTGTCTCATACTCCTTCGGCTCGGGCCATGGACTTGTAACGCCCCGTAAAATTGAGTTAAGATAATTTTGCCCACGAGTGTTACATATATGTATTTTGTACTGTTATCCGTAACGTATTTTGATATAAATATCCTACATATTTCTGCATTTCAATTATTTATACATTTTTCGTCTTCTCGAAACTCATTTTGTCTTATTTTGAGCCAACTCAAACATTTATATTAATCTTTGTATTTTTACGTAGATTGCACGTGCTTTCAATACACGTGTCAATTACGTATATTTTTTTGTTACGTAAAATATGTGTAACATTATTAATATACATGTTCTACGTATTTTGTATTTTGACTGTTTCCGTTCTCTCAAATTTATTTTGTATTAATACGTACATTGCACGTAAAATTCTATGCACATTTTGGTTACTAAAATTTTTTCTCGAGTCATGGGAGTTTTTTTCTCATTTTTTAAAGTCAAATTTTGAGATTTGTTTTAATTAAATCCATTAGGCCTAAATCCACTTTTGAAGCCCACTCAAAATTAATTACAAATTGAGGCCCATGATTATTTCTACATTTAAATGTGTATTTAAAATCTAGATAGACTAGTACACTTGTCATGTGTAACATACACCTACATCTAATTTAATAATAATTAATAATAGAATTTATATGAGATGTAGTGTGCACATGGGGTGAACGTGCACGTGCTTGTGCACATGGGAGAGAATAGGCCGGCCAATGTGAAGAGTGAGAGTGAGTGGGGGAGTGTTGTGAGTGAGTGGAGAGTTATTTTGGGTAGGGGGCTCATCTCAACCACACAATATTCCTATAAATAGCTCCCTCCTTTACCATGAACAACACACCAAACTCTAAACAAAATTAAAAGAGGAGAGAAGAAGGAAGATTTCGGTTTTGCTAAGAGGAGGAGAAGGCCAAAATTTTGGGAGAGCTCAGGAGCATTTTTCTAGGAGTTCTGCTTACTATTTGCATAAAGAAAGAGGTGGGTGTTTCTTTTACTTTCTAATTTTTTGTAGAATGCATGCTTAGATAATTATGTTTGAAATGAAAAGCTTGGCATTAGTTCTTTAGTTTTTAAACTTGTTATGATGCATGTTGTGTGGACATCTAGAATTTTTGTAGTAATGAAATATGAGAAATTAATGCATACTAGTTGAAAATTTCAATATAGAATTGTTATGTTGTTAAATTGAAATTGTAGTGCTATTAGGCGTATGGTGGTTTGCCATGATTAAATCATGTATACAAAATTATATGTGAGTAACAACTTGTTAAGTTGTTGTGCAATTAAGGGTGAATTATAAGTTAATGGAGAGGTGAGATTTTTCATGAACTAGGAGTAATGGCTACAAGAAAATAAATATAATCATGCTAGTTTGATATAAAGGGCAGTCAATTTTATAATTTAAGTGTGTGTATAGAAGTTCTTAAAAATTACTATTTAAATTAATTGTGTAAAACACGACTCTAATATAGATAAAATCAGTAAGAAATCATTTCTGGAATTCTAGAAATGTATTTTATGAATAATTAATTTGAGAGAAAAGAATAGAAATAAAAAATAATTGAAAGAGTTTAAAATAATTAGAAACAGAGAGTTGGGTTAAAAGGTTTGGAACACATATACTATCAGAAATGATGCTTGGGCACAATGATTAGCACTTGCGCTTGTGGGGTTTCTTGGTCGCGGGTTCGAGCCTGGGAGGCTCTGCCTATTTTGTGATTTTTTGGAAATTAATCACTTGACGTTTCTGGGATACAAAAACAACTCGGAGCGGTTTATATCACAAAATGTGAGTTGGCTCACTGGTTTAGGCGACTGTTGGCTTGCTCATTGGTCCTGGGTTTGAATCCGGTGGTTTACTTTTCGATTTTATTTTATTTTATTTTATTGATTATTCAAGTTTTAAAATTTGGAAAATTTCATAGAAATATTTTAGAATGATATTAGAATCCTTGGATTTGATTTCACATTATTCTAAGATATATTTTGGGAATTAAAAATCATATTCATATTAAATAATGTGTTAAATGAGTTGTGATTTAAAATTTAAAATGAGAAATACACATGATTTAAGAGTTGATTGTGGGATGCAAATTTAGATCACTCCTTTGTGAAATTTCATGGATAATAATCCTTTGAATTAAAGGAATGGTCGAGATAAAATCGAAGCATAAGTATGAGGTTAAAAGAAGGAATTTCTAGTGATTAATCTTAAAGTAATTGTGTATTAAGAAATAGTGAGTTAATCTTAAAGACCTTTGGTATTAAGAAATGTATTTGAAGTATAGACAAAAATGAGAAAGATTATATTAATTCAAAGAACGTTGAATATTATTAAAGTGAATAGTTTGGTTTGTTAACTGAGAGTTTGTCTACAAGAATTGGATTTGATAAATTATTATTGAATGTTGCTACAAGAAGTTGAATACTTCATGATCTATAAACATAAAGAAAGTAAAGAATAAATGATGGATAATAAATGAAATATTTATATTGAGGTTAGATATAACCTAATTGATCTTTATAGCGAGATGGTTGTTGGAATCTAGAAACTAAGCGAGACCCATAGTGACCGACAATATGGGAATAAGGAAATTTGAGAAGTAGCCAGTGTGGGCTAATATTTCTCGTGTGTTGATTTAGGTTTGGTATAGTAAGCTAGCTCTAGATTGTGATGATTATAATTAAACCTAAGGATAGGCACAAGAAGAAGATATGATAGAAACAACGACGAACATTTCCGGTAAAGAATGTGCAGCTCCTAGGGGTTCGAGATCGAGGAATACGCCCGGTAAACCCATGTATATGGGCTAGAGGTATGTCCGTCTATCATCGAAAAGGTCGGTAAAGAGACTGCAGTTCCTAGGAATGTTTGGGACGGACAGGATACGTCCGGTAAATCCACTGAGGTGGGCTAGGGGTGGGCCAGGTTCGTAGTTGTGGGAGATCGACTTGCTGGGGTTCGTGGCTGAGGATACGCCTGGTAAATCCACTGAGGTGGGCTAGGGGTAAGCCGGTAAGGTCCAATAACCTGGGGGTGAGACTCCTCGGTGACTACGCGTTGGAGTATATTCATTGGGTCAGGTTGCATGGCGTGGGATGTAAACCCTATAATGAGGAGTACGTTAAGGGCTTGCCCTCGGACCTATGTAGTATGAGATGCATAGAATTCGAACAAGTATGCATTAGTGTCATCGTAGTGTAAATGTCTGCATTAGGCATTAATTCATATCATACACTGACACTACTAGGGTAGTCACTTTTCCTGTTTGTATTCAAGTTTGTGTTTGCTAAAGTAGAAGAATCGTTGTATTATAATATTGCATTAGTTGTATGCAACTGACGTGCTCACAGTTTTCCAGATGCAAGATTGGACTTGGCATGGGCTTGGAGTCACTATGATGAGTTGATTACGAGATTGAAGAATTTCATTATTGTAGATTGTATTGTATTCATTTAATTCCCCTGTACTGTTGTAGAGAACATGTTGTAAACAAAATGTTTTAAATTCCTTATAAATTTGTACGAATTTGAAGTAAAAGATCCTGCATTTGCTACGAATTGCCCGTGTTTGGAATTCGGGGCGTTACAGATTGGTATCAGAGCTTGGTTAAACAAGAAGGCAATGTCGGAAGCATGATCAGGGGTTCTCACAGTGTGATTAGTGGCAAAGCATTGGCTCTTACCCTGACATGCCCAGGTCGGCTAGCCACTAATGCGGTTGCAACAGTCGAGAGGCTATCGGCTTAAAACAAGCTCTGAGGTTATCTTTGTGGCCATTACTGTCGTGGGTGGCAGGCGGCAGTCTACATAGACTGGTATCAGAGTCAACTTCAATAGTAGTACAAAATTATGAGGAAAACACATTAGGGTGGACATTAGGGTGTGAGTGTCAGTTTGAAGTCATGAATGATGTAGTTATTGAACTTGTATTCATGATACGCTCCTCGTATACATTGATGTGATATTGTATGCGGGCATGTTTTCCACTTGGTATCACGAGCATTATGGTTGGTTTGAACCAACATTCATGATACCTTACACGTAGACTAAGCTTTTCTCTTTTATTTTCTCCGTGTATATTCCTCATAGTTTTTTTCGTCTTTAAAATTTAATATTTTTCAAATAAATATTTTCTTATACTATTAATTCACTTTGATATTTATTATTTTATCTACAACCCTTGGTCTTAATTTTTTAAGTTTGACTTACTCATTTTCTTTCCTGATGTTTTATCCTCCTTACTTTTATGCACTTTTACGTTACTTATTTATTTTGCTATTACTTTTACGCATCCTATTAAGTTTTGAATTACTCTTATTAAATTATTATTAAGACTATCATTTTCCTTTGTTATTATTTCTATTAGATTTTTGGGTTTTGATTTTTGTATGTTTACATTCACTTTACGAATACTTGATTTTACAATGCTATAATTTTTCCATTATTTAACATTCTCTTATTCATTCCAGTATATATTTAATAAGATTATAAAATTTTACTTATATAAATATGACATACTTCTACACATTATAAATCCTCTTTCCTACTATTTTTTTTGTGTTATAGCTTATATTCAATACTATTGTTATTACATATTGTTTGCTAGTTTGTTTTGTTTACTTTTCACTATTAATAGCTACTTATTAATTTTGTAGCTTTACATTTCTCTAATATAATACATACACTCACTATTTATATTTTATCTTTATTTCAATTTTTATTATCTTTACATTCTTAGTTACTACATATACTTTCCACTGATTTCCATATATATATATATATATATATATATATATATATATATATATATATATGTGAGAAATGCTCGGTTGAAAACGGGGTTGTTTTCACCGGGTTGGAAAATGGCGATCGAGCCGTTGGATCGCTCTCGATCGTGATCAACGGCTTGGATCGAAGCCTGCTCAGATCTCCCACTAAGAGCCCCTAAGAGCGGAGGGGCATTTTTGGTACTTCACACCAAAAAACGCTTCAGACTTAGCAATTTTTTGCGTGAATTTTTTTTGCAAAAAAAAAAACTTAGGCCGTTGTTGGGAACAACGGCCTAGGTTATTTTTTTTATTAAAAAAATCAACCTAGGTCGTTGTTCCCAACAACGGCCTACGTATGTACAAGTGTTTTTCCAAACACTTGTACATACTCAGACCGCTGTTTTCCTCATTCTTCGACAACTCTTTCTCTCTCTATCTGGAGCTCCCGAAACCCATTCCCCAAACCCTAGCTCTACTCCAACCTCCTCTCTCTCGATCTCCCCTCTTCTCGATCTATCTCTATCTATCTCTATCTATCTCTCCCTCTCTCGAATACCCTAAACCCTAACCCAATCCAAAATCTTCCCAACTCACCCGAACCCTAGCACAAATTCTTCGAAACCCTAGACTATACAACTTGTTCGTCCATAGTAACAACTCTCTCTCTCTCTCTTTGGACTAGGTAGTCACTTATTCACAATTTAGTATAATGAACTATGTTAAATTATTGAATTTTTTTAATTTTTGAGTTTGATTTTTTGTACTATGTGTAGTAGTCTTCAATTTAGAGAGTGTACAATTTTTGTATCATGTGTGTTGTATATATTTTGTCGACATTTTTGTAGATGTAGTGTTAGTTGTAGTTGTAGAATATAGGAAAAGCAAACAAATGAGATCCAAAAATTCCTAAATTTTACGACTTGGTTGGGCTCACCACGCAAAAAGCAATGCAATTTGTAGTGGCAATTTCGGTCTCACCATTTGCAAGATAAATCCGCTTATCATTTTTATTCAATAAAATGGATATAAAGCGATACACAGTTGTATATTACAAACTGAGAGTCGGAACTCACCTCTGTAAGTTGCGTTGGCTTGTGTTTGGTGTGCCAAACGTGACAGCCAAATTTTGGGTTTTTTGCATCTCGTTTGTATTGTATTATTGCGTATATGAAAGAGCTTCTATATACCTCGAAACTTTTTAGTATGATCTCACTAGAAAACCGCTCAAACAAAATCCAAAAAATACGAAACCGTGGGAGTAGGTCGAGCTAACCATTCACAACCCAACGCAACTTGTAGTTGCGAGTTCTGACCCACGGTTTGCGAGATACGTCAATGTATCACTTTTCGCTCTTTTTTCAAGAGTGAAAGCGATACACGGCCGTATCTTTCAAACCCTCGGTCGGAACTCGCTTGTACAAGTTG
>CM030362.1:210720770-210739332 GCA_017893485.1 Hemerocallis citrina
CGTTGCCTTATGTGCGGGGAGCCCAACCCAATCGTAAAGTTTAGTTTTTTTTACCGTCGTTTGTGTGGTTTTCTCATGAATTTGTTATGTATTTAATGAGTTTTCAACAGAGAAATGGCTCAAAATTTTACGCAATTTTGCGGGTAGGCCGTTTTCGCCACTCACAAGCCAAAACAACTTGTAGTTGCGAGTTTTCACCCACGGTTTGATATATACATTCGTGGATCGCATTTCGCTCTTGTTTCAAGAGTGAAAGTGATACACGGACGTATCTTGAAGACCTTTAGTCCAAACTAGCTTCTACAAGTTGCGGTGGCTTGTGTGCGGCAATTTAGACCCAATCGCATGTTTGTTATTTTTTGAAAGTGTTTTTGCGGTTGTCTCACGTATTTTGTTTCGTATCTATATATGCCCTTTTTTTGTGAACAAATTATTTTATATATGCGAACTATCTTACAGAGAAATGGTTAGAACGAGAGGAACTGGAAGGTCATCTATTAGTGGTCAGGGCAAACATTCCACAGAAGTAAGAGAACTATTAATTTATATTGTCCATTTTATATATAGTGGTATTGTTACTACACTAATAATAATTTTACAATGTGTTGGTGTAGGTTGGTGCATCCTCTTCGACAGCAAAACGGGGTCCAGGACTACTTTATGACGGTGAACTCACCTTGCAAGACCGCCACAGATCTGAGGCAGTGTGGTGTGGGACGATGCGGAGGTGTAAATTTCGCACTCACGAGACTATGACGGTGCACCCACGTATCCTCGAGTACCTAGTTTCGGCCGGTTTCTATAGAATCAGTATGATAGGTCAGGTGAAACTCCACCGAACACTTCTTGCAGCACTCGTCGAGAGATGGAGGCCAGATTCGCACACCTTCCATCTACCGGTCGGAGAGATGACGGTGACGCTACAGGATATAGCAATGATCTCCAGTCTTCCAATGGATAGGATGGTCGTGACTAGTAATATAAACTTTGATAAGATAGAGCTGTGTAATGAACTCCTCGGTACACAGTTTGATGAGGAGGACGCGGAAGATAAGGCTATTTTTGTCGGACAATCAATCCGCCTATCTTGGTTGAAGGAAAGTTTTAAAGGGAGGTTGAATGATGCATCGATCGACCACGATGTACAGTGCTACACAATAGCGTACATTCTAACGTTGCTTGGAGGGGTTCTCTTGCCTAACTCATCCCGAGATACCGTACCGCTTATGTATCTATGATTGCTTGCCGACCTAGGCTTAGCTGGCCGGTACAGCTGGAGAAGTTGCGCGTTAGCAACATTGTACATGACATTGTGTTCGGTTGCGTTAGATGGAACCGAGATGACTGATCCAATGGTCTTGTTACAAATTTGGTCATGGGAGCGTCTACACTTGGGTTGTCCCGAATTAAGAGACCGGCGAACGGTTGGATGGCCGAAGCACCAAATGTTGATATGTTAGCACCCTTAGGTGTATATTGGGCAGGTAAACAGAGTTATAGAGACAACACAAAAGGTGTACTAATTTACTACAGAGACGAGCTCGACTAACTATGAGAAGAGTTCGTGATTTGGGTGCCGTATACACCCGAGCGGGTGGGAAGACTACCACCGGTGTGCACGATCGGGTTGCAGTTGTGGATGATGACGACTCTACTCATCAACTTTGGTATGGTGGAGCATCCGCGGCCGGACAGAGTCCTTCGGCAATTCAGTCTTCAACAAAATCTACCCAACATATGCGCAAACCTATACAACTTTGAGTTACATGCTGTGAGGGGTACCGGTCGTATGCCTACCCATGATTGGGCAGATTTCCACCTTGTTCATGTTGCAGAATGGAATGAGCGACGGTTTGAACTCTTAATTGTTGATGTTCCACCGTACGATGGTACGCAGCAAACGAAGTACATGGAATGGTACAAATCTATTACACGTTTGTACATCTCTCTCAATACAGAACTACCTACTGGTATTCAACTACCAATTGAGGAGAGAGAGATTGAACCACCACCCGCGTATTCTAGTTCACAACCAATGTTCCAACCGAAGCATCATCTATACGTACATTGGTGAGATAATGTTTAAATTTTATTGAAATTTCCATTTTTTAAGTGATTAAATTGTTTACAAATCCGAATGTATTTAATTTTTTTTTTGTTTTAGATCGATAATACATGGGACATGGCAAAAGAATGTGCACAGGTACTCAAAAGTAATGCTGCCCAACCTATGAAGAAGTTCGCTCAAAAGATGTTATCTTCATGTCGTAACCATTTAGATGTTTTGGGAGAGGGTGAAGATTTAAACCGTTATTTGGATAAATCCGTACATAAACAGCGACGTAAGAGCGTGAGGGGTAGGCTATCTGGCCCAGGGCAACAATGCCAATATCAAGCTACATCTCCACCTCAAGAAGAAGAGCAAGAAGAAGAGCATCAAGAAAGTGTTGTCGGAGACAGACAAAATGAGGGAGAAGAAGAAGAAGAAATTGTTGCGGCGTCATCCCCAACCGGCGGTGACAACCTTTTCGAAAGAGACGAGCACCACAAATTTATACGCCCGGTGGTTAAGTGTTTTCCGATACAATCTTTTTTTTAGTACAAAATTTCGAAATTGTTGTTGAATCTAATTGATAGAACTTGTTGTGCTTGTTGTTGAGATATGGTTAGCTTTAGTTGTTGTTGATGTAGTTGTTACTATGTGATGATTGTGAATTTTGTTGTTATTGTTGTTTTCTTTGGAGAATGTAGTTTTTTTTGGAGATTGTATGTAGAATTTTTTTTTGGAGAATGTAGCTGATGGGATTGTATGTAGTATTTTTTTGGTGAATTTTTTGGGTGAATGTAGTGTAGCAGCTGCAGGTGTAGCTGCTGTGTTAAATTGTAATTAATTTTTTTTTTTAACTTAGGCCGTTATTGCCTAGGTTCTATCAATGATTTTTTTTTTTTGATCAGTAGCTCTCTGTCTTCGCTTATCAAAAAGGAGCAAATTTTTTCTAAACCTAGGTCGTTGTCTCCAACAACGGCCTAGCAAAAAATTTGAATTTTTTGAGTTGCTCTCTGACTTGCCCAAGCTAATATGTAGCAACAAGTCAGAGAGTAACAATTTTTTTTTTAAAGCTAAGGTCATTGTCTCCAACAACAACCTAAGTTATATGAAAAATATTGTAATTTTCTGGGTTGCTCTCTGTCTTGGCCAAGCCAAAAAGAACAACAAGTCAGAGAGGAATTTTTTTTTCTTTCTAAACCTAGGATAGCAAAAAAATTGAAATTTTTTGGTTGCTCTCTAACTTGCTAAAGTTAATATGTAGCAACAAATCAGAGACCAACATTTTTTTTTTGTTAAAGTTAAGGCCGTTGTCTCCAACAACGGCCTATGTTATATGAAAAATATTGTAATTTTCTGGGTTGCTCTCTGTCTTGACAAAACAAAAAGGAGCAACAAGTCAGAGAGCAATTTTTTTTCTTCTAAACCTAGGCCGTTGTCCAACAACGGCCTAGGTTATAGCAAAAAAAATGAATTTTCTGGGTTGCTCTCTGACTTGCCCAAGCTAATATGTAGCAACAAGTCATAGAGCAATCAAATTTTCTTTTTAAAACTAAAGTCGTTGTCTCCAACAACGACCTAAGTTATATGAAAAATATTGTAATTTTTTGGGTTGCTCTCTGTCTTGGCCAAGCCAAAAGGAGCAACAAGTTAGAGAGCAAAAATTTTTAATATCCGACAACGGCCTAGGTTATAGCAAAAAATTTGGATTTTTTTTAAGATTAGGCTGTTGTCTCCAACAACGGCCTTTGTTATATGAAATTTTACAAAAATTTTTTATGGTTTTTACAACTGTCTCCCCACTCTTTACGAAAAGTGTCTCTCGAACTCTACAGAAAAAACATTCATATGCTTGTATTTCGTTTATATATTTTATTAATTTCTATTTTTAGCCACCTAACTAACCAATATACAATCGTTAGGTTAAATGTTAAAAAAAATTCCAGAAAATAAAATATTATATTTTCATTCGTAAAAATTAATTTTTTAAATATTTTTTTACCCCTAATATGTAATTTCTTCTGGAATGCGTATACCTATCCAGTTTAATACCTAACCCCTAACCATACCCCCCAAACCCATAATATTTCAGTTAGGGTTAGGGTAAAGTTAAGGTTAGTATTAACAGAGGTTAGGATAGGATTAGGGTAAGCTAGGGTTGTGGTAAGGTTATGGGTGAGTGTAGGGTTATGATTAGGGTTATGGTAGGATTACGGGTGAGTGTAGGGTTATGAGTAAGGTTATGGTAGGGTTACGGATGAGTGTAAGGTTATGATTAGGGTTATGGTAGGGTTACGGGTGGATGTAAGGTTATGAGTAGGGTTATGGTAGGGTTATGGTAGGGTTACGGCTGAGTGTAGGGTTATGAGTAGGGTTATGGTAGGGTTACGGGTGATTGTAGGGTTATGAGTAGGGTTATGGTAGGGTTACGGGTGAGTGTAGGGTTATGAGTATTGTAATAACAAACTAATCCCTGTTGATATTTGAATTTTTTTTTTTTAACATGAACAAATAAAATAGTAATATTGTAGATGCTGGCATTCATAAAAAAAAATTATAAATTTTTGGGTCAGGTCCAAAAAAAAAAATAATGAAAAAAAGGGGTCAAGGTCGTTGTTTACAATAAGGGCCTACGTAAAGGAGGGTAATGCGAGGGCTAGGGTCTAGGGTTGTGGACTATATTATTATAGGGTTTTTTTGTACGTTTTTTTTACCGTGTTTTTATTTTTATTTTTTTTGGTAGTGAAGTCTATGGTTGATGTTAGCCTAGTTTATTTCACTATTATTTCAAAATGTTAATATGGTGCCATCTTTGAATTCTGTGGTGAACACATTTATTGGCATCACATAAAATGTAAAAAACCGTCTTCTAGTATAATAACTTCTGATTTTAATTTTTTAAACACCTAATATGTAATTTCTTCTGGAAGTGTATACCTATTCAGATAGCAACCTAACCACTAACCCTACACTAACCCGTAACCCTACACTCACCCGTAACCCTACCATAATCCTACTCATAACACTACACTAACCCGTAACCCTACCATAACCCTAGCTTACCCTAACCTTATCCTAACCCCTGTTAACACTAACCTTAACCTTACCCTAACCCTAACTAAAATATTATGGGTTTGGGGGGTATGGTTAGGGGTTAGGTGCTAAACTGGATAGGTATACGCATTCTAGAAGAAATTACATATTAGGGGTAAAAATATATTTAAAATATTGATTTTTAAGAATGAGAAGATTATCTTTTGTTTAATATTTATTTTTTAAACATTTAACCTTAACGATTGTATATTGGTTAGTTAGGTGGCTAAAAATAGAAATTAATAAAATATATAAACGATATACAAGCATATGAATGTCTTTTGTATACAGTTCGAGAGACACTGTTCGTAAAGGGTGGAGAGACAGTTGTAAATTGCATAAAAAAAATTTGCAAAATTTCATATCACAAAGGTCGTTGTTGGAGATAACGGCCTTAACTTAAAAAAAAAATTGGTTTCTCTCTAACTTGTTGCTCCTTTTAGCTTGGCCAAGTCAGAGTACAACCAAAAAAGTTCCAATTTTTTCCATATTACTTAGGACGTTGTTGGAGACAACGGCCTTAGTTTTAAAAAGAAAAATTGGTTGCTGTCTGACTTGTTGCTCCTTTTAGCTTGGCCAAGTCAGAGAACAACCAAAAAAGTTCTAATTTTTTCCATATTACTTAGGCCGTTGTTGGAGACAACATCTTTAGTTTTTAAAAAAAAAAATTGGTTGCTCTCTGACTTGTTGCTTCTTTTAGCTTGGGCAAGTCAGAGAACAACCCAAAAAGTTTCAATTTTTTCCATATTACTTAGGCCGTTGTTGGAGACAACGGCCTTAGTTTTAAAAGAAAATTTGATTGCTATCTGACTTGTTGCTCCTATTACCTTGGCCAAGTCAGATAGCAAATTAAAAATTCCACTTTTTTTCTAAAACGTAGGCTGTTGTTGGAGACAACGACCTAAGCTTTAAAAAAAAAATTGTTGCTCTCTGACTTGTTGCTACATATTAGCTTCGGCAAGTCAGAGAGCAACCCAAAAAATTCAAATTTTTTGCTATAACGGCCTAGGTTTAGCTTTAAAAAAAATTTGCTCTCTGACTTGTTGCTCCTTTTAGCTTGGCCAAGACAGAGAGCAATCTTAAAAATTATAATATTTTTTATATAACTTAGGTCGTTGTTTGAGACAACGGCCTAGGTTTAGAAAAAAAATTGCACTCTGACTTTTTGCTCCGTTTGGCTCGGCCAAAACAGAGGGCAACCCCAAAAAATCGATATTTTGGCTGTTTTAGACAACGGCCTA
The DNA here is from genome assembly GCA_017893485.1 of Hemerocallis citrina. Taxonomy (NCBI): domain Eukaryota; kingdom Viridiplantae; phylum Streptophyta; class Magnoliopsida; order Asparagales; family Asphodelaceae; genus Hemerocallis; species Hemerocallis citrina. Next base: position 210,727,152 of record CM030362.1, read on the forward strand.
AGTTTTAAAAACAAATTTTTCATTTTTTGTGAGTTCTACACAAAAAAACATTGTCTTCAACTAAGGCTGTTGTCTTTAACAATGGCCTATGTTTAAAAATTAAAAAAAATTAAATGAAAAGTGAACACAGCAGCTGCAGGCTGCTACACAACATTCTCAAAAAAACTTCTACACACATTAAACTTGAATCCCACCATCACGTACAATTAACAACAACACTTACACTAATAACAACTAAAAAAGAACAACAACAACAAAATTAACAATCAACACAAAACAACAACACTTTGAGAGTCAACAACATTTAAAACTAACAACAAATCATACACAAAAAAGCCATATTATTGCATCAATACTGAAACTATACATCAAAAAATTCCAATTCACAATACATCATCATATCTCTCATCGGAACTCTCTTCATCGGATGGATTCACTTCTTACGGATTGATTGCCCTTCATTCAAAAATAAGTTTTAGTTAGTGACAAATTCATTTACCACAAATGAAGTATAATACATTTAAAAGAAGGAGAACCAAAGAAATTACGAGTCTTACCCCTCAAATAATGTTGGACAATTTCTTGAATCATGATCTATTTGCACAATGCCGCATGTTCGGCACCGTCTAGGTTTTTTAAAGCGAAGTTGTTCTCTTATCGATCTCAATCTTTTGGCGCAAGGCCTTCCCTTTGTCATGCATTGTTGTGGGTCCCTTATGCGTGTAGGTACGTGTCCACTGCCTTCATCATGAGGTTGTGCACTACCATGCGGTTGTGTACTACAATACGGTTCTGTACTATCATGCAGTTGTGAGGCCTCTTCGGGTTGTTCACCCAATCCGGATTGTAGCCGAGAGATGCCGTCAATGATCTTCTGCAAATTCTCTAGCGTGTATTTGTAACTTTCATTGGAGGAAAAATCAAGATCGACAATCTATTTTGCGTGGTAGCTCAACTCACAATATCGAGAAGCAAAATTCTCAGTATTGCGTTCGGTTGGAACAGTTGTATAACTTATTCTCATCACATCCCGGGTCCATCTTCTTATAATGTATATATCTGGAAGGGAAGTGTGATGGCTGAACCGAAGAACCGCTAAAATATGCCTGCAAGGAATGTCAACGAAGTCAAAGAAGTGATAAGAACATATAATAATTCGGTTGAGTTGCATAACTGAAGAAGGCGAGCCGGTTTTGCTTCTCCACAGAGTATCACATGGAAGGTTGAACTATCCTCCACATTGTACATGAAGCTTTTTGTAACTTCATCTTGGAATTTGTAAAAAAAAAATCAAAGTGTATATTCTCGCCATTTGTGCCTCGAAAGCCCATTCACTCTTCAACTTCGGTTTCTTCTCACGGTTACATTGATTTTCTTTCAGTTCATCATGTCTTTGCCTTCCCAAAATACGGTCGAACATGACGACAAATTCATGTGAGGAATATTTCTTTTCTGTATGATGCTTCAAGGCAGAATGCAATGACTCAACCCGTTGGTTACTCAACATGCCAGCCCAAAAAGAATCTTTAGCATAGATAGGTGCCCATTTTTCACGGATATCAAATAGATCGTTCAACCATTTGTTATTCTCTAATCCGTTTTGCGAAATCAATAAATTTCATTTTTCTACAAATTCATGTACATATTCGGAATTGTAGATGGTATTCTTCAATGATTTCCTAAACTTGTCGACATCGTTCGACATACACACCTCCTACGGTAACTTATCCAATATGTGCCAAATACAAAACCGATGCCGAGTCTGGGGGAAAACTTTATTCACTACGGAGGCGATCCCACGGTCTTGATCGGTGACGATACCGGATGGAGCACGATTCGTAACACCTAACCACTTTTCAAAGAACCATTCAAACGAAGAGGCCGTCTCATTTGGAATGAACTCACCTCCTAAGAAAGTCGATTGCCAATGTTGATTCACTCCAACAAAGGGAACAAATAACATTCCATACTGGTTCGTATTGTACGTGGCACCAAAGCAAAGAATATCGCCAAATTCTTGATAATTCATCCTAGAAATACCATCAACCCAAATACAATGTGACAACCGCCATTCGGGATCTACTTGAATGTCATAAAAAATGAAGGATCTGTCTATTTCTTAGATTCGAAAAAATTAATTAGCATTTTCGAATCATGTCTTTTCAATGCTTCTTTCGAGTCTCTAAGTAAATTTCTTATATCCTCGGTGAATCTTACTTGATCGCGACCACCACTAGCACTTTCAAAGAAGAGCATTTGTCGATATGTCTGGATATTATCTTGGTTGAAATGATCTATTATCCTTTTATCCGTATTTGACACGGAACGGTTTTGGGGCAAAAGATGCCTTCTACTGGTAAGCTGAATTCGTGATTGTGTGCTTCATGAATGAATACAATACCCATGTATTACTTGCTTCGTTCAATTTTACACGAACGTAGGCCTTGCAACCCGTTCTACAGGTTGTTCCCCGTCTACCATCACTATGTTGACTCGGCGACGACCTGACTTTATTACACAGATATGACTTATCTACTTCCACTCATCCCTTTAATTTATTCCCACCCTTATACATTGCAAAACCCCCACATCAAGAATATGACGAACAGAAATTTTTGGCTTCAACTAAAGTTATAAACGTCATACCTAACATTGGATTTAGATGTTTTTCGAGTAACAGTATGGAATCAATGATTGGTTCTACCTGCACAAAATTATCGCCGGCAGCAGAACTCTCCGTATCGTTGTTCATCTGGAAAAAAAAATATTTTTGGTAAATTAATACACACATCATATATAAAATAGCTTGTTAACAAACGATTGTGATATATATATATATATATATATATATATATATATATATATATATATATATATATATATATACACACACACACACACACACACAAAACAAAATACGTGAGAAAACCTCACAAACGACGTCCAAAAATACGAAACTCTGCGATTGGATCCGACTTGCCGCACACAAGGTAACAGAACTTGTAGAAGCGAGTTTCGTTCCACGGTTAGCAAGATACGGCCGTGTCTTTCTTGCTTTCACTCTTGGAAAAGAGAGAAATGCATTACACGGACGCATATAGAAAATCGTGGGTGGCAACTCACAACTACAAGTTGCTATGACTTGTGAGTGGCGAGACCGACCTACTCGCAAAATTACAGATTTTTCAAGTGGGTTCTCTATTGAAAACTCGCTCTAAACATAACAAAATTCATAAGAAAATTGCACAATCGACGGTAAAAAAATCTAAACTTTGTGATTGGGTCGGGCTTCCTGCACACAAGGCAACGCAACTTGTACAAGCGAGTTCTGACCCACGATTTGCAAGATACGACCGTGTATCGCATTCACTCAGAAAAAATACCAACAATGCGATGCATTGACGTAGCTCGCAAACCGTTGGTCGAAACTCACAACTACAAGTAGCATTGGGTTGCGAGCGGTTAGCCCAACATGCTCGCAAAATTTCTTATTTTTTGGATGTCGTTTCCTAGTAAAAAGTCCCTCGATAGAAATCAAACATGAATTGTTGTTGTTGTTTGGTATACGATAGAAATCCGCACAAACGAGATCAAAAAATTCAAAAACGTTGGGAGTAGGACGGGCGCAAAACATATGAGCCAACAAAATTTGTAGAGTTGAGTTTCGACTGACGGTTTGCAATATAAGCCGATGTATCGCTTTCACTCACAAAAAATAGTCAAAAACGATACACGGTCGTACACTTCAAACCGTGAATCTAAACACACTTCTACAAGTTGCGTTGGTTTGTGCGTGGCGAGCCCACCGTACTTGCAAAATTGCATAAATTTTGGATATCTTTGTGCGCTATTACTAACAACGAACAACAACAACTAATACTATCTCTACATCGACAATAATACTATAATTACCTAATTTATAATTAGCTACGCATAATATACAAATTTTACACTCACATATTGAATAAAAAATTTCAATCAATTAACCTAGTTAGATCTACTAATTATTACCTTTCACAATGAGGGTTTTTTGAAAGGAGATAGAGGAGGTCCTTGCGCGCTGCTGTAGAGAAAGGAATGGGAGTAGGGTTTGGCTAATTTCTTTATGATTAAGGTTTTAGGGTTGGGGAGATTTCGTATAGGTTAGGGTTTTTCTGTAATCGGGATATTCAAAGGAAGAGGGGAAGAGTGTGAGAAGTGGGAGAGATTGAGTGAGAAGCAACGAGCAAGAGAGAGCTAGGGTTTTCAGATCGAAAGAGAGAGAGCTAGGGTTTGGGAAATGGGTTTCGCAAGCTCCAGTAGCGAGAGAGAGTTGTGAAGGATATGGTGATCTGAGTATGTACAAGTGTTTTGGAAAAACACTTGTCTAGGTTGATTTTTTTTTAAAAAACAAAGGCAGTTGTTCGCAACAACGGCCTAGATTGTTTTTTTTACAAAAAAACCTTAACGCCAAAAAAAGCTAAGTCTGAAGCGTTTTTTGGCGTGAAGTACCAAAAATGCCCCTCCGCTCTTAGGGGCTTTTAGTGGGAGATCTGAGCGTGCTTCGATCTGAGCCGTTGATCACGATCGAGAGCGATCCAACGACTCAGATCGCTGTTTTCCAACCCGGTGAAAACAAACCTGTTTTCAACCGAGTATTTCTCTCTATCCTTTTATATATATATATATATATATATATATATATATATATATATATAGGGAAAGCTTCGGTTGTGCACTACCTCTAGTAGGCCTTCGGGCGTTCATATCGACGATCCGAACCGTTCACATTGATCTACACATCTAAATTAGTCTAAATATGTAAAATCAAATCATTTGAAACTCATTTACCCATTCATTGAAGTGTTACAAAATTGTATGGCTGAAAAATTATTGTTTTTTATAGTCACATGTTGGATGGGCAAATGAATTTCAAATGATTTGATTTTACATATTTAGACTAATTTAGATGTATAGATCATTGTGAACGGTTCGGATCGTCGATATGAACGCTCGAACGCCTAGTGCACACGCCGTGTGCATTAGAGGAGTGCACAACCGAAGCTTTCCTTATATATATATATATATATATATATATATATATATATATATATATATATATATATATATATAGACACACACACACATTTTTGTTATGGACATACGTGTTTAGAACCATATATTTAAGATTAATTATGATAAACTTCTGTTTTATAATCCGAAAATTTTGTCGTTTAGGTGTTAAGAAATATACTTTAAGGATGAAAGTTGGCTACTTTTTGCTCTAATTTGCCCGTAGAGGTTCAAAACAATGTAGTTTGCTTTTACTCCATCTTTCTTATTCTCCGCGTCGTCTTGATTGTTTCTGTGGATTTGGGAGAGAAAGTTAAATATAAGAAGTAAAATGTTTTGAGTGTGAAGATTGTCTTTATTTTTTTTTGAAGGAAAAGGTGGAATAAGGCCACCCTGTTTAATTAATAAGAAATTAACAAAACAACCCTAGCATATTGGGACAAGTTACAACCTACAGACAGAAAAAAAACATGAAGCGACATGACCAGTACATATAATCAGCTCTCACTCTAAATTACGAGGACCAACTAATTGTATGTCCGTCAAGCAAGCTTCGAGCACCCACCTCCACGGCACGCGCACACCCACCTGAAGCGAATCAAGTGGGATTTGAAAATTTGCTGTTCCCATCTTTCTACCTCACCAAAGCAACTTCACACATGGCCCATTCAGAGTCGCACCCAAAAGAAGAGCCGTGGAGAGGGTACTCACCTCTGTCACGCCATAGCTCTCATCAACAATTTTTCACCAAACAAAATACTCGGTCACCCTAACCACGAACACCGACAAGGAGAGAGCCGTGAAGAGAATACCTTCACCTCTCACCCGCATCTACTCTCTCTAGTGATTTCTCACAAACATTAACAGACACCAGCACAGCATAGAGAGAAGCAACATCTTTACTCTCTCACTCTCTCTCTCTCTCACGCAAAACCCGAAACAATTACAACTAACAGAAGCATCATCTTCCCCTCTTGCCCCTACAGGCAGTGGACGTTGTAGATTGCAGGTTTATTGATGAGGGCGTAGTGGCGGCGCTGTTGCGAAACCTGTGGTCGTTGATTAACGGGTGTCGAATTCAGGGTGCGACTACCCCACTACTGATCAAAAACAGATACATCTCCACCTCAACCATTGTTTTGAGTGTGTAGATTGTCTTTATTGCCATCAAATATTTGAGTGTGAAGATTGTGTTTTCCATAACATCTTTACTACATAATTGTTGAAAGTTGATATACTCGATTATAGTTATGTAGGAAAAAAGTTGTATATATGGAGAGGTCCTGCCGAATTTTTTATTAAATATTTTTGATATTTTGATATATCTTTTGATAAAATCTGTGCAATTTACATAGGGATATACTAGTGTTAGACCCATCGAAACACTCTGTCTAGTTAATACTCCGAATAGCATGGAAATAGCGTTTTGTGGGTGGCCTATCTGGAAAAGACCTATTTGAATTGGTAATGCTACACCTGCTACCAAAATCTACAACTTTTCTCTTTACAATCTTAGGTGGCATATTATTAGTAGAGTTTATTGTAGAGTAGGTGGTAGAAATATTCAATAATAGCGTGCCACCTAAGATTGTAAAGGGAAAGATTGTAGATTTGATAGTAGGTGTAGTATTATCCATTTGAATTAGAGTAATGCTTCAGCCACTACCAATTTCACTACCATTCTCTTCACTACCTTAGGTGGCGTACTCCTGTTGGAGAGTTTCACCACCTACTCTGTCTTTCCCTACCTATTGGAGTGTGCAACCTAAGGTAGTGAAGAAAAATGTAAAATGTAGTGAAATTGGTAGTGGAATTATTGTGATAAATTAGGGGATTAAATAGATATCAACACCTTATCGGTACCAAATTTAATAAAACCCAAACGTACACTACCCACAGCCATAAAACAATGTCAGTCTAGGGTCGGGTACAGATTTACACTAACAAATCGCCAACCCGACCCGTCTCACATTATCCTTATATATATTCCCCTCTTCCTCTGGCGGCGGCAGAACCCTAATTCCATTCCAGCGACGGCTTGAAGAGGTAGAGGAAGAGGAGGAGGAAGAAGAAGAATCATCATCTTCATCTCAAGAAGATAAGATGGGTCGCGTCCGCACAAAAACGGTGAAGAAATCATCACGCCAAGTGATCGAGAGGTACTACTCTCGAATGACCCTCGATTTCCACACCAACAAGAAGATACTGGAGGAAGTGGCCATTATCCCGTCCAAGCGCCTCCGAAACAAGATCGCCGGATTCTCGACCCACCTCATGCGCCGGATCCAGCGGGGCCCAGTCCGCGGCATCTCCCTCAAGCTTCAGGAGGAGGAGCGCGAGCGCCGCATGGACTTTGTGCCGAGCGAGTCGGCGATTAAGGTGGATTCGATCGAGGTCGATAAGGAGACCATTGAGATGCTTGCTTCCATCGGGATGGGGGAGCTTCCTGGTGTTGTCAAGGTTGATGCGCCGGCTGCTCCGGTCTTTGCAGGTCGCCCTGGATATGCTGGACCACCCAGGAGGAACTGATATTTGGATGCCCTTTTAGGTAATTTGAAGCCTGATATTTTTTCTTTTAAGGGTTTTTGTGTTTGTTTGGTTTTATGTTAATGCTGGATTACTTGGAGCATGTTACATGTAATGGATAATGCTGAATGTTTCCTTAATGCGGAGTTTTTATTGTGCTGGTATTGTTTTTATATTGGTTGTTATTTTTGTTATCTAATCGTCCTGCTCTGTCAATGCTGCGTTTTTGTTCATTGATTTTATGTTTGTGTTTTTTACTACTTTCTTTGGTGATTAGTGTAGTTTCTAAGGTTTGTCTCCAGATCCATGTTCATAATTATTTTACTTTATGCGCAAGATTGATAATTCAGCAAGGTTACTTCTAGTGAATTTGTAGTTGTCTTTAGTATTATAGATGTTACAAGAAAAATGTTGGAATTTAGATCTGCAACATCAGGATTCATGTCTCCCTTTTGAGGCATGTTTTTTTTGGTCAAGAATTGAAGGGTGTTTTTGGGTATTTCTCGTTTTTGTTGTTTTCTGATGGATATTCATTTCAACCCTTAGATTCTTTGGTACGGCAGGCTTTTTTCATCTTCTTGATTATATATGTTGTGCATTCTATAAATTAAATTTTCAGCGTCATTGATTCTATCCTACATAGCTTTGTTATTGTACTAGCATTGTGTCATATTTTTTTGCTGAAAAACACATAAGGGTTAAAGGTTCTATAGGCCATTACTATTCTGGATGAAAGCAGCCATTATATATAATTTGTATCTGACCAACTCAACCCCCATTAGGGGAAGAGTAACAACTTCATTGGAAACGCCCAACCAAGTTTTCCAACGAATACCTATTTGTCTCCGTCGAGTGCTTTCTCCATGTTTGGAAGGGAACTATATTTTCTTCCCTGGATGATGAATAAATTGGGTGCCACATTTTAACTGCTAAAATATTATCGACAAGCCCTTTTCTGGCTGCTATGCAGGTTGGGCGCAATCACTAATTTCTGTTGAGAATAGGTTCACTACTTTAAATTCGGCCAAAATTTTGGTCGAAATTTTGTTTCGGTTAGCTTGCCGATACGAAATCATAGATTTTATGCTCCATATCGTTTTGGACCAAAATGTGTAGATTTTGGCCGAAATTGTAAAATATCTGCCGAAATAGACACTAACATATTGCCCGCAATAGACACTGATGTTATTGTGATTGTGAATGCAGAACTTTTTTTTGTTTTACTTTTTGTATATCAGTCATTCAATATAGTATCCTAAGCTAAGATAATGTAATATAGGACCTTTAAGCTAAGATAATGTGATAATTTCACCTCTCTATTGTTTGTGTATAGGCAAAGTCAAAGAAGTTTATTAAGTAATACATTTTTTTAATCAATGCAAATTCAATTAGTTATATACTTATATTATATTTTCTTTTACATTGTTAAAATAAGCCCGAAATCCTAGATTAAAAACCTATTGATTAGTGAAGATCTATTGCGTAGTGTTTAGACTTTAGAGGCTAGTGGCACAGTAATATTTAGTTGTCTTTGGTTGCGGATATTTTGAAATTATTGCATACTCAGTAAGGAATTCCTCAGTATAAAAATACTCCCTCCGTTTCACTTTAAGTGATATTCAGGAGTTTTGCACACAGATTAAGGAAGGATGAGATAAACATTTGTTTTCCTTTACACCCTTATTAATAAGTCTACTTGATTTAATTACTAATTCTCTTTCCAATACAAATTATGATTTCAAGAAATTGTAATTAATGTTTTCTCAATTTCAAGACATTCTTTTTACACAAACTCTTTGAGTTGGTGAGTTGGCATTAATTTTTTGGAGAAAATAAAATCTAGAAAGTTGAAAGTACAATTTTCTAAAAATGTTTGATAGGATTAAGATGAGTAATTAAGATAAAATATCAACATAAATAAGGGCTTTCTTGGAAAAAATTTGAAAAAATTTGGATAATATCACTTAAAGTGAAACAAGAAAAAATCCCTAAATATTACTTAAAGTGAAACGGAGGGAGTATATACTAGAGCGTTATGTGTCAACTTTACCAATTGTAATCTAGTGCCCCTTAGAGCATCTGTAGTCGTGGGCTAAATACCCAAAATTTGGAAAAAATGGCAATAAAATTGTTGTAGTCGTCTTCCAAATACCCAAAATTTGGGTGTACGATGAACAGTGAAGTGCCAAATATGGCAGACGATTTGGCAAAAGCCAAAATATAGCTCACGGTAAATTTTCTGTCGTTCCTGAAAAGAGACGAAAGCGTAGGTGAGACATACAAAAAAATGGATCGGACGATGGATTAAATCCCGTCTTTTTTTAAAAAAAAAATTAAAAACGACGGACGATGGATTATACAACGTCCAACACTATTTTGCTCAAAGACAAAACGGAGTGGTCGGTAGATTATCTACCATCCCTCCCAAAATTTTTTTTTTGACCTTTGACGAATTACTATTTTGCCCTTAGATTATCTACCCCACTACAAATTTGCACCTGATTTCATGGACGACCAAATATATAACGTCCCAGGATTTTTTTTTAAAAAAAAATATTAAAAAATCGAGCGACGGGGCATTGTACAACGTCTGTTTCTTGCGGAAGATTGTTTCAGGCGTCGGACGGGATAAAATCTCCCGTTCTTGCCAAAAAAAAAAAACAAAATAACGATCGATGATGGAAAATACACCGTCCGACACATCAATTTGATTTTTTAAATATTTTTTCTATTCATAGACGATACATTATTTTTCGTCCCAGGTATTTTTCAGGTATTTTTCAACTGCAAACTCGAAGACGAGAGACAATCTTCCGTCTTAAAAAAAAATACATGCGACAAATCGAATATAGCTATCAACCACTGCAACGAGATTCCTTTTTTTCTATTTCCAATTGCTATATAACCAAAATTTAGCAAGCAACAACTACAGATGCTCTTACTAGTTCTGCACCAAAACTGCCAGGACTGCAAACCTTGTCTTTGGTGGTTAACTGATAACTTGAGTGATCTCCTCGAAGGCTAAAGAATCCATAGCTGAGGGGAGGACAGTATACTCTGTTGCATCATCTCTCGCAACATCTGATGGGCCATGATTCAGATTTCCCAGGGTTGAGATAAGTCGAGCATAATAACAGTTGGTTCATCCAATTGCTGATCAGTAAATTGAGTGCTTCTATTTCCACATTTCAGTGTCGGTTATAGGAGTGGAGGGTACAATCTCTCCTCTCCATGCTCTATAAATTATTTGCGGAGAAAAAAATCTTGAGTAAGATGACGAAAATATGCCAAAAATATGCCATGAACCACTGAGTAATACTAAAGTAGCGTGTCAATATATAGCGAATATTCACCAGATTATAATGGATGAATAACAAATTTTTTAAAAAAACATTTGAAGATATACTTTACCATTGGTTTGATTAAGAAAAAAAAAAACAGTTTCAAACTCTTTGAACATATATAGAGTAGCTGTCTGGTTTATCACCAATCCAATCTGTGATAATTCCAGCTTAAACTATTATTTCAGATAATGTACTGTAATTAGCAGGAGAATAGTTTTGCAAAGGGTTAAGTTATAAACAAGCTTGCAATTTTCTTAAAATTTGAGTACTGATGCTGTTTGTTCTTTGGGGGTGTGGGGGCAACCGGTGTGAATTTTTGTAATTTGTGTAGCGGAAGATGTGGTACTGGCGCTGGTTCGATCCTAGGCTATAGGGTCGGCTAGGGGGTAATAGTAGAGAGGTAGAGACTGGGTGCTCAATTCAGATCTAGTAGCTTGGCTTGGATGAAGTAGCTCGGTTCAGATCATCGAGGCTTGGCTCGGACTGTTGTACCTGCACACTGCTTAGAAATACCGGAAGAAGTCCCAGCGACAGGCCCTCCGACGATCTAGTCCGTCACTGAGAAAGCAACAGTAGTTAGGGTTCAGGTGGGGAAAAGTTTATTACCTTGGGCAAGGAGGAGGGAGTCTGGTATTTATAGGGAGGGGTAAACGGGTCTGAGACCATAATGAGCCGGGTCGGACCTGTTTGCTTGTGGGCCTGAGTTGGCAAAAGCCCGTTGGACTTGTTGACTTGATGATCTGGGATGAACAAAATCTGCGGAGATCTGATGGCCCAAATTGAGCCACGTCATCTATACCACATCATAAGCCCTCCACTCCTGGAGGGCTGTGTAAACCAGCTGTGGATGAGTAGTTTGTCTCTGTGGAAAGAACGGAGGGAAGTATTTGGCGAAGATAAGTTGTTGAGTCCCTGAGGAGTGACTGGAGTCGGCACCGAGCCGATCACAATATAGTCAGTGCCGAGGGCCAAGCTCGAACGGCCGAGCCCCGGCTGCCGAGCGCCGAGCCTGGTAGGACTGAGGAAAAGCCAGTGGGTGGCTAGAAGTCAGTGTCGAGCGCCGAGCCCGGAGTGCTGAGCCCCGACCGCTGAGTCCGGAGGATCGAGCCTGGGAAAGACTGAGAGAAAGGCAGCAGGTGGTAGTCAGTGCCGAGTCTGGAGTGCCGAGCCAAGCCTGGGCAAGACTGAGAGAAAGCAAGCAGGTGGTTAGGAGTCAGTGCCGAGCGCCGAGCGTGGAGGGCAGAGCCCCCAGAGCTAAG